>JAYESA010000019.1:69274990-69874990 GCA_036927795.1 Iris macrosiphon | reverse complement strand
TCACTAGTTGTTTACTTTATGTCTCACATTATTTTTCTTATTGTCTTCTATATTCTTAGGATATATGCATTGGTACTATACGAGTCTCGATCCGCATTTATCTCTATTCATTGTTGTGTTGTTTGTTATGGGTTTTATTGTTCATCTCAGCCTCCTTTGTGGTACTTGTTGCTTAGGATTTTGACCCCACTGGTTTTGCATGGCCAGTTTTTTTAGTTGGACCCAAGGATCTACCTTCTCTTTCACCGGATAGCTCGTACTCGGAGGATTATAGCTCAGATTAGTTGTCACGACCCGCACCCGATGTAAGGGTACAAGTACGTGGGTACGTCCAGCCTACACCGCAGCATCGGTGGTAGAACGTTGTTTAGGTCATCAGTACTATCTAAACATCTCACACAATAAATATAATGTACATGTCAATGATATCTCAACTCCAAATGGAGAAACAATATGACATAAGATAAATGCTAATCAATACTCAATCACGGTATAAAACTAAAGAAGGATAAAAGCACGATATGGAATAGAGAAATAAGGAGTCACAATATAACCAGAAGTCCAAACCATATTCTAGGCACAAAACAATTCCCAAATAATATATATACATGCCAAAAGTCTAATAATGAGACTAACACACAGTCCAAAAATAAATGCCAAAGCCTCATCGGTCACTGACACTAAGTCCTCCTGCTCTAGGGAGTATCCTCTAGTGGCTCGTCGTCCTGCGGCCCATAATAAGTGGGACACCAGCTCCTCTAGTCAATCATCTGAAAAATATATCCAATCAGGATTGGAACAAAGTACAAAACTCTGAAATCAACTCCAAATACATGGTAAAGCATATATGACAAGTAATAGAAAAAAATACGAGATACACAAGTATTATGAAATGGAAATACAGGTGAGAACAGACAAATAATCACAATAAAGAACTGGAAGGTAAGCAGTGGTAATATGGAAATAAACAGCAAGTAGAGGAACATGAATACTAGCTATGTGGTTTATAGCGCAAATTGTTATGTGATCGGCTTAGTTTGCACATGAGGTAAATAGGGTAACTCGATTACATGTGAGGTGTATAATCAACATACACATGAGATAAATAGGGCTTGATCACATAACCAACTTCTACTCCCCCTCCCCAACAAATACGCATGGATCCAATCACTACACGTTACGCACATGAATACGATATAGTCACAGTAGCACACAAAATAGTGGATGCACAAGAAGCACATGAAACAATACCAGATGCACACGATGAAATATATGTGTAAGGAGTACCCGCTAAATACGGTAAGAAAATAACATCTCCTGACAGGATCCATATAGTACCAGTCCGTGTAACAATGTGTCAGAATCAGGTATATCAGTTCTAGAACAAGTGATATATACACTATCATGAAATAAAAACTAACAGAGAGATACATGTGTAAGGACATTTACTTTATCTAATATAATTATCTAACTAACTGATGCTAACAGACATTTACTAATAACTGATAACTATTTTTACACTAACTGATACACTAGATACTAACTTCTATCTTAACTAACTAACAGGTTTATATATATATATATATATATATATATATATATATATATATATATATATGAACTAGCTTATACCAACCAATCTAACTGATCAACTAACCGACATTAATTAGTAACACTGACTTACTAATATTACTCAACAGATATCAGTATATCGGATACTCACCAATTAATTTCCCCAAATCTCTGATATTCAAATAAGCAACTGACACTTGAGTCAACACACTTAGAAATAAAAACTGAACACTCCTGATACTTGCACATTTAATGCCATAACCCCATACTTGTATAGTCCTAAATACTTTTGATGCTCTATCTTAGACTAGCATCTAACTGGCACCTTGCCAACACCAACAACAGCAAATAACATCCCTTTATACCTTGCTGCAGATCATTTATTTATAACTAACTAACTAATATTAGCTACTAACTGATCTATTACTGATACTCAAGCTCCTACCAAGGGTGTTACTGCTACTGCAGTTATCTCAAATAAGAACACAACAACTCCACTTATCTTATGTAACTACTGCTAATTACATAGCAACTTAGTTGCTGAGCAACTATTGCTGATCCTCACTGTTAATGCAACTACTAATATTATTTAACTCCAGGTCTGTCCTAACTTAAGGTTTGTTGCAGATGGCAACATCTACTTACTGGCCTCCTAACTCGACCCCAAATGCACTACTGGTCCTATGAGTTTCTCACTGATGTCCTTCATTCCTACTTATACACCATAATACCTGTGTGAAACATCACAATTGATGCAGACAATACTCTTGTATCAGATTTCTCTCACCCTCAGAAGTCACTGCAACATCAGTGTAATGAACACTGATGTCAAGTTCTACACTTGCATCAGACATCCCCCCCCCCCCCCTCTCACATTGTCACTTTACCACAGTCTCAAATGAAACTCTTACCTGGAACCACTTTCCCTCCAAACTCACAGTACACAAATACACATAGGGTCACTTATGCTCATATACAATTACACCTATATGCATTCACTCGAGCATCTATGTACTGCACTCCTTATTCACTGTTGCATCAGTGCGTTGCACTACAACTGTCCCACACTTCTTAATACACACACTGGTGTGTGTGTATATATATATATATATATATATATATATATATATATATATATATATATAGAGAGAGAGAGAGAGAGAGAGAGAGATAAGACAATCATACCTCATATCTATATACATGTGCACTAGTGTCAATTAATCAAACACCTAGAGTGTAAATTAGGATACCCATGATACACATCTAAATAAGATGCCAAAACTTTCAATTCCCACTAATTATAAATAATACACATCCAACACATATACAAATAACTAAAGTAACTATTTACAATAGAAATTGAAGTGAGATATACTAATATGCATAAATCACCCAAAATGAGTCCATGTATCCTAGCGTATCCCAAAATACCATGATACGGCCTACTCGTATCCATTTGTGGACATGTATCTAGTCCTCCACTATCAATCTAAATCTAATTAGACCTAATTGATCTCATCTTAATGTGTTAATTTCGTAACCCCCCCCCCTAATTGGACACAAATCACCATATAAATTTCTCACTACAAGTCATATGAACTCAATTCTTGATCCTATAGGTAGCCCTAAGATAAGGGGTGATTCCTAATGGTTAGATGTATGATTTAGAATCTAAATTGAAAGAAAATTCAGATCTATACCTATTGGGAGATGGATTTCCAATGAATTGCTCAATGGACTCGATCCAGATACAATCTCCTTGCCACAAGCTCATCTTTCTAGTGCTCCTTGCAAATCCAAGCTCCAATGATCCTTGGTAATGAAATTGAGAGAAAAATAAAAGTGAATTAAGAAAATTTGGTGGAGGGATGAGTCAATTTGGAGAAGAAGACAATTGAGGATCTAAATGAAATAAATAATTGAGAGGAGAGAGAATGTTGCCCCCTCCTATAGATGGCCGGCACTTGCCTCCTCTTTCAAGCAACACTCAAAGACCCATATGTCCCTCACTAATACTTATGTAGGTAATTAATTAGGAGGGCTAAATTAGGGAACATCTAATCCTAATGAAAGTTTAACTAAATCACCTAATTAATGAAGATTGTTGAGTCTATGGGCCTAGCCCAAAATGTAGGGTTCAATATTGTCATGACAAGTCTAATTGGTCCACTAGGATCAATTCTAAAAATAGGCTAGCCCACTATCTATAAATAAATAATACAAACACAAATTTAAATAAATAGTACTATGATAATTATTAATCAATAGAAATAAAATAAATATGACAAATGACTAAATTACCCTCATTTGGAAAAGTGGGGTGACAAATTTACCCTCCTTAGAAAAAATTTATCCTAATTTAAAGAAAGAACTATCTACAACAAGTAATCACAACAAGCAAGAAAGAATTATACCTCACGGCTCAAACATATAAGGGTATCGTTCGCGCATCTCGGATTCCCTCTCCCAGGTAGACTCTTCCGGAAAGTGATGCCTCCATGCGACGCAAAGAATCGTCTGGTTCAGTAACACCTTCTCCTTGCGATCTAGAATCTCTATAGGCTGCTCTGGATAACTGAGAGTCGGACCCACCTCGATCTCCGAGTGATTCAATACATGGCTAGGATCTGGCACGTACCGTCTCAGCTACGACACGTGAAACACGTTGTTCACTCCCTCTAATGAAGGCGGTAAGTCTAGTCTCTAAGCCACTGTACCGACAATCGCAAGAACACAGAAGGGTCCGTTGCACCGTGGACTAAGCTTCATGCCTCCACCAAAGCGAATCGTTTCCCGTGTCGAAGAAATCAGCAAGAACACCAGATCGTCAACCTAGAACAAAACACCGTCTTAGTATTATGCCTAAAACAATCAATCACAAGCAAAACAAAACAAAACCTATACCTCGAACTTCGACGGTCTCTGGTGGCTATCGGCCCAATGCCGCTGTCTATCATGCGCCACCCGAAATCTATCCCTGATAAGCTTCACCTTCTCCGCTGCATCCACGACCATTTCCGGTCCCAATAAGGCTCTCTCACCATCATCATCCCACGATAACGGAGTACATCTCCGTCCATATAACGCCTCAAATGGTGATATCTCGATGTTGGTCTGGTAGCTGTTGTTGTAAGCAAACTCTACTAGGTGAAGATGATCCTCCTAAGAGCCTCTAAAATCCAAAACACAAGTGCGAATCATATCCTCGAGAGTATGAATAGTCCTCTCTGACTGCCCGTCTGTCTGAGGGTGATATGCGGTACGAAACTTGAGCAGGGTGCCCAAGCTAGCTTGCAAACTCCTCCAGAAGTGGGATATGAAATGACTATCCCAATCAGAGACTATGCTCACAGAAACTCCATGCAATCTGACTATCTACCGCACATACATCTCCGCGAGCTTCTCCGTAGACGTACCCACTTTAAATGGCAAGAAGTGGGCCGATTTGGTCAACCAGTCAACGATGACCCAAATCGCGTCTTTACCTCCTAGAGAATGCGGAAGCCCTGAAACAAAATTTATCGTTACATGCTCCCACTTCCACTCTGGAATAGGTAAAGGCTGAAGCAATCCACCTAGCCTCTGTCTCTCTGCCTTTACCTGCTGGCATACCAAGCATCTGGATACGAAGCTCGCTACCTCCCGCTTTATACCATACCACCAAATATGCTCTATCATGTCTCTATACATTTTGTTGGCACATGGATGCATAGAGTACTGAGATCGATGCGCCTCCTAAAGAACCTCTTCGCACAACGCTCTACTCGGCACACACAATCTGGTACCGTGCCGCAATGATCCATCATCAGCAATAGTAAAATCTTCTGCTAATCCCATCTGAGCCTGCGCTCTGATACTCCTCAGAGACTCATCATCGAACTGTGCGGCTCTGATCCGGTCCACCAATTATGACTGTATCTGCAATCCCCACATCTGTGTCGAAACTCCAGGAACTAACACCTCAATACCTAAGCTATCAAGATCGGCCAATAAGTGTCTGTTTGTCGTCAAGTACATAGCCACTGGATACCTGCTCAATACATCAGTGACTACATTGGTCTTCCCTAGATGGTACTGCAAGAAAATGTCGAAGTCCTTCATCAACTCCAACCATCGCCACTGCCTCATGTTGAGCTCTTTCTGTGAAAACACATACTTCAAGCTCTTGTGATCTGTGAAGATCTCCACACGCTCTCCGTACAAATATTGTTTTCACAGCTTTAGAGCAAAGATGACTGCTGCCAACTCCAAGTCATGGGTAGGATAATTCTTCTCATGCGGGCGTAATTGCCTAGAAGCATAGGCAATCACATTTCCGTTATGCTGCAATGCACATCCCAAATCCTTACCCGAAGCATCACTGTATATGAAAAATCCTTATGTCCCCGATGGCAACATCAACATTGGAGCTGTAGTCAACCTCTTCTTCAGCTCCTCAAAGGCCACCTAACACTCCTCTGTCCAAGCGAACTCCACGTCCTTCCGAGTCAGCCTAGTCATCGGCTCCGCAATCCTAGAGAAGTCCTGAACAAATCTCCGATAATAGCCTGACAATTCAAGAAAGCTCCTGATATCTGCCACTGAACTCGGGGTAGGCCACGACTCATTTTGCTAAAATCTTCTTCGAGTCCACTGAGATCTCGTCTCATATAATCACATGTCCGAGGAATTCAACCTTATCGAGGAAGAACTCACACTTCGAAAGCTTGTCAAATAGCTTCTCCTTTCCGAGGGTCTCCAGAACTATCCTCAAGTGCTTCTCATGCTCCTCCGGGGTCTTCGAATAGATCAATATATCATCAATGAAAACAACTACGAACTAATCCAGGTACTGATGAAATACCTTATTCATCAGGTTCATGAATACTGTCGGGACATTAGTCAACTCAAACGACATCACCAAGAACTCGAATTGTCCATACCGAGTCCTGAAAGCTGTCTTCGGAATGTCTTCCTTCTTCAATTTCACCTGGTGCCCCGACCTCAAGTCTATCTTTGATAATATCTTCGCTCCGCTAAACTGATCAAACAGATCGTCAATCCACGACAACGGGTATTTGTTCTTGATAGCGAGGATGTTCAAAGCTCTGTAGTCGATACACATGTGTACCGACCCATCCTTCTTCGGTACAAACAATACCGGAGCACCCCATGGTGATAAACTGGAGCGGATGAAGCCTGTCCTGCAACTCATCCACCTGCTTCTTCAGTTCTGCTAGTTCGTTGTTGTTCACCCTATAGATGTGCTTTGATATTGGCTCTGTGTCTGACACCAAGTCTATAGAGAACTCAACATCTCTGTCTGGTGGTAAGCCTGGCAACACCTGCGGAAAGATATCCATGAACTTTGCTATCAACAGATGTAACGGTTCATTCTCTTCCACTAAAGCTCCATATGTAGTACCCTCGTTCTGCTCCGCCGCTCCTCTGGCGATCTCAAACTCTGGCTCTCTTGGCGGTCGAAACAACACCCTGCCTCAACGACAATCGATACTAGCATGGTGCCTACTCAACCAATACATCCCGAGTACAATATCGTAGCCCGGAAGTGGCATTACGAGTAAGCACGCACTCAACTCACGGCCTCCCAATGTAACTCTGCGATCCTTGCAAACATCACTGACCAGGATAATGCCACCCCCAGTCGTGATCTTGCAAGTCCTAGCCAAAGGTTTCACCTCTAAACGATGCTTAAGAGCAAAAGATACAGATACAAAGCTATGGAAAGCACCAGAATCAAATAAAGCATAAGCTGAAAAAGAATCGAGAAGAACTTAACCTGAAATGACATCTCTGACTGGCTCGGCCTCCTCAACTGTCAAAGTAAAATCTTGCCCCTGTTGTACCCCTCTCTACTAGTGCTGGTATTGTACAAACTTCTGTTGTTGTGTCTGCAATAGAGGTCCTCTCTGCTGACCCACAGGTGGCCTCGCTGGTGCTCTCTGGACTGGGGCTCCGTCCTGAGCTGTACGAGTTGTAGTCCTAGGACAATCCCTCAGCTGGTGGTCAACTGATCCACAAAACAAATACTGGTCCAGCCTTTTTCTGCAAACATTCCACCCATGCCCTAATTTCTTGCAGAAAGGAGAAGTAGGAGCGGACTGAGCTGGTCTCTGCATCTGGTGCACCTGTTGTACTTGTGCTCTGATCGGCGCAAAATAATGATGTCTCTGTTGCTGCTAATGGGATCGCTTGGGTGGACCCGCACTGCTGCTGCCACCAAAGATCTCCCGGTCCCTCTTGGGACTCAAACTCAGGTCTCTCTCGACCTTGCGGGCCTCCTTCAGGATAGCTCTGTATGTCTCATGGCTAGAGTAAATGAGAGCCTTCACCTCCCAGTTCAGGCCCTCTCTGAATCGACTCGTCCGGATCTCAGGATCCTGCACTATATACACAACATATCTGCTCAATCTGTCGAACTCTGCGACATACTCCTCGACCAACATGTTCCCCTGATGAAGGTTCTGAAACTGTAGCTCCAAGTCTAGTCTCTCGGTGCAAAGAACTTCTTCCTGAACAAGTCCCTGAAGTCCTCCCATGGCAATCCCGGATCGGTCATCTAAGGATCATTCCGGAACCAGGTACTAGCAATGTCTGACATCTGCAACCATGTCGCCTGCACCTTCAGATCCTTTGCTATGCGGGATAAGCACATGACGTGCTCGATGTGCTCAAGCCAATCATCGGTATATATAATACCCTCTGTCCCCTGGAAGTTGTGGGGATCCAACTTCTTGAAGTCTTGTATGTTGTCCGGCCTGGACTGTGCATCTTGGGCTGTGAAGGAGCCCCTCTCTGAACTATTGCAATGGACACCTGGTGGACATTCTCAATGTCCTGCCTCATCACTTCGGACTGTCGGTGCTGCGCCTCAGCCTGGACCCTCTGGGCCTCCATCATCTCTCCGAAAAGTACGAATAACTGTATAGTATCCACTGGCACTGAAGATGGTAGGGGAAGTCCCTCGGAAATAGCTGGGACTGTCCTCGAAACTAAAGGAGGAGCACCCTCAAAGGCTGCTGCTGAAACCCCCACCTGGACCGATAAAGCGACCCTCTCAACTGGAGGAGGAGTTGCCCTCTCCGCAGCAGGCCATGAAGTAGCTGAGGAAGCTGTCGCTGCTCCCGAGCGAATGAATCTGATCTTCGGAGGCATCATGAAGACAGATTGAAACAAAGAAGTCAATACTGCGCAAGATATGATATCATCAAAGAAGGACAGTAATATTTCAAAAAAATCAATATTCATAATGATAAAAATTGCAAAATCGATAAATTAGAAATGTTTCCTAGTTGTGATTGAGTATACTCCCATTATAGATCCTAAGTCCTATATCCTATAGCAGGCTTGTAGTCTGAGTACTACTACCTTGACCTGCATTGGCCACCACAAAAACGTGTCACGACCCGCACACGATGTAAGGGTACAAGTACGTGGGTATGTCTAGCCTACGCCGCAACATCGACGGTAGAACGCTGTCTAGGTCATCAGTACTATCTAAACATCTTACACAACAAATATAATGTACCTGTGAATGATATCTAAACTCCAAATGGAGGAACAATATGACATAAGATAAATGCTAACCAATACTCAATCACAGTATGAAACTAAAGGAGGATAAAAGTACGAAATGGAATAGAATAGAGAAATAAGGAGTCACAACAAGTCCAAACTATAGTCTAGGCACAAAACAATTTCCAAATAATATATATATATATATACATGCCAAAAGTCTAATAATGAGACACAAAGTCCAAAAATAAATGCCTAAGCCTCCTCGGTCACTGGCACTAAGTCCTCCTGTTCTAGAGGAGTATCCTCTAGCGGCTCGCCGTCCTGCGGCCATAATAAGTGGGACACAACTCCTCTAGTCAATCATCTGAAAAATATATCCAATCAGGATTGGAATAAAGTACAAACCTCTGAAAGCAACTTCAAATACATGGTAAAGCATATATGACGAGTAATAGAAAAGAATACAAGATGCACAAGTATTATAAAATGAAAATACAGATGAGAACAAGCAAATAATCACAATAAAGAACTGGAAAGTAAACACTGGTAATACGAAAATAAACTACAAGTAGAGGAACATGAATACTAGCTATGTGGTTTAGAGTGTAAGTTCGTTATGTGATCGGCTTAGGTTGCACATAAGGTAAATAGGGTAACTCGATTATATGTGAGGTGTATAATCAACATACGCATGAGATAAATAGGGCTTGATCACATAACCAACTTCTACTCTCCCTCCCCAACCAATACTCATGGATCCAATAACGACATATTACGCACATGAATACGATATAGTCATAATAGCAGACAAAATAGTGGATGCACAAGAAGCACATGAAACAATATCCGATGCACACGATGAAATACATGTGTAAGGAGTACCCGCTAAACACGGTAAGAAAATAACATCTCCTGACATGATCCATATAGTACCAGTCTGTGTAACAATGTGTCAGAATCAGGTATATCAGTTCTAGAACAAGTGATATATACACTATCATGAAATAAAAACTAACAGAGAGATGTACTCACCTCTGGTCCTAAGCAAATGGTATATCTCGATGTCCAAGCTGGTGTCACAGAATCATATTTAAGAAATATTATGTCAAAATGTGTAATGAAATGATAAGTATGCTAAAATATGCTTTCTAGGTTATTTCTAGGTCCACACTAAGTTAATTGGTCTATATTTGTTAGTAGCTTATTATAGCTATACTATGTCATACTAAGGTTATTATCATAAGTATCAACTATATAAGTCAATACCTATATGTGTAGTTAATACCTTGACTAATATTTACTTTATCTAATTATCTAACTAACTGATGCTAACAGACATTTAATAACTGATAACTAAATTTACACTAACTGATACACTACTAACTTCTAACTTAACAAACAGGTATATATATATATATATATATATATATATAAAAACTAGCTTATACCAACCAATCTAACTGATCAACTAACCGACACTAATTAGTAACACTGACTTACTAATATTTACTCAACTGATATCAGTATATCGGATAATCACCAATTATTTTTTTTCCAAATCTCTGATATTTAAATAAGTAACAGACACTTGAGTCAACACACTTAGAAATCAAAACTGAACACTACTGATACTTGCACATTTAATGCCACAACCCCATACTTATATAGTCCTAAATACTTCTGATGCTCTATCTTAGACTAACATCTGACTAGCACCTTGCCAACACCAACAACAGCAAATAACATCCCTCTCTACCTTGCTGCAGATTATTTATTTATAACTAACTAATATTAGCTACTAACTGATCTATTACTGATACTCGAGCTCCTACCAAGGGTGTTACTGCTACTGCAGTTATCTCAAATGAGAACACCACAACTCCACTTATCTTATGTAACTACTGCTAATTACACAGCAACTTAGTTGTTGAGCAACTATTGTTAATCTTCACTGCTAATGCAACTACTAATATTATCTAACTCCAGGTCTGTCCTAACTTAAGGTTTGTTGTAGATGGCAACATCCACTTACTGGCCTCCTAACTCGACCCCAAATGCACTACTGATCCTATGAGTTTCTCACTGATGTCCTTCATTCCTACTTATACACCATGATATCTGTGTGAAAATCACAATTGTTGCAGACAATACTCTGATACTCTTATATCAGAGTTCTCTCACCCTCACAAGCGACTGAAATATCAGTGTAATGAACACTGATGTCAAGTTCTACACTTGCATCAGACATCTCCTCCCCCCCCCCCCCCCCCCCCCACCCCACCCCACCCCTCACATAGTCACTTTACTACAGTCTCAAATGAAACTCTTACCTGGAACCACTTTCCCCCCAAACTCACAGTACACAGATACACATAGGGTCACTTATGCTCAGATACAATTACACCTATATGCATTCACTCGAGCATCTATGTATTGCACTCCTTATTCACTGTTGCATCATTGCACTACAACTCTCCCACACTTCTTAATACACACACATACTGGTGTGTGTGTGTGTGTGTGTGTGTATATATATATATATATATATATATATATATATATATAAGACATACATCATATCTATATACATGTGCACTAGTGTCAATTAATCAAACACCTAGAGTGTAAATTAGGATACCCATGATACACATCTAAATAAGATGTCAACACTCCTAATTCCCACTAATTATCAATAATACACATCCAACACATATATAAATAACTAAAGTAACTATTTACAATAGAAATTGAAGAGAGATTATACTAATATGCATAAATCACCCAAAATGAGTCACTGTATCATAGCGTATCCCAAAATACCATGATATGGCCTACTCGTATCCATTTGTGGACACATATCTAGTCCTCTACTATCAATCTAAGTCTAATTAGACATAATTGATCTCATGACACACAATTGATGTGTCAATTTCGTAATTCTTCCTAATTGGACATAAATCACCATGTAACTTTCTCAATACAAGTCATATGGACTCAATTCTTGATCCTATGGGTAGCCCTAAGCCAAGGGGTGATTCCTAATGGTTAGATACATGATTTAGAATATGAATTGCTCAATGAACTCGATTCGGATACGATCTCCTTGCCACAAGCTCATCTTCCTAGTGCTCCTTGCAAATCCAAGCTCCAATGCTCCTTGCTAATGAAATTGAGAGAAAAATGAAAGTGAATTGTGAGAATTTGGTAGAGGGATAAGTCAATTTGGAAAGAACACAATTGAGGATCTAAATGAAATGAAGAGGAGAGAGAATGTCTCCCCCTCCTATAGATGGCCGACCCTTGCCTCCTTCCTCAAGCAACACTCAAAGACCCATATGTCCCTCACTAATACTCATGTAGGTAATTAATTAGGAGGACTAAATTAGGGAGCATATAATCCTAATGAAAGTTTAACTAAAGTACATAATTAATGAAGATGGTTGAGTCTATGAGCCTAGTCCAAAATGTTGGGTTCAATATTGTCATGACAAGTCTAATTGGTCCACTAGGATCAAGTCTAAAAATAGGCTAGCCCACTATCTATAAATAAATAATACAAACACAAATTTAAATAAATAACACTATGATAATTATTAATCACTAGAAATAAAATAACTATGTCAAATGACTAAATTATCCTCATTTGAAAAAGTGGATATGACATTAGTGAGTGGGTTATCTTTATTTCCCCCACCCTATGTTGTACTTTCACTTTATGGTATTTAGCCAAGGACATTATTAGTCCTTGTTTCTGGGCTTCGTTCCCTCAGTCTTTGGATGGCGTATGTGTATATTCTGGACCGCAACTAGTTGTACATTTACCTACCTTTTGTATAGTCAGTTGATGTATCTTTACATCATGTCAGCTCTCATATGTATGCATATGTGTTTAGGACACCTTACCCATCGCGAATATAATTTACACTTTACTGGTTCTTGTGTTGGTTGGATTGAGAGATGATTTTTCTGACCCTATAAGTCGTCAGTGGCATACTAGAGTCCTACTATATCTTTTAGACAACCGTGACCGTATCTCGGGGTACCTGTGTACTCGAACATACGTAACTGATTTTGTTTGTCCCCCACTCTCCAGTATTCTGGTTATGGAACATGATACATATTAACACCATCTACATACACATGACATCCAATGCGGCAACTCCAAAAAATTTAGACAGAAAGAACTATATATGTGTATATTTTAAAATAAAGGTATAATATATAAATGAACGTTTTTATTTGGCTGAGTTCGTGTTATAGATATTAAGGAACTTATATCGGAGACAGGCAAAACAAATATAATATGAGTGAATAATTGTCCTATGTATCACTGAACATCAAGTTAAATTGACATTCATAATTGTTCCAAATCAAGATTGGTGTCTAAAAAAGGAAGGAGAAAGTAATGCAGTGGTGATAGACGAACCAGGGTCTGACGGAACTCTTCTTGGAAGGCCTTGTGCTGAGCGGCACGGGTCTGGGCGACGGTGGCCTTGGCGGCCTTCCTCTTGGTTTGCGATGCGGGCAACCTCGCGGCGAGCCTCATCCTTCTTCTCCTTCTTGATCGTAAGTATCTCCACTTCGTGCACGCACTCCCTCCTCACGTGCTTCATCTTCCGTCTGTACTCCTTTCGGAGGTGGATCAGCTGTGCCTTTTGCCGAGATACTCATGGCCCGCCGCCGACGCCTTGTGTAGGCCGCGGCGGATTGGGCGATGAAAGGGCGGCTGCAGGGGGTGAGGTGTTAAGGGCCAATTATATCACACTCAGTATCAATGAGGCCCTTATCTCAATAAAGTGTGTACCACTACTCATTCAGTTCAGTGTTATTAGCATACCTTTAATTCTTCATGTTACAGTCAGAGATTCCTATGCATTGCATTCGAATTTCCTGCAAGTATCAACATGTATCAGAAGAAAGGGAAGAACAATATCAAACAAAGAGACTGGAATTATTCAAATATTCAAATTGCATTAATGAGTTGCAGAGTCAGATATTCATTTGGAAGTGCCAGCTCAGGACTCACTTGCCAGCTCATTAAATTCAGTTGTCTATGCTAATACTCCAAATGGAGCACCAGTTAAGGGGGCTCAGGGATGGAGCCAATCTATACCTTAGACTTGAAGTTACCTGAGTATGATGGGAAATCAGAAGTGGAAGAGTGGTTACTTAGAGTGAACCACTACTTTAATTACTATAATGTACCTGTGGGAGACAGAGTCAAAGCTTGTTCTGTGCAATTGAAGCATACAACAGCATACTGGTACGATTGGGCTTTGAAGATAAAAAGGAGACAAAACCAACCATTATCTTCCTACTGCATCAAATTTCCCAAAAATGTTTCCAGAATCCTCAAGATAGCAAGAAGACTAGTGTACCTATAAATAATACTGCTGCACCTATTAGTTCCCAGTCATCAATCAATCAACCTACTGCTGTAATTTCTCCTGGTGAGTTGACTAGAAGAAAGAATTTGGGTCTTTGCTACTTATGTGAAGAAAAATGGTTCAAGGGGCACATGTGTAAAGAAAGAAGACTTTATATGATATCCAGTGAGGAAGGAATTGATGCTGCACAGTCTAAAGAGGAAATATTACCTGAAGAATCAGTGCTGGGTACTACTCCAGGATCTTTTTCCATTTCCTTACAAGCATTATCTGGGACACTACATCATTCCACAATGAAGATGAGGGGTACTCTGAATAATAAACCAGTTCTTATCTTAGTTGACTCAGGTTCAACTCACAATTTTATAGATAGTTCCTTCAGTTCTAGGATAGGATTACCTATCTGTGACAAATAAAGTTTTTGAGGTGATGGTGGCTAATGGTGAGAATTTACATAGTCAAGGATTAAGCAAAGGGGTGGTTATAGACTGTCAAGGAAAAAAAAAAATTGCCAACTTCTTGCAGTTGCCAATTACAGGATGCCATATAGTCCTAGGGGCTAATTGGTTAAGCACCTTAGGAGATATAGTATGGAATTTTAATTATCTGACCATGAAGTATGAAGTCAATGGTGTCATTTATCAGTTCAAATGAATTCAGTCACAAGGGGAGGATTGGACACAACCAGTGAAGAAAGAGATGAGGCAGAAACCACAGGTGTATCTTATTCAGCTGTGTGCCCTCAATGAAGCCAAGGAAGTTGGGGAAGACCTGCCATTTGAAGTTCAACAAATATTGCATAAATATGACAAGCTTTTTGAAGAGCCAAAAGGGTTACCACCTCAAAGAAGATATGATCACAGAATTCCACTGCTCCCTGGAGCACACCCAGTCTATAGTAGACCTTACAGGCACCCTTACTTATAGAAGAATGAAATAGAAAAGCAAGTTCAGGAGATGCCAGATTCTGGAATAATCAGACCAAGCTCTAGTTCATACTCATCCCCAATAATACTAGTCAAAAAGGTAGATGAGGGTTGGAGGATGTGTATAAACTTTAGAACATTAAATCAGCTCACTGTCAAGGATAAATTTCCTATACCCTTTATTGAAGAGCTATTTGATGAACTACATGGATCCAATATTTTTACAAAACTGGATTTGAAAGCTGGATACCATCAGGTTAGGATGGCAGAGGAGGACATCCCTAAGACTGCATTTAGGACCCATGAAGAGCATTACGAATTCTTAGTTATGCCCTTTGGTCTCACTAATGCACCCTCTGCATTTTAATCTATGATGAATGATGTATTTAAAAAGTATTTGAGAATATTTGTACTGGTTTTCTTTGATGACATTCTAATTTACAGTACAAGCTGGGAGGATCACATTGAGCATGTGGAGAAGGTATTCCAAAAACTTTCTGAGCATCAGTTGAGAGTCAAAAGGAGTGCTATTTTTTTCATAACCAAGTAGATTATTTGGGGCATGTTTTATCAGCCAGGGGTATGGAGATGGATGACAGTAAAGTCCAAGCTGTGATGTAGTGGCTTAGGCCAAAATCTTTGAAGGATATAGTTGAGGGGTTTCCTGGGCTTAACTGGTTATTATAGGAGGTTTGTTAGAAGTTATGGAATAATAGCAAGACCTCTCACTGTTCTACTAAAGAAAAATGCTTTCAGTTAGAGTGAAGAGGCTCAGAAAGCATTTGACAGTCTGAATATTGCTCTAACCAATTCACCAGTTCTCATCATGCCATACTTCAAGAAAGAATTTGTGGTGGAGTGTGATGCTTCAGATACAGGAATAGGGGTTGTCCTCATGCAAGAGGGGAGACCAATTGCATATTTGAGCCAAGCTTTGAAAGGCAGGCCCCTACTGCTATCAACTTATGAAAAAGCGATGTTGGCTGTTCTTCTTGCAGTTAAAAATGGCATCAATACTTATGGGGCTGGGAATTCATTATTAGAACAGATCACAAATCATTAAAATATATGTTGGAGCAGAAGGTTTATACAGATGCACAATATAAATAGATACTGAAACTACATGGGTACCATTATAGGGTGGAATATAAGAAAGACATGGAGAATCAAGCAGCTAATAGTTTGTCTAGGAGAGGAGAGGTTGAGCTGAATGCACTCACAACTGTCACTCCTAATTGGCTACAAGAGTTCAGTTCACAAATGGCAAATTCCTCTTACTATCAGAAAAATAGCAGAATGGAACAAGGGACAATTGGACAGTCAAAAACATTCCTTTAGGGATAACCTCCTATATTACAAACATAAATTGCTGCTGGATCCCAAGTTCCCTTTTGTGCTTACCATGTTGAGGGAGCATCACAATACACCTAGTGGAGGACTTTCAAGTTATCACAAGACATTACAGAGGCTAAGAAGAGTCTGTCACTGGAAGGGAATATAGAAAACAGTCCAGGATTTTATTAAGAGCTGTGAAATATGCCAAATCAATAAAGCAGAAACAACAAGCCCAGCTGGCCTCTTACAACCTCTACTTGTGCCTGAACAAATTTGAGAGGATATCTCTATGGACTACATTGAGGGTCTACCTACCAGTTATCATAAAAATACCATATTGGTAATAGTAGACATGTTGACAAAGTACATCCACTTGTTTTCCCTAACCCATCCCCATACAGCTGAAATGGTGGCTCATATCTTTATGGAAGGGGTTTGCAAATTACATGGTGTCCCTAGAACCATAGTATCTGACAGAGACCCAATTTTTACCAGCCAATTATGGAAGGAACTTTCAGACTCCAAGGAACTTTACTAAGGTACAGTACAGCCTACCACCCACAGTCAGATGGCCAAACTGAAGTCACAAACATGAGCATAGAAGCATATTTGAAGTGTTTCTGCAGTCAGAAACCAAAGCAGTGGAGTAAACATTTGGCTTGGGCAGAGTATTGGTTCAACACCAATTGGCACTCCTCTACTAGAATGACTCCTTTTGAAGCAGTATATGGTAGGCCTTCTCCTAACCTACTTACTTATCTGCCAGATTCTGCTAAAGATAAATCAGTAGCTGAGACTTTAGTTTCAAGAGATAATGATATACATCTTTTAAAGTAAAATCTAAAGCTGGCTAGGGACAGAATGAAAAAGTATGCTGATTTGCACAAAATAGAAAGGGAGTTTGAAGCAGGTAACATGGTCTACTTAAGGGTTCAACCCTACATACAAATTTCCTTGGCCCAAAGAAGGCCACATAAGCTTTCTCCTAAATATTATGGTCCTTACAGGGTCATAGCAAGGATATGGCCAGTAGCTTATAAATTGGAGTTACCTAGTGAGGCTCTACTGCACCCAGTATTTCACGTCTCTCAGTTAAAGAAGCACATTAGTGCAAGAGTCTCAGTGCAGGTGAGCATTCCCCAGCAGAGTGAAGCAGTGGTGCAGGAACCTGATTGGGTGTTGGAATTAAGACTCGTACAAAGAAAAGGTAAGGCTGCAGTAGACCTGTTGATTCAATGGAAGGAAGGAGAAGTAGAAACTGCTACTTGGGTGCCCTACGAGACCTTTGTGAAGGAATATCCTCACTTTGACCTTGAGACAAGGTCAAAATAAGGGGTGGATATTGTTTAGGGCCAATTCTATCACACTCAGTACCAGTGAGGCCCTTAGCTCAATAAAGTGTGTACCACTACTCATTCAGTTCAGTGTTATTGGCATACCTTTAATTCTTCATGTTACAATCGAGATTTCTATGCATTGCATTCGAATTTCCTGCAAGTATCAACATGTATCAGACAGAGAGGGAAAGGAATTAATCAAATATTCAAATTGCATCAATGAGTTGCAGAGTCAGATATTCATTTGGAAGTGCTAGCTCAGGACTCACTTGCTAGCTCATTAAATTCAGTTGTCTAGGTCAGCAAGGTTGTTAGGTTGATACCTGAGTCGGTTAGACGGATATTCACATTGTATGAATCTATAAATAGGGAAGACTGGATAGAGAGGTGTGTAAGAAATATATGATTTCCTTTTCTACTTCAAATTTCTACTCTTGTATGCTTCTTTCTTCTTCCCCAATTCTCTGAATAATAAAACCCTAGAAATTTCTCTTCCCAATCTTCTACTTTTTTTTCTGAGCAACTACTACGAATCAATGGCGAACACTGCTTCTTCTTCAACTCAAGGTTTGTTACGAAAAGCTCCTAACATGAGGGGAGAGGCGGGGGAGACAGAGGGTGGTGGTGGTGGTGGTGGCGGTGGTGGTGGCGGCGGCGGCGGCGGCAGCGGCAGCAGTGGCCATGGATGATCGGTCGAGAGAGAGTGTATGTGCGAGAAACCTAGCACCGGTGGTGGAGTAGAAAAAGAGCCCAAAATTCAAGGCACTAAAAAAAATTGTTAGGGTCATCACCGCACTTTGACGTCAAATTTTGTGATGCCTCCTAATACTTTCTGTAGGATCTTTATCATTGGCCGAATCAACTGTTGGTTTCTAAACAGCCTTAAAAAGAGGTCATTAGTAAAGACACTACAAAGATGGTTCGAGAGCATCACAATTTTTGACATGGTGGTCCTGAAAATCTTGAAAATAATAGGACTATTAAAATTCTGATGCCCTTAGCCCCATAACAATTTTTGTAGTGCCTTTATCAATGGCCTAAAAAAATGGACATGCACTTGCAATGTGTGTTATGTTTCAGTTTAGACTTTTTCATGCATTCTTTAACTGTACTAGAGGTGCACATCTTTTATAATCGCACGCATGTGTGGATGTTCTTTAACTACACGCATGTGTACGTACATGTTCTTAACCTACGCGCACATGTTCTATAAATGAAGGTAAATTAAGTAAATGAATACGAAGTAAATTAAGAGTGATCAGTTACCTGTTTTTCCAAAATATCATCGAGTGTAATCCTTAAGGAGGTCAACGTTTGTGAAAGTTTAGCATCTTTGCTTATTCAGCCTCCATCTGTACATCCTGGAGGAGACTCGTCATATTTCATATTGAGTGTAGCCTGTTTAGAGAGTTGAGACTAGAAAAATTGTCACGTGCGGTACCAAAATATGAAGAACGGTGTTTGACACGACCAGTCACGCACTACAGAATATGCCAAACATCCCTTAATATAGTCATGTCACTAGACATGGGTCATACATATATACAAATTCTCTAGATTATACAAGCATGCAATTTAAAATGTAGTAAGTTATTTATATGTGTGTGAATATATATATATATATATATATATATATATATATATATATATATATAGTTGTGAGAGTAATATATATACTTGTTAGATATATAGTAAGTTATCATGTAGGTATATATATCTATGTATTGGTATATATTATATGTTAGTAGTTAATAGTTTTAATAGTTTAGTTATGTTAGTATAGTTTAGTATATGGAGGTTAGCTATATATATTAACTATATGTATTAGGATTTGAATTACCTTGGAATACCAAGGTAATGTCAAGGTATTGAGGGATACTCAAAGTATTGGATAATGGGTTGGTTTAGTCTAGTTAGTTACTATAGTAGTTAGTTAGTTGTATATAAGTTTTCGAACTTTATACATCATAAGTACTAAGTAGCCATTACAAAAAAGTAGAATAAATAAATAGTCATAATCATCTGTATCCACCACTTGTTAATAGAACAAAGCATAAAGGACTTCAGCAACATTCCAGTTTAAAGAATACTTAAAAAGGGGGAATCGATCTTTGTTATATACAGTTCAAAATACAATTAAATGATTGTTCAACATAATATTCATTTTATCCGCACAAACTGAAAATCTCAAAACTCAAGAAACCAAGGGTAGTGCACGGATCAAAAATCCAAAAAACAAAAACATTTCCTTATGATTCCAACATCGACTCCTAGTAATGAGGCTGCTCCCCTGCAGTGTGCAGCCCTCCAGAAATGTCCGTTATATTCCGATCAAAGATATCGCCATCATATGGTGCTTTCTGGTAATGTCAACAAAACCTCTAAACTATTCTTAATACTTGAAGAACAGATAACAATGTTATACTGTTAGAGGTGAATTACTGCCAATCGCGGCAGCCATAACATCTCCACGGAGCGCCCTTACTCTCCTTACCAGGGAAACAATGAGAATGCACGCACACATCACATATCTCACACACAAGATCTGGTGAGGGCTGGTTCAGTTTGCATTTCTCACATGCTACCCCATCTACAGCAGTTTTGTTTGCAGCAGCAAACTGATTCTCTGTCCCCATTTCATATGCACCAGATGAACCATAAGGAGGAACATCCTGATGGGTAGTTCCAGAAATATCAAGAGACCAATCTCCTGACATATTGGTAGACATATCATACTGATCATCTATTTGACCATCATCAGAAGCCAATAGCTCAGTAAAGGAGAAGTATGTTTGTGGTTCATATTCCATGTCAGTGATCCCGGTTTCTGGATCATGCAACTGGTCCCCAAGATCCATACTGCCAAAATCTCCGCCGGCATAACCCCAATCCTGAGAGCAGTCCCATTCTACTTGAGTTGATAAATTCTCTGACATCAAGTTTGGCTCCTCAGTTGTCAATTCTTCATTAACACACATTCCATCCTCGGCAGGATTGCTACTCATTGATAGACTTTGCACACGCTCGGGAAATTCATTTTTAACCTGAGGCCTCCTGACAGGGAGTTTTTTCTGGTATTTAGACACATTTCTAGGTTCACCACATTGAACTTCAGAAGCCATGGCTCCCTCTTCAACTGGCTCCACCTTTCCCAGTGAATAAAGTAGGGCATCTGCGTCAAAATCTTCCACTTTTAAATTAAATTCTGAGGTACTTGGATGCACAAAATCCCGAGCTTCAGATAGATCAAATCCATTTATTTCTACATTAAATGGTGCGAATTTGTAAACATTTGGTTTCTTGTAATCCAAGTCCACATATGGACACCTTGGCGACCGCTTTCTTCGACACTTGCAACACTTGAATCCGACCAAATCAAAGATTTGGGCTTCCTCAAGTTCCACAGCATCTGCATGGTACCAGTCTGCAAGAGATAAACAATGGAATATGCATTAAGTTAGTATATAAATTTTCTGATATTCCTAAATAGACCAGCATTGGCGTTCTCATTTTCATACTTACTGCGGCACAATTCACAGCAGACATACATCAGATCTGCACAATAAGGCTTATTGCAGAGGCAACAAGTTACACCTCTCAAAGGATCAATACCCTCTGTTTTCTTAAGTATAATATGATTCATCCTGAAATCCTCCTTCCTAGGACCATCACTTCTCATTCGCTTCCATATAAGACCATACGTAGAAATGTTCATGTTACGTTTACGTTCAGACTTGGAACCAGATGCAGAACAGCTAATCTCCGATTGAACCTCCTTTTTGCCAACTTGCTGTGCGGAAATATTCTGTCCAACCTTGAGTACTAATTTCGTACTAGTCACCAGTTGATTTTGCCTTTGTATACACTGATTCTGATTCTGCCCTTTTAAGAACTGCTGCTGATTTGGCCCTTTTAAGAACTGCTGCTGATTCTTCCCTTGTAAATGTAGCTGTGTATTCGAATTCTGATTACTGCTGCTTCCTAGTAGTGAAGCAAATTTCATACGGTAACATTTAGTGCACGTGAAAAGTTCCAAATCACCTTCTTTGGCAGCAGGTGAAGTTATTGTGGAATCCTTCTGATAGTAAACTGAGGGAAAGAGGGGTAGAAAGAAAGCATATAAATTCAATAATTACTTAAATACCCTAAAGGTAGACAAGCACACAAAAACTTAAGAGAGCCAACATTCCCATACCTCTACAAGTACTGCATCTAACAGCATCCCTGAAACAAAGTAAAAAAGGATAAACATGCACACACACAAAAAACACTTTACCAGGAGTATACCATAATGGAACTTGTGGAAATACTCATACCTCTTCCGTAAAAGATACGAAAATATGTCATCCTGGCCTTTCAGCTGCCTTATCTCCAATTTTGGCAAACGACGTGATCTTAACATTTGTTGACAATTTAAAGGTGGACAAGTTAAAGGCTTCATACCAGCTTTTGTTTCATATTCCTTTATCAAGTATAAAGGGACATGATCTTCGGAAAACCATGACTTGTCATTCCCATCTTGGGTTGTTTCTGTTTCCAAAATATTCTTTGTCACACGTAGAGGTAGATGCTTTTGAATGGCAAAAGTAAGTGCATAGCTTATCCGGTTTTCAGTAATCCTTTTGTCGCAAATTACTGCATTTCGGAAAGCCATGGCACCAACCTCCGACCCTTTTCCATCAGAAGGATTTTCCTCTGGACGAACAATATCCCTCCATCTTATATGAGCTTCCAAATATCTGACCTGATAAACAGTAAGAGGAAAAGAGTTCCTGAAAGATACCAAAAGAATGACAGCAATCCTCACACAAATATGGAATCATTCCTCACACAAATATGGAAGAGAACTAACCTGAAGGGCAAGATGAGATAAATTCCTACTCATTTGTACAGATGCTCTCCATGCAAGCTGTCGAGATCTTCTAGGAAGTCCAGAGACTTCAGGATAACGAATACCAGGTATCCTTTTGGAACCACCTGATGCGAAACAAAATTCCTGATCACTGAACTATCAATTGCGCCCATTTCCAAATTGCATCATATCAATTGGCATCTGAGAAACGGAATAGGCAAAGTACTTCTTACCTTGACGACCTGCTTTCTTGACCAGTGAACTACATAGTGTCCTTTTCTGAAATACAATCTTTGAGAGCCTCCCCCCTCGCCACCATTGCAGAGTCTTAGAGCTATCACTGGAAGTATCATCTTCAGCTTCAGAAGCTACATATGGTTTCTTACGTCTTCTACCAGGTCCATGTTTTTGACCAGGTAAAGAGCGGGATACAACACCAGGAGAAGAAAACTCCCCCGAGTCATCCACAAGTTTACTCCATTCTGCAGAAAAAGAGATCCCACGAATACTCTTTTCAAGCTGTGCACATATGGACAGCATATCATCAATAGATATAAAAGACAATCCACCCAAATTCCACATAAACACCCGAACAAATACCTCATCAATAAAAAAACATATAAATAAGCATAGTCCTTAACATTCTAAATGTCAATATGGCATATATTATATGATCTCATGGCAAGAATAGGTCACATGACAACACAGAAGCCAAATTCTGCCAAGGTAATTTTCTGACAAATGGGTTCAGGGACACGGGCATCAATAAGGTACATGTATATATGTATCTAAGAGTTGCTATCTGAGACGCATGTCAAAAATTGCCACAATCATGTGAAGGCTAATTATGAGATATGTATGCACGTACTTACGTGTGTATTTATGTATGCATATATATTAAATAAGAATATAGTATGTTCTAGGTGTATTTTAGGATTAGTAGTTTATTTGGGTCTATTGGATTTAGTCTACATTTATTGGCTAAGTCAAGAGGAATCTGTAAGTTTCTACTTTTATTCTTGACTTATAGATCTTTTGCTATTTGTATTCGAGTTACTATAAATAAAAAGAAACTCTCCCACGGAGATGCTAGTTATTACCTACAATTTTTTTTCTCTACTGATCTTTGGGTTAGCCACCATCACTTTCTTCCTCTGCCTATCAACTAAACATGGATCAGAGCGGAATCACGAAACTCAACATGGTATTAGAGCAGATCCTTTGATCCTCGAAGGAGAAAAGCCAAGTGGGCACCTTCTTCATGTGTTACTCCCCAGTTAATGTCGTCTCATTGTTATTCTTTGATGAGTAGGCAAGAGGTGAGGACGAAGAATAAGAAAAAGAAATAAGATTGATCTTTTCTAATAGAAGTTGGAGAGAGAGTGTTATAGGGAGTTTACAAAATTGGAACCAAAAAATCTGATGACTTCTTTTCTGACCACGTCATCGTTTACCCCAATGTTTTTTTCTTGTCACCAACTAACATTGTCTTCCTAGAAGGACTTCTCTCAACTTCATCCAAGTTGCCCGGTCCCCTTACCATCAAGCTGTCCGCCTCCTTGCACTGTCTCCTCCTCACTGCCAAGATGGATGCCTCCCTCTCCACCATGTTGGATGCCTCTCTCTCTCTCTCTCTCTCTCTCTCTCTTTGTTGGCCGCTTCCCTCGCCACCATACATGTTGCCTCACTCACTGCTAATCCCTTGTCACAACGTTGGTCGCCGCCAAGTTGATCACGTTTCTTGCCGCCAAGTTGGTCACCTCTCTGGTTGTCAAAATTGGTTGCAGCTTCCCCCTCACACCCATGTTAGCCGACTCCCTCATCGTCAAGCTGACCGCCTCCCTTGCAGTTAAGCCGGTCGCATGACTTCTGAACCCCAACATGCTACCAAAGCTTGGTATCATGAAACTCAGCACAAATATATAATTCTTCTGAGGTATTTGTTTGTGTATATTCCTCTTAAGTTATAACAGAAATTATTCTAGGGAAAGAAATAAAAATATACTTTTTGTTATGATTACTGGGACATGGCCCTTACCAGTGCTGAATGGGAGAGAGGATTCGAATAGCCAACTCTAAAAATTTGAGACCAAGATTTTGTGTTGTTGTAATAAAATCTATTAAGACAAGGACCAACTGAAAGAAGCCAAGGCGGCCTAACACGGCTGTTGGAGATATGAGCATTGATCCAAATTAATATATGCAAAACGAAGTTGTCACTTCTTTGTGATTTGGAAGTTACTGTTAACCATGCAGTGCAGTTTCTTTCTCTCCGATTTGCAAATTCAACAGCATTTGTAGAACTAAGGACAAAGTAATTGATTTTGCCTAAAAGTTTCAGGCGTAAAAAATGTTTCTCCTTGTGTTAACATTTGGTTATCTAGCACACACGCACCTTTTCTGGACATACTCTACTACAACTTTGTCTGTGGATTGGCAATCATAGCAGGTATTAGTTAATATTGAATCAAGGGCCAAAAGACTACCTAACAATTGATAGTGAATAGAAAAATAGGAAATGTCAATAGTCATTTGAAGCACCTCTGGTTCATGCATATGGCATATCTTCTAAATAATTCATTTTTCATAATATGAGTATATTCAAGTGCAACATCACACATCCAAGTTTGAATATATATCAATTTGAGGCATTACAATTTAACCTCGAGTTGCTAACCCCTTTGAGTGTTCACCATATGCTCTAGTGGTAAGTGAAACATTCATAAAACTGAACCTGAGAAAAATTAGTCTGCAAAGAACCTTTTTCGTAAATGGAAAATCACATACGCGGGTGCACACATATAGGGAGGGAGGAAAAGGACAGAGGCAGATATCCTCCAATAACACTCGTGAAAACCCCAGGTGTAAAATCAATATGTTCAATAAAGCAAAGTTTGAAAAAGCTTTTCTAGAGCACGGTTCATGCAGTAGAAAAAGAAGCGTTCATTTGTTACGGAAGTAGCTTCAATAGAGTGGTCCCCCGCAAGAAATTGATGTAGAGAGAACCATGACACACATCGAACAGGTGGTGAGAAAGTTGTAGCAACCCTTTCCGATGAAGGATCAATGGGTGCTCGTTGGATAAGTAATTGCTATTGATCCTTGTGAAGATAGTTGCAGCTGTTGCGCCTGCATTAATATCAATGTTGTATCGGTAAAGAATACCATGTCCGTCGCATCAAGGGGATCGATCATGTCAAAATAGATTGTGAAAGGAACAACAGGATCTGCACATGTTGACACTATCGCCACCGTGATACTGCCTCGTGGATACTACAACCCACATTTGAGCCTCTAGCACTACTCCAGTGATGATCTCATTTTTAGTAAATCCTTGTATAAGAAATCTTTTATAAACACACACATACATGACGGACAAGGACAACAGTGACACGGACATGGTACCTAGTTTGGTGTCCTAATGTATCTTAAAGTGTCTGGGTAGTGTCTGATACGTATCTGACATGACACTGCTCATAATTTTGGAGTGCCCTGCTTCATAGTGTGTGTACGTACACAAACATATATAGCTTCATGTATTGTATTGCCCTGCCAGTCATAAGAACGGTTGTGTTAGGTAGCTCACAACTAGCATTACACGTTCTCAAATCTCTGTGAATTGAATCCTTAAAAGAATGCACAATGGGGCATCCTTTAGTAGCTTCGTTCCCAACCCGTACAATGAAAGTAAGCGTAAGCGAAGGTGGTTTGTTAGGTCGCCACCTGTAAGTGACGTGTGTTACATTTTCGAGTGTGCAAATGTGGACTATCATTCCCAGAAGGGGAGTGGCACATTGTTACTCAAATTGTCAAGGGCCTGTAGGGGAACCAACTTGTAGCTCTTTCCATATTCCACACCATTTAAAGAGATGTTATGGCAAGAAACAAGTTCATGTAGCAAGAGTTCGAAATTGTCAGACAAGTTAAAGATACTACTCTTGTGTATCTATTCTTAGTATACTTTTGGACTCTTACTTTAGTCCCACATTGCCCAATAACTAAAGAGAGAGACCAATTCCCTCGACAAATATGCCGATATGGACACATATCAGCTACATCGTAATTGTTTTGTTTTGGCATGTGCGAATTCGTATCATTTTGTTTTGGCATGTCCAAATTCGATAGTGACACCCACTGACATCAACTTATATTGGTTGATATCAAAATTCTCTTTTTTTCCTGTCAATTCGGGAGGAAAAAAAAGCTATACAACAAAAAATCTATGTTGTTAGTATCTTACGATACGACAAAATATACTCTACTATTTCGTTACGTATCAGTTGATCCAATACAATATATATAGGTGGATAGGTAGTATTAGTTTTTACTTGAGTTTCGTAATGTATACTTAAGAATATGAATTCTAGAACTAGATAGACTTGTAAAAATGAAACAAATAAAAAGTTTTATGAGAAAATTATATTAAATCATGTTGCTATATAGATTTAGATGTATAGACCTAATCTCTTTGAGTTATTGTATCATACTATATACGATACGCAAGCAAATCGATACACAATAGTATACGTGAGCTGACAACCTAGAAAAGACAATGTTGACAATCGTCCTGAAGATCAACATGCTCGAGTGATACAATAATATTACTTATCGATACAACACAAACATTATCATTTGTCAAAGTTAACACATTATCATTTGTTGAAGTTGTTTATCTTTAAATTTACAACATTGACCCATCGTAATTTTGTTCCATTTAAAACTATCTATTGTCGGGGGAGTTTGTCTAAAGGCATGTAAAATAAGAAAATTATCTTATCTATTGTAGGTGAAGATTCAATCCTCCCATCAGAACCCAGCCTTCTCCCATCAAAACCCAAGCCTTCTCCCATCATAATGGGTCTCTTATGTCTAGATATACTAACTAGTTTTCTAATCCTTTAATATATTTTTATTACTCTTTGGCTTTTCGAACAAAAAAAAAAACTCTAAAACAAACTATCGAAATCGTCAATACTGATACTATAAGAAGATATCATAACCGATTCTTATTCTGTGAACCTTGTAGATATGTACTTCCTCAACTTAATGAAGGTTATTCCATATAGTTGAACATCTCTACTCTTTACATGGTATCAAAGTAAGGACCATCTTGGGCCTAGCTCTATATCTACCACCACATAATTTTCCACAAATATTTTTTTCTATCTAATCATAGCCCTCAATCTTACATCCATCTAGTCATAGCCCATCATCATTTAGCCATCATATATCCTAACCCTAACTCTAAGGGTGTGTTTGGTTGCTAAGGGAGATGAAAGGACAATGAAACTTGACCATGTATAATGGGACCTCATTTCTACATAAAACACTTTATTTTCCTTTTACTTACACTCACTTTCCACCAAACATAACCTAACACATCCAACATGAACTCAATTTTCTTGTCATGACAGGATTTTTCACACAAATAATGCCTTGGAGCATATGAGACATGATTTGTCTGCTTATTGTGAATCTTATGATATAATTCATTATTCGTGTGCTCATACTTCCCAACATAATGGTATTGCCGAGAGGAATAATCAACATTTGTTCGAAATGCTTCATATAAAAGTTTTCAAGTATTTGTGGAGTGACACTATCCTTACTGTTAACTATCTGGTATCCTTACTTTTAACTATCTCGTGAATTGTATGCCATCTTTCCTTCTTATCGCACAAATATTTTATCTTGTCTTTACCCTGGTCAGGCTTGCAATATGTGCCTCGTCAAGTTTTTTGGTTGTGTTACCTTTGTTTAAAGACTTGAGCCCTGGTCTTTACATGCTCTCCTAGATCGAACAATTGTGTCTTCCTTAAATATTCTCATACCTAGAAAGGATTACATTGCTATGATTATATCACTCTGCGGTCATTTGTATCTGCCAACATGAAATTACATTTCAACGAGTCTTCTCCTTCATCCATCGTTACTCCCATTAAGATCGTTTCTTTACCGTTCTTGGTATTTCCTACAGCTGCAGCTAAGCCTGTAGAAGGGAGTCCTACTGTACATTATCTTCTCAATATTGATTGATTCTTCGACCGTCCTCTGGCCCCTACGACAATCTCATACATGCTGCACCTTCTGACCTTACTCTTCCAATTGTTATTCGTAAAGATTCACAATTATTATTCGCAAAGATAAATGTAGACATGCTACACCTTATCCTATAGGTGAATGTCTCTTTAGCTCGACTAGGTGCTTCTTATCGCCAGGTTGCCTCGTCTCTTTCTTTTATTTCCAATCCCTTTGCAGAGGCCATGGAGATCCTTGCATGGAAACGGGCTATGACAGAGATGGATGCTTTATCATCCCTTGGTATATGGGACATTGTGAATGTTCTTTCAACACCGCGTTATTGCTTGTCGATGGGTGTTCGTTCAAAAATTAGTACAATATCACCCATACATGTCCATTAATCGCTACAAGGTCCAATTAGTAAGGGGTTCATTCAAACATGTTGTTGATTATTTCGAGACATTTTCTTCATATAGCTTGTCTGAACTTTATCTGCGTACTCTTCTTCCTTCTGGTGGACGAGGGTTTGCATATGTTCCATCTTATATGATGATCCCATTACGGAAACATAGAGCGACCTCCCGGAGTTATTGCTCGGGCAAGAATCAAGTCTACAACCTTAAGAAAGCAATTTATGGACTCAAACATAGTCCTCGTGCTTGGTTTGAGAAGTTTAGCCAAGTAATCACAAGAGTGGGATTTCAACGCAGTCATGTGATAATTGTGTTTGTCAGAATAACCAAGTCGAGTTTGGGATGGTTATATTGATGATGATGATGATGATGATGATATTCTCCTATCTGGCACTGATTAATTGTATCAATGAGAGCATGAGACCAAGTCATACCTCCAGAAGCACTTAGTAAAGATATGGAACAACCCCGCTACTCTCTACGGACTGAGGTCACTCACGGCACAAAAGTAATTGTTCCCTTAGTGGTATGTCATGGATCTACTACAAGATACCGGATCACTTGGTGCCGAAGTGGTTGATACTCCTATGGAGCAGAACCCCAATTTATGGTCTGACGAAGATAAGAATGCCAATTACAAGTCTCAGTATAAACGACTGGTGGGGAAGCTGATTAAGTCACCTTTACTAGGCCATATATTTCTTTTGTTGTGAGTATAGCAAGTTTCTATAGAGATCCCAGATGGTCACTCTGGGATGCAACATTACTCGTTCTGAGATATGTGAGGGGATGTTCAGGGAAAGGCCTTTTACACTGGCGCCATTGGCGTCTTAATAATGTGGCTTATTTTGATGTTTGATTATGCGAGATTGAAAACTTATATATGGCTCACATCTGGATACTATAACGGATCGAAAACTGATAGATGGTTTACATCCAACTACTGCACTTATATTGGTGGATATTTGGTCACTTGGAGGAGCAAGAAACGGACTTCAGTAGCCAGGTCGGGAGCAGAGGCAAAATGCAATTACAATGGCTCATACTTCTTGTGAGATGATATGGCTACAAACATTGATGGCTAACCTTGGCATCTATTACACTAAGTCGTTGCCCATTTACTGTGGTAAATAGGCTGCTATTGTCATTGCTAGCAATTCGGTTTTCCGTGAGAAAACCAAGCAAATTGAGGTGGGTTGTCATTTAGTTTAAGATAGTCATGTGCAAGCAAATTTCTACCATATTCACTCGTTCTGAGGATCAAACCATCGATTTGTTTACAAAGACAATAGCTTCATTCAAGCTCTTTGCTATACATACCAAGTTGGGCATGTATGACAAACATGCTCTAGCGAGGTGGGGTGGGGGCTTATTAAACTAGTTAAAGCTACTAATCTTGTGTATTTATTTTTAGTATCCTTGTGGACTCTTACTTTAGTCACACATTCCGTAGGAACTGAAGTGGGAGGCCAATCTCCTCTACGAATGTACTCACTCTTCAATAAATGGCATTCCATTGTGTTGAGTATCTCTACTCTTTAGAGAAACCATTTCCATAAAAATCAAAACCAAGTAACGTACATTAGGAGGGCAACAGGTAACAATTTTGTCAAATTCATACTGTTTCAATTGATGAAAATTGAAAACAAAGAGCATCAACATTACAGTTTAATAAAGAGACATCCTGACCCTATGTTCCCTAGCTGGTCACCTTACAAGCAAAGAGCAATCAAATGCAAATCGAGACGTAATGACATAGTATCACAAGCAAAGATCAATCAAATGCAAATCAATACGTAATGACATAATATCACTATAAGCAAAGTGTCATGTTTTTCCAATAACAGCAACTACACAGGCTCATATCAAACACGACGTGTAAAAACAACTAGATATGATATGAAGATTAGTTATCCAAGAAACTCACTTCAAGTAATAGAAAGTTCAACTCCCCGCAACTGGAGGCTTCTCTTATAAGCTTGCGCCATTGTTTGTTATATGCTGCATCCGACAATGGACCATCTACTAGACCTTGCAAACTCTCCTCCATGTGTGCAATTTGAGCTGCAATAATAGGAATGTGGCTGTCTATAGGCTTATTTGGACGCATGACACTGGCATTTCTAGCAAATTTTTTACTTGATTTGTTGGCAGCTAGATTTAGAAGACAACCCTTTTTGTAAGTAACATTGCATGCACTACACCAGCCACATTTTGCTCTTGGGGCCTCAATCTTCTCAAAACTTGGCCACATAAAGTCAGATGTAGCCATGGAAAATGCTTTCGTCTCGAGTGCAAATTTTTCAGCCATAGCTTTCCTAGGATTAGAGGCAACACGGGCCTCCGAGACTTTACTCTCCTCAGACACTTGAACAGCTATAGCAGCTGCAGTGGCAGCAATATCACCTTGAACATAAAGATTTATGTAAGCATGGGGCTTGAAGATGGATTGAATACTTGAATTCATCTGACTTTTAATTCTATAATTTTCATCATTATTATGACACTTGATTCTACTTTCAGTAGAAATACCAACTGGTTCCATCTTTGTTGAAAATGTAGAGCTGCGTTCCTCTTCCTTCCATATACTATTCCTATTTCCCAACTCACAAGTTGCAGCATCTAAAATGACCAAACCTTCAGCAGATATGGGTTGGTTCGAGTAAGACAAATTATCAGTTAACATGGACTCATTCCCTGGATGCCCATGAATCATGGCGTGGGTGCCTGGGGAGACCTTTTGAACAGTCAATGGTGATAATCCAGATGTAAACTGTCTTTCTTTCACAGGACATAAGGTTTTATCAGCAGCTTCTGACATTTCATTTGTACACACATTGAGGCTTGCTGTATCATGCTTTTCTGAATCTGGAAAGTCAACCTTATCCAGCAACTCTAAGCTAGAACATGTTTCCTTTGCTTCAATGGAGCAATCCTTCTGACAAACAACAGCCCTATTATCAGAGTTTCCTTCTGCTAAATTTGTCATAAGTTTCTCTACTTCTGCTCCATATAGTGGGTTAGCAGTTCCCTTAGGCAATATTATGGAGGAAGAAATATGAGCCACAACAGGTTCCCTATCAACCCAAGGATCCATGGTAGGTTCAGGTTTTCCTGATTGCATGGTGACCAATGGGACCTCCCAATATCTTGATATTTCTCTGCAGATATCAGCATATACCGAAGCATTTTCCGGTATCAAACAAATCACATTTAAGACCTTTGAGACATCATCCTGGTTATAATATCTACAGATTGGCTCTGAATTTGATGATACTCCAACCCTGTATAACGTTTACATGAGGTTACGACTTCCAAGACGTTAGATCACAAATTACAAGAGTACCAGATATGAACAAAGAATTTTATATCAGATGAGCAGACAAAATAAAAGGAACCAGAATGAGTATCTATTTTTATTTTTATGAAGCATGTCATGATTGTCATCTGACTTTGTGTAGATGTACAAAATATCTATCAACAAAAGAGCAATGACATTCTAAAAAAGTGTCGTTTGTGACAAAGACATGCCAAAATACACGCAACAAAATAGGGGCCAAGCATGTATCATGTCATGTCAATTTTGTGTTAGTGCAACAGTCTGCCACTTATAGGAGGTGCAAGCAACCAAAAAGGAGACAAAAAGATAAGGCAGAAACTTTTAGACATATAACGCCCAATATGACAAATATAAATGATGATAACAAAATTTTGCTAATACAAGGCAAAACAGAAGGAAAAGATAGTAGCAGTAGTAAAGTAATTGATAGCCGGGAAATCATCATATAGATGGTCAATGAATACAAATTCACTTTCACTTTGTATTCAGTGGAGGACCCAGAAAATATTTCCGGGGGAGGGGGGGTGCGTGTAAAATTACACTATATTTTTTCAGGGGGACGAAAATAAAATTAGTTAAAATTTAAGAGGAGCATCATATAAAATTTATATCAAAACTAGAAAATAATGTTGCTAGCAAGTTTTAAACAGATGACCGCTTGAGTAAAACTTACATTACTTAACCAAATGAGCTAAGCAACTATCTAGAATTCATAGAAACAAAGCTGAATATATAGCTAACAGAGTATATATAGACCTATACATAGAAAAATCGAAAAACCAGGAGGAGTGCCAGCTCTCTCGTCCTAGGTTGGATCCACCCTGTTTGTATTAGTTATTGAACTATATGGAGGGATCTGCCTTGCATGGAACCAAATTACTCCTCAGGGATCTATACACGTACATCTGTAAAGACATACATTGCACTCCTCCATTCAACAAGTGGGAATAAACTAAAAGTACTTTCTAACTAACAACGAACATAAAAACATTAAAATGTTAAAATATATAATGATATTTAATGGCATCCGAAGGACACTGGAAGAAGCATGGAACTACAGCTGCACCTTTCCTAGCATGTGACGTTATGTGGTAAGGGGACAAGCATGCGGATGAGGACTTTGAGAAATATATCCCTCCCAGCCTCTTAACATGTGCAAAAAAAAAATCTGGAGAAGGTAAAATGCCAGGAACTTAACAAATGTCGCTTATGCACTATCTTGCTTGGTATTTCATTTCTAGTGGATATGCAACTCCTCGTGTAAAGCTTCCATACTATTATTCTCATACATATATTAAAAAAAACAATCCTTGCATCCTGAAATTCTAACTTAAGGTTTATACATCCAATGAATGGCCCCACATACAGCTGAATGAAAAACAAGGGGTCATGCATCCAACCATAATGGCTTGGAGTGCATATAAATGATGCATGTGACGGTAACTAACACAGAAACTGCAGCACAGCTGCAATAAAAAGGTTAAAACTTAAAAGAAATGTAGGTATCAACACACAATTAAACCAGCACCGGTTCCTGTTATATCAAGGGAGACCTAAAGAACTAGTCAAGGAGACAATACAAAACTATTTGAGAGAAAAGGTTTAATTTTTGTGGGAATACCTAAAGAAAGGAGACAATACAAAACCTTTTGAGAGAAAAAGTTTAATTTTTGTGGGAATTCCAGTGGTTATCACATGAAAGGAGAATGTCAGTACTAACCATTATGATGCTTGAAATTTCTTTCAAATTATTGATTAAAATTGACGGTAGGAGTTTAATCAAATAAAGGGAAAGATCAGCAGTAGAGAAGTATAGAGGCAGCAGAGCAAATTATTGCAACTATAGAGAAGTCCATTTAGAGATATGAAAACCAAGGCACATAGCAATCCTTACACTAGCAAGTAATTGCAAGTTCCTAGGAACACCCATCCATTTGCATCTGTGCCAAAGATCTCCGCTCCACTAGCTCCCCTGCCTATTCTAGAAGAAGACTTTCCAAGCTTGTTAACAGTACATTCCGGACAAAACCACAGGCCATCTGGTAAGAAAGATTTATATAGCCCAATGCATCTTATATGATATGCTGAGGGGCACCCATCACAACAAACCAAAGAACCATTCATGCCACAGAGCCGACACTCATCACTATTTCCATCCTGACAATCAGATGAAGTATCCACCATTTCTAAGACCTTGCAGTCAGGATTGCACGATTTGGACTCAACAGAATTTTCTAAAGCCTCTAAATTTTTGCAAGCGGAGGTTTTGGAGTATCTGGGATGTACTCTCCTAGGCCCGTTCTCTGTTTCTGGAAGAATGCTACCACTTGCATCACATTCACCCCCCTCTTCCATTTTATCCACTCGTGTATGAAGTTCTGTTCTAAGCTCTTCAGAGTCTATGACATTGTCGCACAATATCTGCATTACTTCAAGTTTCATGGCCACGGGCAATCCATAATATTCACCAGCAGATACACCAAAGTTGAAACCCTTCTTAACCAACCCTTTCGTGTATCCCATTATAAAAAGATACTCGAGCAAAATTGCTGGCCATGTCAGTGCATCCAGCAAAGTCCAATCACAATGCCTGTGAAAATAATGTCAATTAGACCACAAATATATTAAATGAATGAGAAAAAAGAGCATAAGTATGCACCTCAAACATTTGGAAGCCATCTCGGATCCATCGGAGGAGAGCGTCTGAAGATGACGCCGGAGGGCACGCATGAGGGACAAATGGACGGCGTCCAGTAAGGAATTCTGGACAGTGCAGTTGAGGCACCCCACGAACTCGTCCAAACCAAAGGGGCTTAAAAACAACCGGAGACTGAATGATCTTAAGAAATTATAGATGGAGAAAAGATAGGAGACCGACTCCTCCGGAACACCGAGGTCCCCAGATGAAGGAGGCAATGGCACGACGAATATGGGGTTCTCTCGCAACGGGCTTGTGGCCGCCTGAGGACTACAGTCGTGCTCGTCATCATCGCAGGAATCGGTTGAGGAGTCTGTTTCTTTGGAAGCATCTTCCGTGGCAATCTGCCTAACAGACGAGGTATGGCCTCTCCCTGATGCTGCAGGCACATCTTCGGAGGCCAGCAAGCTGACTGAAGAGGTTTGGGCCGCGCCGTCATTGGGAGCAGCCACAGTTTCATTATCGTTATTTTTGCTACTCCTCGACGAGCGGGTGTTGGGTCTCTTAGATCCTCCGTAGGTGATGACCTGATCTAGCTTCCTCTTCCGCCGGGTCAGGTTTGGATTGGAGGGGCACTTGTCCGCCAGGAGCATCTTTCCTAGCTGAGTGCGGTCCAGTTTCTCAGGGCACTCGTCCTCAAAGAAAACCGTAAACAATCCGCTGCCTTCTTCGTAGGAGACGACTTTCCCCAAACGAATCCCCCTACCTTTCCCCTTCCCGACGTAGCTGCCGACGACGGACTCCGGCATTCGTCCCTCCTCATCCATCTCCATATTCTTTCCTCCTCCAGCACTGTCAGGAGGAGGACTCTTCCCCTCGCCCTCCATGGAGGGAGAGAGAGAGAGAGACCCTATATTCAAAATCTCAAAGATGTCAAATTTGAAGTAATCATGGAACACTAAGTTTCTCGAATCCCAAAATCCAACAAAAATAGTAAGAAAAAGAACAAGAAGAAGAACGAGAAGAATACCTAGCTAGTGGGAAATGCCGATGAAGATGTTGAAGAATAACACGATTACGTCACCGGGGATCGATCGATCGATCGATCGAGAAGAAGACGACGATGATTTGAAGAAGAGGACTTCCGATTTCGATTGGAGTGCTTCAATTGGAGGAGCTTCGTTCGTTCGTTCGTACGTTCTGGAAACCCTAGATTGGATTGGTGAAGGAGAGACCCATGACCCATGAAAAAGACCGGACCAAGTGAAGAGACAGGACTAGAGAAACGATGCCGCCACAGAACGAGACGGTTCGACTCGACCCCCTACCGGTTCACCATCTATAACTGCTTTCCTGCCACAGTTAAGTTACGCAGCGGCGCGGACCGGCTCCGGATCTGGCCGGGTTCAACAGAGCGTGAACCGGAACTTTTTTAACCGATGGTACGGTTAGACACGTCCGTTCGTGTGCTTGCTTCCCTCTTTCTTTGTTCATTAGCAATTTTGGGCATATGGCTTGGCAAATTGGCGGGATCGGGCACTTCTCGTTAGTTAGCATCATCGGCCGACCGACTTTGTTAATTTGAATTTTTAAAAATGGAGGAGGGGAGATAACGGTTACCTTCCACAACCCCTTTCCCCGCCAACCAATCTACAAGTTACCTTACCATGTATTTCCATTTTTCAATTTATGTACACATGTAAATACATACGGCTATGGCATGTATTTTATTTAAAGTTATAATTATAATACCAAAAATACTTACTTATAAAGGTTGGTCGTTCATTATGAAAGTCGTGGGAGCTAATACATTGCTTGTTCATTCATTTGTATCATAAATTAGAGTTAATCGATTATCTACTCAACCCTAAAAATGTTAACCATTTATATATCCAACCCTCAAAATGTGGTTAAAAATATTTTTTTGACTTTGTTGATAATTTTTTTATTAAAAAAAATTAAGATTAATGATGTGTAAGCAAATATTATATGCATTTAGTGTGCCATGAATCCTCAAACTCAATATTGAATATCAAATGAGTCAACGCAACTAAAACAACATGAATCAACATTACAAACGAAAATACACACAACTATCTTTAACATCATGAAAAAAATATGTCTTTTAGTTTTCAAGCCAACTTAATCTTTAATCAACTAGATATGAACAAACAACCTTACTCTTGCTCGCTGAATTATATTTTTTATCCTATTTTTAAAGACTAATGGAGGGTTATTGAAGGGGCGTGGTTGTTGATTGGGGAGGAGGGGATCATAACAAGAGAATATTACAAAGAAAATGGTTGTTGAACTTCTTCTAGAGATATTGATTATGATTTGAAAGCTAGAGTTGTTTGAAAAATTATCCTACTTTTATGTTTATTATTGTAATCTTTCTCATGAATAAACAATCCTACATATCTTTACTCCCCTTAGGCTTAGTTTAGATTATTGATGTTTTTCAAAAAGAAATAAAAAATAATTTTTGAAAGCAAAATCCCACTTGCTTTCAAATCTCATCCAAAAATTTGTTGCCCTAATCCCAAAATACGCGGGATCAACCGCATGGCAATGGCCTGCTGGTACGACTCCAAAAAAAAATTTAATTTAATGGACTCGTCGAAGTGTACTTACGCTGTCCAGAATCCAATACAATAACTAAAATCCATAATAATATACATCCACAATTTTTTCTATATAATACTATGATCTAGAGTATTGAAAAGCATATGCAGAAGAGTAATGAAGGCATCAATAACAATACCTAAAATCCCAAGAGTATCCCAATAATCCTATGGCAGCTTTCAACAATAACCTGAAAAGTAACCATGTCATCGGATGGACGTAACAAGATACATAATAACATGTCGTAATGATAAATAGTCAATATCATGCCTGAATCAAAATCTGATAACTGATAACTCATGTAAGAACTAACTGATGACTGAGGAAACATTGTAACCAACTACGTGAAATGCACTTGAGGACCAAGTTCGACGCATGGGCGGGATAGGCAAAAATAGGATCTGTATGTATAACGGCCGTAACATTTAGCGAACGTCAGAGGGTATCTGCATGTATAACAGTTGTAACATTCAGCGAACGTCAGAGGGTATTTACATGTATATATCATCAGGATCATTATTCATGTAGTTCCTCCGGAGACTATGGTTTACCAATTTGGCTAGCCCATACGCCTACTAATTGTCCTCTCCAACCCGACAAGCAACAAGGACCAACTAGTGTAATATGATTGGTGTATCCAGTATAACATGTAACAACAGGTAATATCATATGATAAGACTGAAAAATAGGAACATGAATCAATAACTACAGTATCTTATGCAACATATATCTCAAGCAACAAGTAATGAACTATGCTGAACAGATAAATACAGTAAATCAAATTATGCAAGGTATACTTGCCTGGGATGTTTTGTAAAACCCCTAATTCTGAAAACCGTATATTTTATTATTTTATTATTATTTATGATAATCTAAATAGAGAAATAGATTTTATCCTGAGGTATTGAGCATTAAGAGGATTTATAGAGCCATTATAAATTTTTCCTAATTTATTCCATGTAGGAGACCCGTTGGACAGTTGCTACCTTATCCGTGTGCACCCCTATAATTTTTCTAGAATCTTCTATGTATAAATATGTATATATATATATATATATATATATATATATATATATATATAAATATTAATAATAAGAAAAAGGAATGAGAGAAATAGAAAATAGAATTTCTTATTGGTCCTAACCCAAAACCTAAATCGCGTATACCATTTCCCTGCGTAAAATCCGCAATAGCAGCAAACAGCCGCGTAAAGTTTGCCTCTCTTCTCCCGCGTAAATATGATAGCAGCAGTAGCAAACCTACGTGTATAACTCATACGCGTAAACACTTCCTTTCACTACGCGTAAACCTAACCCGCCTAATTCTTTTCTTTACGCGTAATATCAACTACTGCGTAATATCTTTCACCACTTAAGATTCCTTTCACTACGCGTAAAACCACATCCTTAGAAAATATCTGCATCAGAAGCAAAACTCAACTTTGCTTTGTTTTCCTATACGTGTAAGCTTCTCATCTCACCGCTCCTTAACACTATTACTAATTAACCCTCAACCGAAACCAAAACCAATGGAAAGAAAGAAAATAGCAGCAGTAGTTTTAATATTCTTAACCACTAAGTTTCCTCCACCGTACTCTAAACCAATAAAAGGAAAACAGCAGTGGTAACAGTTTCTTACCCATTAAGTAAATTCTACCGCCTCCTTATTCCTATATATATCACAACTCTCCTAAAAATCTAATTCCACTTATACCAAAATTTAAACACTACAGTTGGAACGTGCACTACCCAGAACTTTTGTCCGGCAAGTATACCTTGCCACTGTACAAATTATTTACATTTTAGGTGATACATGCATATTTGATTCTGCTTATATAGATATTTATTTGGTAGATTCTGGACCTATTTATGAGACCACCAGCTCTAGGAAGTATCAGTAGGTTCATTGACTGTGACACAGTTGCTACACGATTTGTGAGTCGCATATAGACCTCGGACTACGTATCGGGTTGGCTTCTTGTACGTAAGTGCCGTGAGTTAGGAATAACTGCTGATAGAAACTTTGTATACTAGTAGACCTGGCAGTTATTAGAGGATTTATCATGTCATCGATATGGCCTGCTTAGAACATAGGGTGGGGAGAATAATAAGTAAAATATTTGGGCTCCTTTGCACTTTTTCTTGTACGCCCGGCTTCTCCACCGGAGAAACGGGTGATGATGACCACTATATATTACTGGCGGCCTCTGCCGTTCAAAAGACGACATGTTTTGAGGCTCCTGATTCTCCGAGAGGGACACGCCAATCCCATATTTTTAGCCAGATAGCCCACTTGGTGGAAAGTTGTTCTCAAACTGTATTCACTTAGACGGTTAGGCGAACCATTGGATGTTTATATTTCAGTACTTATTGGCATATTTTTATGTATCTTGTTATGTCCCTCTGAGGACCTGGTTCCTTTTCAGATATGGACGAGCAGGAGTACCCACAGGAGTACGGGCCTGGACCTGACTCTACGTACCTGACTGAGGAGATCTTACCCTCGGAGTATCTATGATTTTATTACCGCTGTTTAGAGATCTTTTGCTACTTCAGTATAGTCGTTTTGTAGTGAATTTGTTTCCACCCGACTATCAGACTTGATACTATCTTTGATATCCAGTTATTATCCAGCTCTTTTTTTTCTACTGACTACTTATGCTGTGGATGAGATATAGATTGCATGTGACTTGTTGTGACAGTATATTACCACTAGTGGATTGGATATTCATAAACAGCGTACGTGTGTATATGGTTTCCATATATTGGAGTTCATGTACATACGGCTGGGCGTGTTACGTACTCCTAGTCCTACGTATTTTGGGACTGGGACGTGACATATTTTTGGTGGTGGCCCATGCAGGTCTAGAATATATTGTCTTGGTTACGTAACTGTACCAAACAAGCCTGTCCATAGGTATATAGTATAAGGATCTCATCCACACTTGATTAAAATATCATTCTTCCTTAAGTTTACGCCAAAAACCGTTTACCCTAAGTTGGCGTAAGAGCCAGATGACTATTTTGTTGGCATAAAGGCCAAACTATGTAAAAGACTGTCTATTTTATGCTGCAGTTATAATAACTATTAACCACGTTCCAAATAGTGTTCTTAATCCTGCGTAGGATACGACATGAAAGCCACAAAGGAAAATATCCAGTATAAACCTGAGGATTCCTGAACCCAGCGTAAAAGGCTTGATTAGGCGTAGTGAGCGTATTATCATAAGTCTTAACTTTAACTTTCTCAGACATGACCAATTAAGAACCAAATCTCGTGCATTAAATGCGGAGATATGCCTCGAGCCCTGTGCAAAAATAGCTTTTTGACTTAGCGTCTGATTTTTTCCTATCTTGAGCGTAAAAATCATTTCTGTAGATAGCGTATGCAGAAGCCCCAACACTTCTTCCTCATTGGAAGCGTAAAAATGATTTTTTTTTATTAAATATATTACTAAACGACGACCTAGGTCTCTGTACAAAATTATCATCACAACCGTCCTCTCGATCATCGTGCAGTACTTTTGTCAGATGTCAGGATCACTGATTTGACTGACAAATTCGTTTGAGAAAAAACAAAAAGTTCCTCGAAGCAACTTTACGCTACAACGTATGATAGATTTTTACGCGCAGACTTTACGCACATCAATTTTTACGCAAATTTTTTCAGACAGTTCTGAAGCCCTATTTTACGCGAACAATTTTGAAGCTCTATCTTGCTGACTTCTTTGAGTCTCTGTTTTACGCAGACAACTCTAAAATCTTACCTTACGCTTCTCTGCTTTATGCAGATATTTCTGAACCCATATTTTACGTCGACAAATTTTACATCTCTATTTCTCCTGTACTTCTTCTAAACGTGGTGTACATCACCTGCAGAGAGATGGATATGCAGAAGGGATATACTGTTGTCGATGGTGACACAACTCTTGGAGTCAATGGTCAGACTCAAGGAGAGACCTCAACGAATCCTAGACTTTCAGGACCAGATGGACATATTCATAATCCAGTTCCATCTGACCTTCTTGTTCCACCAAATGGGAACCTTCCAGCCTCATCAACACCGCAAGATGGTCAGACTCAACTGTTCCAATTCTTCCAGATGATAATGAAGGAACATTAACAACAGGCCGCCATACTATCTACAGAGCAGAGACAGCAAGCAGCAGAACAGAGACAAGAGTTCCTAGCAGCACTCGAAAGGATGGCTACAAAGACTACTGTGCCAGCTCAAGCACTAGCTCTAGAACCTCGAGCTAGAGTTGGTTCGGTGAAAGACTTTGTACAAATGGGTCCAAGGCCGTACAAAGGCATTGAAAGCCCAGAAGAAACTACCAACTGGATCACCCATACTCGGAAGTTATTAGAAGCATCGCAGCTACCTGCAGAGCTGTGGATGACAGGTGTGAGAACGCTTCTAGATGGTAATGCTCATCACTGGTGGTAATCCATGGAGTTCCAGTTGGGCACATACCAGACATGAGAGCAATTCCTAGAGTGCTTTGAAAGGAAGTACTTCCCGGACACCGTTAGAGATGCATTGTACGATCAGTTTCTCCACCTGGAGCAGAGAAACCGAACAGTGGACGAGTATGATGCTGAGTTTAGTCGCCTTAGTAAATATGGCGCTGCTTTGATACCAGATGACTTGGCCAAGGCTAAGAGGTTTCATCGTGGATTGACTAAAGAGCTCCAACATTATACAAGCTCACAGTCCCGAATCTCTTATGCCAAGTTACTGACAGAAGCCAGATTGCAAGAAACTATTAGCCGAGGAAAAGGAGGCCAACTGAGGACGCAACAAGGACCGGCAAGGACACAACAAGGTGGACCTATTAGACGTCCTTTAGCTCAGCAACAACAGTACCAACACAGAGCAGGACCATACCAGATCAAAGAGAAGCCTCAATGCAACTATTGTGGGAGATGCGGGCACATCTCAAGAGACTGTCGGGTCCGTTTGGGACAATGCATGAGATGTGGTTTCTGACAGCATATATTAAAGGACTGTCCTATGCAACAAGCATTGGCACTTCCACCAGTACAGAGACTAGCACTTCCAGCACCCAAGCCAGCTCAGCAAATGATGAGACCAGGAGTACCTCGACCTCTAGTAGCAGGGGGATTTCAGCGAGGACCACCACTACCTACACAGTGGGATCAATTCACGAGGGCTAGACATGGACAACCCCAGAAGAATGGACAAGCTTTCGCAATGGAAGTGGATGACATAAATCAGGAGATTGATGTCATAGCAGATATCACTCTTGTTTTTACTTTTCCTGCTACTATATTGTTTGATACGGGAGCCACCCACTCATTCATATCATCTAGTTTTATTGCCAAACACAACATTACCTCTACACATTTACCTAGTTGTATTAGAATTCTTACCGGGGGAGGAGTTGTACCTATTAGTAGAATTTGTAGATCATGTCCTATAGTGATACGTGGCAGAGAAATGAATGCCCGACTCTTAGTCCTTCCTATGCCAACTTTTGATATTGTGCTTGGAATGGACTGGCTAAGCAAGTACCACATTTTCTTCGATTGCTTTGGAGGAAGCATTCTTTTCAAGGTACCAGGCCAGCCTGAATTTGAGTTTGTACGAGGATCCACAGAACTCCTTGATGGAATGCAGCTCGCGATGGACGATGTTGTCTATCATCCCATTATTTCAAAATTCCCAGACGTTTTTCCAGAAGAATTACCAGGCCTACCTCCAAATAGAGACGTAGAATTCTCAATTGAATTAACACCAGGAACAGCACCCATAGCATCACATGTTTACAGATTGGCAAAGAAGGAGATGGATGAACTAAAGACACAATTAAAGGAACTAGAAGATAAAGGTTTCATCCGACCAAGTGTATCACCCTGGGGAGCACCAGTATTGTTTGTACCAAAGAAGGATGGGTCAGTACGTATGTGCATTGATTATAGAGCATTAAATGCAGTGACAGTGAAGAATAAATATCCACTGCCACGTATTGATGACTTATTTGATCAACTCAATGGAGCCAAGATGTTTTCAAAGATAAATTTGAGATCGAGATATCACCAGGTGAAAGTACGGAAGGAGGATATCCCGAAGACCGTATTCCAAACAAGATATGGACACTATGAGTTTTTGGTTATGCCATTTGGATTAACCAATGCTCCAGCTATCTCTATGGACTTAATGAATCGAGTCTTCCATCAGTATTTAGACCGGTTCGTGGTTGTCTTCATAGATGATATACTTATCTATTTAAAGAGCCACGAGGAACATGAGAAGCACTTACGAATTGTTCTAGAGACCTTGAGAAGAGAGCAGTTATATGCGAAACTCAGTAAATGTGAGTTCTTCTTGGACAAGGTTTTATTTCTTGGACATGTCATTACAGGAGATGGCATTTTTGTTGATCCAGAAAAGATCTCGGCAGTTGAGACATGGCCTGTTCCTAAATCAACAGCGGAAGTAAGAAGTTTTCTTGGACTTGCAGGATATTACCGACGGTTCGTGGAGAACTTCTCAAGAATAGCAACACCTATGACTCGGTTGACATGCAAAGATCAAGAGTTCATATGGACCGACGAATGTCAAGCCGCTTTCGAGGAATTGAAGAAGCGACTGACTACAGCACCAGTATTAACTATCCCATCAGGATCAGGAGGCTATGTGATCTACAGTGACGCATCAGGAAAAAGTTTAGGATGCGTATTGATGCAGCATGGCAAGGTAATTGCATATGCATCTAGGCAATTATGAGTACATGAGAAGAATTATCCAACTCATGACTTGGAACTTGCAGCCGTGGTATTTTCTCTAAAATTATGGAGACATTACTTATATGGGAAACGAGTGGAGATATATACAGACCACAAAAGTCTCAAGTATGTCTTCACACAGAAGGAGTTAGATATGAGGCAACGTCGATGGCTCGAGTTAATGAAAGATTTCGAGATAGAGCTACATTATCATCCAGGTAAGGCTAACGTTGTAGCAGACGCGTTAAGCCGAAAACCAGTAGCTTGCTTCTTGACAACACAAAACGAATTATTGAAAGACTTGCAATATCTTGGCATTAAAGTGATATTACCTGGAGCTGACGGAACACTAGCCAATTTGCAAGTACAATCATCACTAGTAGAAAGAATCAAGACAGCATTGCCTACAGACGCTAGATTCAAAAGATTAAAGGAAAGAACAAAGGCCGGGGAGCAGACAGGACTGCACATCCATGACGATGGGACATTACGATGTGGTGATCATCTTTATGTTCCAAATGGAGAAATTCGACAGGAGCTAATGACAGAAGCTCATAGTTCGATATATTCTATTCATCCTGGGGGCACTAAAATGTATCGTGACTTAAGACATCATTTTTGGTGGCATGTAATGAAAAGAGAGATAGCTCGCTTTGTAGCTAAATGTTTAATATGTCAGCAAGTAAAGGCGGAGCACCAGAGAACAGCAGGGTTATTTCAACCACTCCCGATTCCAGAGTGAAAGTGGGAACATATCACTATGGACTTCATTACGGGTTTTCCCAAGAGTCCCAGTGGAAGAGATGCGGTATGGGTAATAGTGGACCGACTCACCAAATCAACCCATTTCTTACCTTTCAGAGTTGGCCAATCTACAGAAGCTTTAGCTGACTTATATATGAGACAAATCGTAAGATTGTACGGAGTATCAGTCAGCATTGTGTCAGACAGAGATTCACGTTTTACATCACATTTTTAGAGAAGCATGCAAGAAAGTCTTGGAACTCGTCTGAAATTTAGTATATCTTATCACCAACAAACAGACGGGCAGTCAGAACATACTATTCAGACATTAGAGGATATGTTGAGGGCTTGTATATTGGACTTTGGAGGATCGTGGAAGGACCACCTACATCTTGTAGAATTTTCTTACAACAATAGTTATCAGGCAAGCATCCAGATGGCTCCGTTTGAAGCATTGTATGAAAGAAAATATAGGTCTCCTGTGTGTTGGAATGACATGGGAGAACGCCAGATTCTGGGACCAGAGTTAGTGGTCAACACAGTTGAAATAGTTAAGAAGATACAAGGACACCTGCGAGCAGCGCAAGACAGGCAGAAACAATGGGCAGACCTTCATCGTCGTCCTTTGGAGTTTAAAGAGGGCGATCATGTCTTCTTGAGGATATCACCCACTAGAGGCACTATTCGCTTTGGAGGACGAGGCAAGTTGAGTCCAAGGTATATTGGACAATTTGATGTACTAGAGAGAGTGGGAGAAGTAGCATATCGACTTGCGCTACCACCTTCACTTGAGTGAGTATATGACGTATTCCATGTATCGCAACTCAGGCGATATGTGGCAGACAACAGTCATGTTCTCGACCATTCGGAAATTACCATTGGGCCAAGCTTGTCATATCAAGAGCAACCCATGGGAATCCTTGATCGTCGAGAGAAAGTATTAAGAAACCAGTCTATTTCATTGGTCCGTGTGGCATGGAAGCATGGCTCGCTAGGAGAATCTACTTGGGAACGCGAGGATGACATGCGTGAACGTTTTCCAAACCTATTCACAGACCAAGGTATAAATTTACTTTGATTAATTATATCTTACACCATTCTTAACTTCTACCATGGCTTAGTTTTAATTTCGAGGACGAAATTTTTATAAGTTTGGTAAAATATAAAACCCATAATTCTGAAAACCGTATTTTTATTATTTTATTATTATTTATGATAAGCTAAATAGAAAAATAGATTTTATCCTGAGGTATTGAGCATTAAGAGGATTTATAGAGCTATTATAAAAATTTTCTAATTTATTCCATGTAGGAGATCCGTTGGACAGTTGCTACCTTATCCGTGTGCACCCCTATAATTTTTCCAGAATCTTCTATGTATAAATATGTATATATATATAAATATTAATAATAAGAAAAAGGAATGAGAGAAATAGAAAATAGAATTTCTTATTGGTCCTAACCCAAAACCTAAACCGCGTATACTATTTCCCTGCGTAAAATCCGCAATAGCAGCAAACAGCCGCGTAAACTTTGCCTCTCTTCTCCGCGCGTAAATATGATAGCAGCAGTAGCAAACCTACGCATATAACTCATACGCGTAAACACTTTCTTTCACTACGCGTAAACCTAACCCGCCTAATTCTTTTCTTTACGCGTAATACCAACTACTGCGTAATATCTTTCACCACTTAAGATTCCTTTCACTACGCGTAAAACCACATCCTTAGAAAATATCTGCATCAGAAGCAAAACTCAACTTTGCTTTATTTTCCTATACGTGTAAGCTTCTCATTTCACTGCTCCTTAACACTATTACTAATTAACCCTCAACCGAAACCAAAACCAATGGAAAGAAAGAAAACAGCAGCAGTAGTTTTAATATTCTTAACCACTAAGTTTCCTCCACCGCACTCTAAACCAATAAAAGGAAAACAGCAGTGGTAACAGTTTCTTACCCATTAAGTAAATTCTACCGCCTCCTTATTCCTATATATATCAAAACTCTCCTAAAAATCTAATTTCACTTATACCAAAGTTTAAACACTACTGTTGGAACGTGCACTACCCAGAACTTTTGCCCGACAAGTATACCTTGCCACTGTACAAATTATTTACATTTCAGTTGATACATGCATATTTGATTCTGCTTATATAGATATTTATTTGGTAGATTCTGGACCTATTTATGAGACCACCAGTTCTAGAAAGCATCAGTAGGTTCATTGACTGTGACACAATTGCTACACGATTTGTGAGTCGCATATAGACCTCGGACTACGTATCGGGTTGGCTTCCTGTACGTAAGCGCCGTGAGTTAGGAATAACTGCTGATAGAAACTTTGTATGCTAGTAGACCTGGCAGTTATTAGATGATTTATCATGTCATGGATATGGCCTGCTTAGAACATGGGGTGGGGAGAACAATAAGTAAAATATTTGGGCTCCTTTGCACTTTTTCTTGTACGCCCGGCTTCTCTACCGGAGAAACGGGTGATGATGACCACTATATATTACTGGCGGCCTCTACCGTTCAAAAGACGACATGCTTTAAGGTTCCTGATTCTCCGAGAGGGTCACGCCAATCCCATATTTTTAGCCAGATAGCCCACTTGGTGGAAAGTTGTTCTCAAACTGCATTTACTTAGACGGTTAGGCGAACCAATGGATGTTTATATTTCAGTACTTATTGGCATATTTTTATGTATCTTGTTATGTCCCTCTGAGGACCTGGTTCATTTCCAGATATGGACGAGCAGGAGTACCCACAGGAGTACGGGCCTGGACCTGACTCTACGTACCTGACTGAGGAGATCTTACCCTCGGAGTAGCTATGATTTTATTACCGCTGTTTAGAGATCTTTTGCTACTTCAGTATAGTCGTTTTGTAGTGGATTTGTTTCCACCCGACTATTAGACTTGATACTATCTTTGATATCCAGTTATTATCCAGCTCTTTATTTTCTACTGACTACTTGTGCTGTGGATGAGATATAGATTGCATGTGACTTATTGTGACAGTATATTACCACTAGTGGATTGGATATTCATAAACAGCGTACGTGTGTATATGGTTTCCATATATTGGAGTTCATGTACATACGGCTGGGCGTGTTACGTACTCCTAGTCCTACGTATTTTGGGACTGGGGCGTGACATGTTTGTCCAGCGATGTGCTGAGACTGCAAATACCATGGTATAGTCCAGGCCGAACCAAGAGCTAAGTCGATACAATCCTTAGAGAATCTACCAACCCAAACAAGCAACCATGAATCATCACACAGTACTTTTATATGCCTATTTACTAACACAATCTTCACTAGGGTTATTTAGGAAAATACTTTATAATACTTAAGTTATAGTTAATAGGTTACGTCCACTTGAAAGAAGATATTTATATACTTATATATATATAACTACTAATACTTACTTGTCTAATACCTCTTTTAGATTATATATACAGTTGACAAAAAATTATTTTTAGGTTGTTTTAGGAAAACACTTATAATTTCGAATACACTATTACATAATTTTATAATAGATAAAAAATATCTTTTATGTTATTAGTCAAATTATTATAATTATTAGCTATATATATTTATGAAAATGTTAAAATTATATATTTATTATTTATATGACACTTGATATGAATATTTATACGCATTTGTTTAAGAAAAATATTTATTTACTATATATATATATATATATATATATATATATATATATATATATATATATATATCAGCACACATGTGATAGGAATTCAATTCTTATACATTTAATTAATGGAGTGCATGGAAATAATTTAAGAAAGGGACTGTTAATATGTTACACTAACACCACCTAGCACTTTTTCTACTCTTTGTTTTTTTTTTATAAGTAAATACACGTGAATAATATGTAACATCTTTTTCTACTTATCTTTTTGAAAGGCACAACACATATATTGGTTAGTTAGGTTAGGTTATCATTTACCAAAAATGAATTTAAGAAAGGGGTCACATCGAACATACCAAAATGTTGTTCCTTCTTATGCAAGGATTCCTCCTAAAGAAAATGCCACTTAGCTCACCACCTTAATTACCATGCAACTACTATTACTTACTCCTGCCTAAATTATAACTACACAATTTTCTCCATTATATATATAGCTTTGCACAAAACATACATATTATACATCCTTTATATTATATAAAGAACATAAACCAATTACCATACACTCTATATACAGTATCAAGGTACCTATATGCTATAAACATATTACATATAAGTGCAACATTTATAAAATAGAAGCACAAGATGGGGTGGGGGAGGGGGGTAATATAGTATATATATATTAAGAATCTAAAATAGTTGTTGCCATTTGCTTTCTCTGCGGCATACTGCTCCTTCATCTTCTTTGTGGTTGTTGCTGGAGATGTTGTCGTAGACGAAGTGAGCCACGTCGGCCGATTTGGAGGCTAAAGGTGGTTGCAGAAGACAAATTTCTGGCGGCGTCAAAAAAACGTCGATGCAAATTCGAAGATGACGAGGACTGGAATGAAAGTGGTGGTGATGATATGAGGGTGGTCGTTTGGCTCGAATAGGGGAAGTAGCGACTGATGGAACAGTTCACACACACGGGATGTAGGCGCTACTCACTCGACGAAAGAAGGGTCGATCATATGCATCCGAGGAGCGCATCATGGAACATACGACCGCATCTTCTCAATCGAGTTTGTGCCCAGCTGATCCAGAGCTGATAAGGGCCACTAGCTTTAAGCTCAGTTTAAGCTATTGGCTTTGCGAGCTTACTCCAGGGATGATGGATATGGGTTCAAACTTAAAGGGGACAAGGCCTCCGAGAGGGGTGAGCAATGGTTCCTCGACAAGGATCACACAGAGCAGTCCAATAGTCAGTTTTGTGGTGCTCAATTGTGCATATTCGATGAGATACCGAGGAGGAACTATCACTGGAGGGGGTGGTGGTGGCGAGAGGATGAGGGAGGTGGTAGTGTTAGGAGGAAGAGGAAGAGCTAAATGGAACAGTGAAAAAAAATGAAATGCGGCTAGGATTTTGCTCAAGCTTCTCCTGTTATAGCACAAATAAAATATGTAGGATTTTGATGTGAGTGGTCAAGTTTGAGTGTGATAAAATAGATGGCTAAGATTTACACCCAATGGTTGCTACATAGTACTAATTTTTTTTGGGTATTTTGGGTTTAAGCTAAAATGTCAGACTACCCACAAAGAGAGGGGTTAATTACAAACGTGCCATTTGTTTTTGCTTCCATTTAAAATACTGCCATCTTTACTACCATTATTGTTACACTCCAGTCCCAAAATATGCGGGATCAGACACGTGGCAATGGCTAGCTGGTACGACTTCGTAGGGCTTTCCAATTTAATGGACCCGATAAAGTGCACTTACGCTGTCCACGGTCAAGTGATCAAGCTAAAAATAAAATCTAATCCTAACATGCAACAATTAAAATAAATCTCAATCCATGATAAATAAATTACAAGAGGGAACAGTACGCATCATTAGTCTTGTCACGCCCTAGTCCTAAAATATGCAGGACTAGGAATACGTAACATGCCAGCTACGCATTCGACCAGACTCTGGTCCGATTCGAATAAGTATAAGCTGTACTAGAAGGGTTACTATCTATAATTATCTATGCCTCAATCCATAATGAACGGAATATACAAGAATGAGCTATATGTGCTAAAGTCAGCCGCCAGTAACCCATAAGCTCGAATAGACTTGAGGAAGAAATATGAGTTTATAAAACTAGGCTATATCAGCAGATGAATAAAAATATGAATAATAAACAATACTCCGAAAGAAATGATATAAGTACCTGACACCAATTCCTGCATGATAAAGCAACACACATCAGCAACTCCAGTCAGGCTCCACAATGATCTATGCTGCAAAACTGGTAAGGGACCAGGTCCTCAGAGGGACGTAACAAGGTACAAGAAACAACATGCCAAGATAAATGCAGTATATGAAATATATCAATAGGGCAAACTATGTAACCATCTAAGTGATATGCAAAATGAGAGCAATATTAGACTCAGGCTGAGACCACTACAAGCTCTGTGTCGGGGAGCCGGTAGCAGTAATACTATATAGTTTTACTATGTAGTTACTATGTAGTTACTATGTAGTTTACTATATAGTTTACTATGTAGTGGGCCTCGCTCTGTAATGGCTAAGGCTCTGCAATAAATATATATAATCAGCCTGTAGTCTGTGTGTCTCTCCCCACCCAATGTAAGCATACGTCTCATGTCCATGACACGCAAGATCAAAACTAATGCAACAAGTCAAAATAAGATCTAAGCATATGAATAAAGTATATGTCATAAAACCTGTAACCTATGCAGAATCACCTCAAATATTTTAGGAAGATTTTGTTACATGAATAGTGCCAGGTGTCCTGGGTTAACGTACTTGATAATGCAAGTACGAGAATGTAAAGGGTCTCGATATCCATCTCTAGATGATGTTACCCAACTCCGCGTACGGTGTTGGCACCCGACTATTAATCGGACGCTAAGTAATGTCACACGGTCCTAGGTTAAACTTGTACAACATATGAATAAATCAAGACAGCAATATAAAGCAGGTAATGCAAGTTTTGGCAAGGTACACTTGCCTGGGGTTCTGACTCCAACTGTAGCTCTGGTCTCAGTATAATTTACAGATACTCCTCCGGTTGCTGAAATAAATATCACCATCAGATTCAGAAAATATCAAATAGCTAGAAACGCCTGTCCTTGAGTCCAATTTGGACACAGGGACAAAAATGACAGTTTCTGGTCAAAGCAGGGTCCACATGTGGCCCACTTCGCACCGAAAAATGTGTCAGAAACAATGGTCTCCAAATTCATCATACTTAGTGTCAACAAGTCCAGAACGATGATACGAACCCAACGGAACTTTCAGAATTAGATTCTGATGAGTTGTTCAAAAATCGCCCATCAAGTGGAGCCGCGGGACCCACGATACGCAATTTTGTCAACGTTCTCAGAATCGAACCAAACTTGGGTCACAGGACCAGCGTATTGCTACGAGTCCAATAGCATAATTTTTGTTTCGATCCGACGTGTGTACACAAAGTTACAACGAGATCCAGAACAGGCCGATACGGGGTGTTGTCGGCGGATACGCGTTGATTCCGGTGTGTACGCACATCCAAATCAACTTCTGCAAAATCCCGTACGTCCGTATCAACAGTGTGCACCTTTCGGTGAAGACCGCATGCGACCAAGTTATCCCGTTTGGCAGGGCGTACTCAGTTCTGGGGGAAAATGGGGTATTAATTTTCCTATTTTTGGATTGCAGTTCGCGATCACCACAGGATGCGACACACCGAGCGGGTTATACGGACATCGAGAGGGTCACGCAGGGTTAGCGTCACAACAGACGGAACAGAAAACGGGACAGCGAGGAGAGAGAAAAGGGTACCTGAACAGGGCTCCGAGAAAACCGAGATTTCTCGTGTCCGCGAGGCGACACGATACCACTCGACACAGTACTGCACAGTGCAGTCTAGGGTTTCGGCGGTCGGAGCTGGCCGAGGCTGTGGCACGGCTAGGGGCTGCGGCCGAGGGCTTCGCCGGAGGAGCTCGCGGAGGCGGCTGCAGGTCTCGAGGGCGCCAATGGATATACACCATTCTTGAAATAGTTATATCGAGAGTGCCCGTACTTAAAGTACGACATTTAGGAAAGAAATATTCATGTGACCAGGGCATAAGATTCTAAATCACCTAGGGTTAACTAGGCAACTTAATTTATAAAGCATTGGAAGAGAACTGTATCTCGAGATCGTGCATGTCGAACCACCCTAAGTTAGCTAGGAGTAAAGGCTGCCACCACGGATACTGTATATCATTCGCACTAGTGGAGTACAATATCTGACTTATTTATAAGCCGAGCTAGTGTCTTTCCTATAGAAATCTTGGAACTACTACTGGTCATTAAATTAGCTTAGGGCCCTTATAAAGGACTGGTGAATCATATATTCTTGCTTGTATATCATTGGTTCAGCCAGCCCTGCTCGATTATGGCACGATCTGAGGATACTTATATATTGTATTACTGAGATAACCCAGAGATCATATATCAAGCCGAAACACATATTTGGCTGTTAAATCCGTTTTAATTAGAGAAGTGGACCATAGCAACATGAAAGTTTAACTCATATCCTTGTTTGGTTGTTGAGTTGCGCTGTTGTGTTACAACGGGACACGGATCAAAGCTACTTGTTATCACTAGGTTATTTTACTTAACCCTGCTTGTTTATTGTGCCTTCTGTTGAGTAGAATTAGGACAGACTATCGTGACATGATAGTTCAACTCATATCCTTGTTTGGTTGTTAGGTTACGCTATTGTGTTACGATAGCCTGTGGACTGAAGCTACGACGTAGAGTTATTCTAACTTGACCATAATCAAGAGACATATTTAGGTTTTATTTTACTAAAAAAAAAGAATCTACCAGACAGATGCCAGATGATTTACAACATGTATAATAATTCCAATGCCATTACTGGGATTCTAAGGCAAGCTATAACAGGAAAATTATCATACTAGAGCACAAAGAAGGAAGAAAATAAAATGAGGATTGTTGTAAAGGGGAGGGAGAAAGAGGGGCAACGACACATTGCAAAATCAAGGAGAAAAGCATGTCCAAAGACAATTACAACCGCTACATGATACAAGTGACAAAATTAGTATAACAACCAGTAACATATGATTGTTACCAAAACTTATATATATATATATATATATATATATATATATATATATATATATATATATATATATATATATATATATATTGTAGGAGCAAGAGAAAAATACATATACTTCAGCGTTTACATCTGCTTGACGTACGTTTGTTAATCGTGTTTGTGAATAATGGGTTTGGACAGTCATATTCTGATAGTTGTAGCATCTAAAGATAACACAAGTCAATAAGAAACTAGAGCTATTAAGTCTTTATTCATAATTCATGCTTTGCAGCTTTCCGAACACCTATCTATCTATAAATGTAAGGGTGAGCTACGGATATTCAATTAATGGTTGGTTACCTATAATACTTATAGTATATAATAATATGAATTGCAACGTTTGTAAAAATATAGTAGAAGACTCAAAAAGTATGGTCTATTGTATAATAATTCCCAACTCAGTAAAAAGTCATCACTATAATAGGACACAAGTTTCAAATGGGACTGAATTTACTGAAATACTAACTTAGAACTTGAAAGCAAAAAACCACTATTTTCTAGGCTGGATTTAGAATACACTCTTGCCACCACTCAAACACTCAAAGGCTGACTATTCTAAAAAATAATTGTCCGCAAAGGATGGAGCACCAAATGAAGGGCACTACGTACCCAAGGATGAACACTCTATGGGTCTGCATATCCATAAAGGGCCATTCCACAAAGACTAATACCAGTTCCAATTCATAGCAATCCTGAAGCAGGATTTGCGTTAAAAAATAAATATTTCAATCTGACATCTACACAAAATATAGTAGTTAAAATGGATCAACATGTGGTTTATAAGATGTTATCAAAATTTTCCATATGTAAAACATGACATGTAAAAATATTCACATGAATAATCTCTTAGATTGTTAGAATAAATTATTTATATTTTTGAAAATAAAATAACAAAAAATAAATAATAAAATGATTAGTGTTACCGGTCAATGGAAAAGTCGTGTACGAATTACTGCCCTAAGAGATTACTCGAGGTCTATGTGCACACTTTTTCTCGAATCCTCCTAGAGGTAAAATACCCTTGCTACCGAACCGTCACTGCACACAGCTCCAGAAAAAATGATCCAAATTTAGCTTTTCACAAAAAAATAGGATGTAAACACAGATTTTGATTTGAGAAGAAAGAAGAATAGAGACATAAGTTTGTTCTTGGTTTATAGAATGAAGAATGAACAAAGACCGTAGTTCAAATTTGCTGAATTAGGAAAAATCAACTCGCTCACCTTCTAAACTTGTGTGGAGGCACCAGGATAACCAACAACTTCAAAATGAGGTCTGGTCTTGACCCAACGGTCCCTCCAGATGTCAATGTTTTGTCCATCGCCAATAGGGGTGTAAACGAGCCAAGCCGAGCCAAGCTTTCATAAGCTTGAGCTTGGCTTGATTAGAATTAACCGAGCTCGAGCTCGAGCTCGAGCTTGATAATTTTTTTATTTTAGAGCTTGAGCTTGGCCCGAGCTCGTTTATATTAAGCTTGAGCTTGGCTTGGTTTGAGCTCGAGCTTGGCTTGATAAGCAAGCTTGATTCAAGCTTGATAAACAAGCTTGATAAGCTCAAACTCAAGGTCGTTAAGCTTGATTTTGAGCTTGTTCAGCTTTATTTCAAGCTCATTAAGCTTGATTTTGAGCTTAACGAACTTGATTTCAAGCTAGTTAGGCTTGAATTCAAGTACCTATAATATTAACAATTTATTTATAAAAATTCAATTTAAAAAGTTCTTTAATATCAATTATTAAGGACATATAATTATATACAATGCACACAACCATATTATTATACAAACATGCATAAAATTAGAATTCAACAAAGAACAAATTTAAATTTAAATAATAAAATAAATTTGTAAACTGCCAGCAACGAGCTCCTAAACGAGCTTCTAAATGAGCCAGCTTACGAGTCAGTTCGCAAGCTTCTAAATGAACCAGCTTGCGAGGTCAAACGAGCTGAGTACTTCTAAGCTTGAGCTTGGCTCATTTATTAAACGAGCTCGAAATGAAGCTTGAGCTTGGCTTATTTACTGAATGAACCGAGCTCAAACGAGCTTTTATCAAGCCGAGCTTCGAGCAGCTTGCGAACGGCTTGGCTCGTTTGCAGCCTTAATCACCAACTGACCAATAGACACTGTTAACAAGGAGCTACTACCTACAGTGTAGAATACTTTTCCGAATGGCCGAAGCTGTGGATTGGGTGCGGGCTCACCAAAAATCAGAATCACGGAGGTATTTGTCTTTAAGAAGAATATAGCCCATTCCTCACTAGGATGAGTTCAAAATCTCCAGGCTAATTTTGTGATATGAGCCAAACTGGAAGCTTCCGGATCTCTTATACCCAATCCTTCTTGGGCTTTAGGTTTGGTATGTTGGAGTGGGTGGAGTTCCCAACCTATGTGAAAAATACTCCAGAGTTAGATTGAGTATTCCTACATATAATAGGAATACTTCAATGGATTTGGATTGGATATTCCTAAATATAATAGGAATATCTAAATGGATTTGGATTGAATATTCCTACATATAATAGGAATATGTCAATGAATTTGGATTTTGATTCATATCTATAATAGGAATATTAATTGTGGGTTTGAGGCTATATATATTAGGTGTCTCCTAACCCTAAAATATATCTCAAAAATATTGCAAAAGGATGTAAAAGTGCGTTTACAACATTGGAAGGAGAGCGGAAGAGATTGAAGGCTATTTCGAAGAGAAGATTGATTTTGGATAATTCTTTTCTCTTCGTCTTCGTTCTTCGTGTGTCTGTGATCTATTTTCTATTCCAATGAGTTGTGGTGATCCGTTTGGATCGGTGAGAAGTTTGTAAGGAGTCGGTGTATTTCTTATTCCATTAGTGGAAGCTTTTCAGGGTTGGACTCCGATCGTCCCGTAATTTTTTCCTGCAAGAATTTTTCACGTCAAAAATCTATGTGTCTGCTATTTGTGTATAGCATTTTTTGGTTTGTGAGTTTTGCTCTGTTCTCTCATATGTACTCTCTGGTTTGGGAAACGGTTTTCGCCATTTTGTCCCCAATAGGTGGTATCGGAGCTTTGGTTTCAAAGAGGTGTCAGGGTTGACAGGCAAACCAGGGAGGAGAGATGGACGCGAAGCCGGTGTGCATATAAACTTGAACGATATCAACTATCATTATTGGCGGAGCAAGATGAAGGATTTGCTGTTCGTCAAGAAGCTGCATCTTCCAGTATTTGCGTCCGAGAAGCCCAGTAAAAAATCTGAAGAGGACTTGAAGTTCGAGCATATACAGGTGCGTGGATATATCAGGCAATTCGTTGACGAGAACGTGTACAATCAAGTTGCCAACATTGAGCGTGCCAAGATGCTATGGGATAAGCTAGAATCTTTGTATGTGAAGAGGGCTAGGGTAAATAATTATTCCTTATCCGGATGATGATAGATTTGCGGTATAAAGATGGGACGTCCATTACGGATCACTTGAGTGAGTTCTAGGGCATGGTGGACCAGCTATCCTCGATGGAAGTCAAGTTCGACGACAAGGTTCAGGGACTGTGGTTGCTATGTACATTGCCAGACTCGGGGGAGACCATGCGAGTGTCTATGATTGCATCTGCTCCGGAAGGCGTGGTAAGTCTGGAGTTTGCCAAGAGTAGGTATTGAATGAAGAGATGCGGAGACATTCTCAGGGTACTTCATCCACATCCCACTCAGAGGCGCTAGTTTCAGAGATCCGCAGAAGGAACAAGAGCAGGGGTCTAAGTGGTATCAGAGCTCAAGGTTACGGGACTGGTTTGAGCGACTCTAATTGGTTCAAGACAGATAGTATTGAACGTTCATGGATTATACGGGCTCTTCTCAAGGTGGAGTAAGAGCATCAACTACAAGAATTGGCTTTAAAATATGGACCTAATGAGTCAAATGTGGAGCAAGACGTTGTGGTTGGCACACAATGGTGGTGTTGATGAACGTGTTAGGTTTGGTTCTATGGTCGAACAGATCGAGATAACAATATGTTTGATCTCCTGGATGCTCGATTAGCAGGAATAAGAAAAGGTAGCCGGAGTGTGCTAAGGTTGTTTGGCTAGCAAAAATAAGCCAATGTGGAGATTGTTGGATTGTATCTCATGTTTGGTTGAGCGCTCAAAGGAGGGTGACAATAGAATTGGTAATTTAGTCCAACATCGGATAAGAGGTGGAATCATGAGGTATAGATAATTGGGATTGGCTCAGGCCTTATATTGGAATTCTCTTTTAAGGCATATGGGCCCAATCCAATATCGCACATCATGGGCCAACTCCGGTTCGGATCACACCGCATTCCCAACAAGTGGTATCAGAGCCATGTTCGATCCTAGGACCTGTGGGTTATGCGCCCACCACGCTTGATGTGTCAGAGACAAAAGCAGGGGCAAGTTGAAGGGACGGTACGAGGACTCGGAGTATTACCATTATGGCAAGAAGGGCCACATCAAGCAGAACTGTTTCGCTTGAAAGAGAGAGAAGAAGGGCGACAAGGGGAAGTAAAGTGACAACACTACAACGATGACCTCAACACGTGGAGGCGATATAATCATTGTAGGTGATGAGGTAGTTATGAGCCTCACCTGCGATTACAACTCTTGGTTGGTGGACTCAGGTGCTTTAGCGCACGTATCTCACAATAGGACACTATTTGCTACATACACAACAGGCAACTGTGGAGTGTTGAAGATGGGCAATGGAGATGTGTCGAAGGTGGTTGCCATTGGAGATGTGCATTTTAAGGACAAAGATGGGTGCAGTTCTTGTTCTCAAAGATGTACATCATCTCCTTGATATCCGTTTCAACCTGGTGTCGGTTGGAAGGTTGGATGACGAGGGTTTCTTCAGTCTCTTCGGGAACAGTCAGTGAAAGCTTTCTAGAGGTTTGATGGTGATTGCCAGAGGAAGCAAGTGGTCCGGACTCTACTATATAGAAGGGAGCGCACAGAGGGCACATGAGATGAATGCAGCTACTGATGCGTCTACCGAGTTGTGGCACATGCGACTCAGCCATATCAGCGAGAAGGGGATGTGCTACTTGGTGAACAGGAAGGTGATTCCAGGGCTCAAGTATACAAAATTAGAGAGGTGCACGCAATGTTTGGTGGAAAAGCAAAATATGGTGTCTTTCCAAAGTCACCCAAGTTTGAGGAATCCGGCGTTGCTCAAGTTGATTCACTCGGATGTCTGCGGTCCTATGAAGGTAAAATCTATTGGTGGTGCTTCTTATTTTATAATATTTATTGACGATTGTTCCAAGAAGGTTTGGGTTTATGCCTTAAAGACCAAGGATCAGGTGTTGCCCACTTTCAAGGAGTTTCAGGCCTCTGTTGAAAGGGAGATGGGCAACAAGCTGCTTTGTGTTCGGTCGAACAATGGCGGCGAGTATATCGGTCCCTTTGATGCTTATTTCATAGAGCAAGGGATACGACACTAGAAGACTCTACCAAAGAAACCGCAGCTCAATGGTGTAGTTGAGCGCAAGAACAGGACGCTGATGGAAAGGGTGCGGGGTTTGCTGTCAGAAGCTAACTTGCCAGACAACTATTAGGGTAAGGCACTTTATGTAAACTCCCTCACCCAAAATAGGTATTTTGTGTATATTTTATATTATTATATTTATTATAGATGTTGAATTTATTTAGAGTATTCTCTTAGTTAATTAGAAAATAAATTTTTTTAGTATATTTACTTATATAAATATTTATTTAGAATTATTTTTAGGCTATTTTAGATTATTGTGATTTTTCCATAATTTTTAGTTAATTAAAAACTAGTAACACTAATTTTCTAGGACTTTAAAGAATTTATTTTATATTCAAATATAATTAAAAATATTCCAAAATTTTATTTTAGGTTCTAAATAGTCAAATATATTTTCTAGAATTTTTTGAATACTTTTAGTATTTATTGGGAGTTATTTAGACAAATAACTAATTTTTAGGACTTGTAGAATTCATTGTGCAAGCCCAGGAATATATAATAGACCCATGTTATTTTCTAAAGTTTATAATATTATTATATATTTTCTGGAATTATTTCATAATTTTTGGAATAATGTTAGTATTTATTTTTAGTTAAATGGATAAAACTAATGTTTAGAGCTTCTCCTAATTATACTAGTAAACTTATGAATATAAAATTGTCCCAAATATTTTTCTAGGGTTTATAGGTTCAAAATATATTTTATGTAATTTTTTTAGATTTTTATGATTATTTTTAATATTTATTTGGAGTTATTTAGATTTAAAATGACTTAAATAATATTTTGATAAAGGCAAATAAAAAACAAATAATATAACAAAAACCATCCAATCAGATTCTGACACGTGTCAGCCTATAAATATTCATTCAGCCGCAGGTACATCCCTATATATATATATATATATATATTATTATAACCCTAATTATCCCATTATCTTAGAGAGAGAGAGATTTTGAAGAATTGCCATCTAGGGTTCCTTTATCTTCCACAAGCCATTGCGCATAGCTCCGGACTCCAAACGAGGCCTAGTTTCTTGCGTTAGAAAGATATTGAGGTTAGCTTTCTGATTATATAATTTATTTAATGAAATTATGAGTATTAAATTCTGGAAAATTCGTAGAGCACAACATATCCGAAAATAGACATGTTTCAATATTTTTGCGATTTCGGGAGAACCAGGAATCAAAATCATGAACCGTTTAAAGTTTTGGAAAGCTAATGTCGAGATCATTGACATATGTTTTTCCCAGAATTTAATTCAAAGTATTTATATATTGTTAATTCTGTAGAACTTCTAGGTTATAATTTAACCATCAGTGCACAATACAAAATGTGTATGTGCCATAATTTCCAAACGAATTTGAATTCGGACAAGCCATAAATTTAGCATATTTTTGACGCTGAAATCTACAGGAAATCATGTATGAAAGTTGAGTTTGTGTCGGTTGACTTTTCGGTCAACAGATTGCCTCGATTTGCGTGCCATGAGTCTCGAGTTGATAAAATTCAGTTTCTTTGGACAAAATTTAGGAATTAACATAAAATTAGAATAATAAGATTAAAATAGGATTTTAGAGTAATTATTCCAGAATTAAATAAATTAAAATAAATTACCTTTTGACGTGATAAATTTGTAATAGATAGGCTATTTGGACTGTGACTTGGACTCTGATTCATACCAGCAGCAGGACCCCAGGCAAGATACCTTGCCAAGTTATTTACAGTTTTTTGCATGCTTAGTATATTTCTGTATATTTATTTTCTTTCTGTTTATTTATTGCATGCGTAGTTTCTTTCGGTCATACTATATATTAGATATGTTGACACACACATGGCACCTAGTATCATGAGAGGACAATCATTAGGCTTTTAACCACTCTGGTAAACCATAGTATATAGCTCGCACTACGGGCGTGTGTCGCGCTGGTCGCTACCCCCGCCGTATGTCAATTTCTGGAGTCTCGCTGGTCGCTACCCCCGCGGTATGTCGATTTCTGATATCCATTAACGTGTGTGTGAGTTGTGAGGTAGATCGAGTAGCCTACCCTTGCCCATACGTCGAAAAGTTGTCCTCATTTGCATTCATATAGATGGTTTTATACAGCGTACTTATTTATTTTCAAAGAATATGCATGTTACTGTATTTAAATTGGCTCGTATTTTCTGTATCTTGTTACGTCCCTCTGAGGATCTGGTCCTCTGCCAGGTGTATCTGTTCTTGAGTAATTGCAGGAGCGCAGATTTGGATGATTACTTGTGTTGCGAGGATGTCTTCTCTTCGAGCCCATGGTTGTTAGCTGGTATTCCTATATTGTGTTTATTGTGTTGTACTCATATTGTATTTGCTCTTATATTCGAGTTGGTAGTGGATTTGTTTCCATCCAACTATCATCCTTAGATATTTCTTATTGAGATCTAGTTTCATAGATACTGGTTATTTATTTCTATATGATTTTGGTGGATGAGATTTAGATTTTTTCCTGTGACTTGTGATACATGTTATACCACTTGTGGACTTGATATTCATATTACAGCGTACGTGTGGATTTGGTTTCCATATATTGGAGTTGCCATATACATGCGGATGGCATGCTTACGTGTCCTAGTCCTACATATTTTTGGGACTGGGACGTGACATGTTTTTGTGGTGGCCCATGCAGGTCGAGAGCATATTGTCTCGGTTACGTTACTGTACCGAGCAAGCCTGCACCTAGGACTAGAGTATAGGATCTCATCCACAATTGACTATGATTCATCTTCCTCCTATCTGTTCTATTTGAACAATTATATCCTGCTTGATTCATGTGCTTCCCTAATAGTTCCTTGAGTATAGTCTTTTGCTGAGAATATAGGAACCCCTGTTATTAGGATGATAATTAGAGTAGCATACCTATTAAGATTACAACGAGGGTATAGTGACACTACTAAGTTTAGAATATCTAGTGAACCTATAATTCCTTATCTATAGATTGGTTTACCATTATCCCTTGATGTATTATGAAGACTTAAGAGTAGTATAGATACCACTTGTAAACCCTCTGAATTTTCAAAATTATTAAAACTTGGATTTTTCTCAATTTTCTGGAATTTTTTGGGAATTTTCTGAAATTAAAATCAAGGTTTTAATTATTAAATAATTTTTAATTGTTAATAAATAATATTAAAATATCATGAAAATAACATTTTTGGGTGTAAAATAAAAAACTGGACTTAGGATAATTTTTCTGGATTTTTCTGGGCCTCAGACCTATTTTTAAATGCCTAAAAACTATTTTTATTTAATTATTTAATAAACTGTTTTAATATATTATTATTATTATTATTATTATTATTATTATTATTAATTTTTTTTTTATTTTTGGGCCCGGCCCGGCCCAGTGGGCCGAGCCCAGCAGCCAGCCCAGCCCGTTTCCCTTGCGGGTCGGGCGGGTCTGCCCGGAGACCCGACCCGCCTACCCGACCCGGAGACCCAGCCTCCCCTCTCCCCACGCTGCCCCGCGTCCGGCGCCGCCCCCGCGCCCGCCGCGCCACGTCCCCGCTCCACCTGGCTCGCCTCCGCCTTCTCCGCCACGTCCCCCTCTCCCTCCGCCATTCCCGGCTGGCCACCGCTCCCATCCCTCTATAAATCCCCTCTCCCTCAGCCTCCTCAGGCCAAACACCCCCGCCTGACCCTCGCCCCGCCTCGCCGTGCCCAGCCCCGCTTCCGCCGCACCCCGCCGAGAGCCGCCAGCCCCTCCTCCTCTTTCCCTCTCCTCCAGCACCCGCCTCCGGCCTCCCCACGAACAGCAGCCGCCGTCCCCGGCGCCGCCCCGCTCAGCCGTACCTCCGCCCGGCCGCGCCCCAGCACCCCCGACCGCCTCCGGCCAGCCAGCGCCGCCCCAGCCTCCGGCCGGCCCTGCCGCAGCTCCCAGACCTAACCCTAACCCTAGATTCCCTGTGTCCGACACGAGTCAGACACGTATCGGACTCGGTTCGACCCTGATTTTCGGGTCCCCTTCAGGTACGTGTAACTTTTTGTTCGTAGCTCTGTTTTCGATTTCGCAAATTACGTTGCGAAACCTGTATGACCCTCTCGGTGCCCGGACAAACCGCTCGGGGTATCGCGTCCTGTGGTGATCGCACACCGCGATCCAAAAACAGGAAAAACCAGACCCTGTTTCACCCCGGAACTGAGTACGCCCCGCCAAACGGGATGACTTGGTCGCATGCGATCTTCACAGATACGTGCGCGTCGTCGATACGGACGTGTGAGATTTAGCGGAAGCTGATTCGGGTGTGCGTGCACACCGGAATCAACGCGTATCCGCAGACATCGCCCCGTATCCGACTTTTCTACAATTCGCCCTAACTTCTTGTACACTCGTCAGATCGAGACAAAACTTGCGCCATCGGACTCGTAGCGATACGCTGGTCCTGTGGGTCAAGTTTGGTTCGATTCTGAGAACGTTGACAAAATCGCGTGTCGTGGGCCCCACAGGCCCCTCTCGACGGGCGATTTTGTGATCGGCTCATCGGAATCCAATTCTGGAAGTACCGTTGGGTTCGTATCAGCGTTCCTGACCTGTTGACACTAAGTTTGATGAATTTGGAGACCGTTGACCCGGACACGTTTTTCGGTGCAAAACGGGCCCACCGGCGGACCCCGTTTTGACCCGAAACTGCCGTTTTTGTCCTTGTCTCCAAATTGGACCCAAGAAAAGGCGTTTCTAGCTATTTGACATCTTTTGTGCATGATGGTAATGTCTATTTTAGCTTTTGGACTCATCTCTGAAATATTTCCCCGCGTATAATTAATTGGATCCAAACAACAAGCAAGTACCTGCACTTCAAGTTAAATCTTTATATTGTGATAATTAATTCCCTGCTTTACTAGTACCCTTGATGATTACACCTAGTTTTAAGAATACTTGATTTCATGTCTTGAATATTGGAGTTCATGTCTTGTTTTTCATGTCGGGTGGGAGAATACTAGAAGGCATGTAGTTTACCCTTTCCCCTGCCATGTTTAATAGCTGTTGGTACGCGACTGTACCCTCAGTCGGATCTTGATTTTCCCTGTTTAATAGCCGTTTATGACGGCCGGATTAACCTTATAAACCCCTACATGCCAACTATGTATTCTAAAACAAACACAAGTTCACACAGATAGCTTCTGGTCTTGTTATAGTTCTTGCTGACTGTTGTAGTTTTATTTCCTGTCTCATTTATTTCTGTTTTCTCATATTCCTGTTTATAGTTTTAACTCTGAGATATTGATATTCTTTTGTGCAGTTTCTCAACATGATACTCAATTTAATTGTCATAAATATTTAGTTTAATCTTGTTGTGCATTGTGTACTTTGCTCCTTTCCTGACTGGATCCGTTGATTTAGGCGATGATGAGGACCTTGCCCCTACATATTATGGTCCCTATGAGGGTACAGATGATACTTATGAGGAGCCAGATCCCACCCAGGAGACCCCTACTGCAGAGTAGATAGCAGTGGCTATTTTATTTATTGCTCTTTATTCTTAGTAATCGGGTTTGTCCCCGATTTCATTCTGATTTTTTGTACTAAATATTTGAATCTGTTGTCACATTTATTTCATCTGAAATCTTAAGTATCTGTTTCTCATTATTATCTTGCCTATGTTATTTGTGAATGAGCTAGATTAGTTAAATATGGATTTGACCTAGACAGCGTACTACCGCCGACTCTGCGGCGTAGGCTGGACGTACCCACGCACTCGTGTCCGAATTTCCGGGTGCGGGTCGTGACACATTTTTATGGTGGCCCATGCAGGTCCTATCCTTAAATAGGGTAATACCCTAGGACAGGGTATGGAATAAGATTAAGGATTCTAGGAAAAGCTCATTCACAGTATAGGGTCCTTGTTTCAATTCTTGATATCATTTTTGCTCAATTTTCCTATCGCCCTTGATTTCCAAGTAATCTATTCTGATCTTCCTATCCCTTAATCTTTCAGAATGGTCCAGACAAGGAACACGGTAGGAGGCACATCAGAACCAGCTGAGCAGAATGTGTCCGAGACTCTTGCACTCCCGCCGCCTCTATCTGTTCCGGCAGTTACTCTGGATGGGGCACAGCTACTTGGAGTGTTCCAGGGACTAGTGGAATCCCAGAAAGAACAGACTGCACTTCTGCGAACCAGCCTCTAAGAAGCTCTTAGGTCCCAGGAGTCGCCACTCAAGAGGCCAGGGAGTGCCAAAGACTTCAAGAACCTTAGACCCCTGGAATTCTACGGAACTGAGGGCATTCTCTATGCCGATGAGTGGATAGAGAATGTCGAGAGACTCCTGAAGACTGCTCGGGTTCCTGATGATCTCAAAGTGGAGTCCGCAAGCCTGCAACTGTTCGACATAGCTTGAACCTGGTTCAGAGATGAACTCCAACTATCTGCTCCTAACCTCACCTGGGAGGACTTCAAGAGGCTATTCAAGGAAAAATTCTACCCCGAAGTGGCTCAGGAAGCTCTCGAAAGCCAATTCGAGAGACTGGAACAAGGTAACCTGTCTGTTGATGAGTATACTGCTGAATTTAGCAGGTTGAGCCACTTTGCGGAGTACATGGTTCGTACCCCGGAGGACAGAGCCCGTAGATTCAAGAAGGGGCTGTCTCCGGATATTCGCCTTGCTGTCACCACCAGCCGAGCTCGCACCTATGAGGAAATCCTGAGCGTGGCACAAGGCGTTGAGAGAGACATGGGGCATAAACTAAAGCGAGAGAGAGATACCGGAAATGCGGGACCCAACAAACGTCCTTTTCAACAACAACAACAGCAGAGGGCCCCGCAGCAAACTCAGCGTCCTCTCCCTCGAGCTCCAGCACCCCAACACCAGGCTCAAGGACAGAACCAACAAGCTGCTGCTTGTAACTTTTGCCAAAAACCAGGTCATACTTGGCAAGTCTGCAGGAAGAGGCTAGGTGCCTGCCTCTACTGCGGCTCAGCAGCGCATCAAATGAGGGACTGTCCTGCTGCTCAAGGACGCACCACTGCACCAAAGGCTCCAGCCCAGGCCAGGGCCCCAGCAGCCCAACAGAGGGGACCCCCGCTTCCAACACAACAACAACGCTTTGCTCAGCACCAACAGCAGCAACAGAGGGGTGCACCACAGCAAGGCCGTGCTTATGCAATGACCCTAGAAGAAGCTGAAGCCACAGCAGACGTGATCACAGGTTCTGTACTTATAAATTCAATACCAGCTATTACTTTATTTGACTCTGGAGCTTCACATTCATTCATATCAGTAGATTTTCTTATGAAGCATAGCTTAATCACTAAACCCCTTAGGAATTGTTATAAGATCATTACCGGTGGAGGAATTATCCAGGTTAGTGATGCCTGTAACAATTGTCCTATTACATTATGTGGAAGAGAACTGTATGCTAGGCTACTCGTAATGCCAGTTCCCAGTTTTGATATTATACTGGGTATGGATTGGTTGAGTCAACATCATGCCACTATAGACTGCCACAGAGGTAGTGTAATCTTCAGGCCCCCTGGCAAGCCAGAATTTGAATTTGCTAGAGGTTCTAGAGAAATGGGTAGTAACAAAATTTGTGGAGCCCTAGTAACAGAAGAATTGCCGCTACCTATCATCTCTGAATACCTTGATGTCTTCCCTGAGGATCTTCCAGGCTTACCCCCAGACCGAGAAGTTGAATTCTCTATTGACTTAGTGCCGGGAGCAGCACCAGTATCTCAAAATCCTTACAGAATCAACAAGAAGGAGATAATAGAACTAAATGAGCAAATCAAAGAGCTAGAAGACAAATGTTTCATTAGGTCTAGTGTCTCACCCTGGGGAGCTCCAGTATTATTTGTGCCCAAGAAGGACGAAACATCCCGAATGTGTATTGACTATAGGGCCTTGAATGCCTTAACAATTAAGAATAAGTATCCCTTACCCAGGATAGATGACTCATTTGATCAGTTAAGTGGAGCTCGGGTATTTTCAAAGATTGATTTGAGGTCTGGTTACCACCAAGTAAGGGTGAGAAAGGAAGATATCCCTAAAACTGCTTTCAATACCCGAAATGGACACTACGAATTCTTAGTAATGCCGTTCGGGTTGATGAATGCACCAGCAGTTTTTATGAACTTGATGAACAGAGTCTTTCAGAAATATCTAGACAAATTTATAGTGGTCTTTATTGATGATATTTTAATCTACTCCAAGACCCCCGAAGAACATGAAGAATATTTGAGGTTAGCATTGGAGACTTTGAGGAAGGAAAAACTTTATGAAAAATTATCTAAATGTGCATTCTTCCTAGACAAAGTAGAATTCTTGGGACATGTTGTGACTGGAGATGGAATAGCAGTAGATCCTAAGAAGATAGCGGCAGTAGAATCCTGGCCCACTCCAGACTCGGTAGCAGAAATTAGAAGTTTCCTGGGATTAGCTGGCTACTATCGGAAGTTTGTGAAGGACTTTGCTAGAATTGCTGAACCCATGACAAAATTAACAAGGAAGGATGAAGAGTTCACCTGGACTGATGAATGTCAGTATGCTTTTGAAGAATTGAAGAAAAGGCTGACTACTGCCCCTATTCTGACCTTACCTTCTGGAACCGGAGGATTCGCTATTTATAGTGATGCTTCTGGAAAAGGTCTAGGTTGTGTATTAGAGCAGAACAAGAAAGTAATAGCATATGCCTCTAGACAGCTTCGACCTCATGAAAAAAACTATCCAACTCATGATTTAGAATTGGCAGCTGTCATTTTTGCTCTTAAGCTATGGAAGTATTATCTTTATGGAGAAAAAGGTGGAAATATTTACAGACCATAAAAGTCTAAAATATATATTCACCCAGAAAGAGCTGAACCTGAGGCAAAGAAGGTGGCTGGAACTAATGAAAGACTTTGATATCACCCTTCAATATCATCCTGGGAAGGCCAATGTAGTTGCTGATGCTCTAAGCAGATATCCTATGGCGATGTACTTGACTATGGACCGACACTTGCTCGAGGACCTAGAAAGTTTAGGTATTGAGGTAATTATCCCAGGAAAAGAAGGCCAAATGATGAACTTGCAGATTCAGTCTACTTTAATAGACAAGATCAAAGAGACTCAGTTTCAAGACGAAGGCCTGCGAAGCCTTCGAGGTCAAGTGCAAGCTGGATTAGTGGAAGATTTCAAAATTCATGAAGACGGATCACTGAGGCATGGCGATAGATTATGTGTACCTCAAGGAGACATAAGGGAAGAAATTATGCAAGAGGCGCACAGATCGCAATACTCTATACATCCAGGAGCCAACAAGATGTACAAAGACCTGAGGACGCATGTTTGGTGGCATGGCATGAAAAGAGAAGTAGCCAGGTTCGTATCTCGTTGTTTAGTGTGCCAACAAGTCAAGGCAGAAAGACAAAGACCTGGAGGATTGCTTCAATCACTACCCATTCCGGAGTGGAAGTGGGAACATATCATAATGGATTTTGTTTCCGGACTTCCAAGGACACCTAGTGGAAAGGATGCAATTTGAGTGATAGTAGATAGACTGACCAAGTCTGCACATTTTTTACCCTTCAAAGTAGGGCTATCTACAGAGAAGCTGGCAGATTTATATATCAGACACATTATCAGGTTGCATGGAGTTCCAGTAAGTATTGTCTCCGACCGAGATTCAAGATTCACCTCTCACTTCTGGAAGAGCGTACAAGCCAGCTTGGGGACTCAACTCAAATTTAGCACAGCTTATCATCCCCAAACCGATGGACAATCGGAACGTACAATCCAGACACTTGAAGATATGCTTCGTACATGTGTTCTGGATTTTGGAGGATCCTGGGAAGACTATCTACATCTTGTGGAGTTTTCTTATAATAACAGTTACCAAGCAAGTATTGAGATGACTCCATTTGAAGCTCTGTATGGACGAAGATGTCGTACCCCGCTATCATGGGACGACGTTGGAGAAAGAGCCCTACTGGGACCAGAGATGGTGATCGATTCAACTGAGAAGGTAAAACAAATAAGGGACAGACTTCGAGTGGCTCAAGACAGGCAACGACATTGGGCAAATAGCCATCGAAGGCCCTTAGAATTTGAGATAATTAAATTTATGAAATTTAAGTTAATTTAAACATTATGATTATGCAACTAAGACTTGATTATGACTCTTTATTAAGGTTGGAGAACTGGTATTCTTGAAGATCTCTCCGACACGTGGCACCATTAGGTTCGGAAGAAGTGGAAAACTCAGCCCAAGATTTATTGGACCTTTTGGCATACAGGAGAAAATCGGAGAAGTGGCATACCGACTGGCATTGCCACCCTCTCTGGATGGAGTCCATAACGTCTTCCACGTGTCGCAGCTGAGGAAATATGTGTCAGATCCCAGCCATATTTTAGATCACTCAGAGTTAGAAGTAGGCCCAAGTTTGACTTACCAAGAGCAACCCGTGGAGATACTGGATCGATCGAAGAAAGTTCTACGAAACCAGGTTATCTCCCTTGTTCGCGTAGCCTGGAAGCACCATTCTTCCGACGAATCCACCTGGGAGCGAGAAGACGAGATTAGAGAGCGCTACCCTTACCTTTTTGAACCCTGAGGTATATTTTAATTCTCGGCCTTTCCTTTTCGTGATATTGTTATTCTTAAATTTCGAGGACGAAATATTTATAAGTTGGGTAGGTTGTAAACCCCCTGAATTTTCAAAATTATTAAAACTTGGATTTTTCCCAATTTTCTAGAATTTTCTAAAATTAAAATCAAGGTTTTAATTATTAAATAATTTTTAATTGTTAATAAATAATATTAAAATATTATGAAAATAACATTTTTGGGTGTAAAATGAAAAACTGGACTTAGGGTAATTTTTCTGGATTTTTCTGGGCCTCAGACCTATTTTTAAATGCCTAAAAACTATTTTTAATTAATTATTTAATTAACTGTTTTAATATATTATTATTATTATTATTATTATTATTAATAATTTTTTTATTATTTTTGGGCCCGGCATGCCCAGTGGGCCGAGCCCAGCAGCCAGCCCAGCCCGTTTCCCTTACGGGTCGGGCGGGTCTGCCCGGAGACCCGACCCGCCTACCCGACCCGGAGACCCAGCCTCCCCTCTCCCCACGCTGCCCCGCGTCCGGCGCCGCCGCCCGCGCCCGCCGCGCCACGTCCCCGCTCCACCCGGCTCGCCTCCGCCTTCTCCGCCACGACCCCTCTCCCTCCGCCATTCCCGGCCGGCCACCGCTCCCATCCCTCTATAAATCCCCTCTCCCTCAGCCTCCTCTGGCCAAACACCCCCGCCTGACCCTCGCCCCGCCTCGCCGTGCCCAGCCCCGCTTTCGCCGCACCCCGCCGAGAGCCGCCAGCCCCTCCTCCTCTTTCCCTCTCCTCCAGCACCCGCCTCCGGCCTCCCCACGAACAGCACCCGCCGTCCCCGGCGCCGCCCCGCTCCGCCGTGCCTCCGCCCGGCCGCGCCCCAGCGCCCCCGACCGCCTCCGGCCAGCCAGCGCCGCCCCAGCCTCCGGCCGGCCCCGCCGCAGCTCCCAGACCTAACCCTAACCCTAGATTCCCTGTGTCCGACACGAGTCGGACACGTATCGGACTCGGTTCGACACTGATTTTCGGGTCCTCTTCAGGTGCGTGTAACTCTTTGTTCGTAGCTCTATTTTCGATTTCGCAAATTACGTTGCGAAGCCTGTATGACCCTCTCGGTGCCCGGACAAACCGCTCGGGGCATCGCGTCCTGTGGTGATCGTACACCGCGATCCAAAAATAGGAAAAACCAGACCCTGTTTTACCCCGGAACTGAGTACGCCCCGCCAAACGGGATGACTTGGTCGTGTGCGGTCTTCACAGATACGTGCGCGTCATCGATACGGACGTGTGAGATTTCGCGGAAGCTGATTCGGGTGTGCGTGCACACCGGAATCAACGCGTATCCGCGGACATCGCCCCGTATCCGACTTTTCTGCAATTTGCCCTAACTTCTTGTACACTCGTCGGATCGAGACGAAACTTGCGCCATCGGACTCGTAGCGATACGCTGGTCCTGTGGGTCAAGTTTGGTTCGATTCTGAGAACGTTGACAAAATCGTGTGTCGTGGGCCCCACAGGCCCCGCTTGACGGGCGATTTTGTGATCGGCTCATCGGAATCCAATTCTGAAAGTTCCGTTGGGTTCGTATCAGCATTCCTGACCTGTTGACACTAAGTTTGGTAAATTTGGAGACCGTTGACTCGGACACGTTTTTCGGTGCAAAGCGGGCCTACCGGCGGACCCCGTTTTGACCCAAAACTGCCGTTTTTGCCCTTATCTCCAAATTGGACCCAAGGATAGGCGTTTCTCGCTATTTGACATGTTCTGAGCATGATGGTAATATCTATTTCATCTTTTGGACTCATCTCTGGAATATTTCCCCGCGTACAATTAATTGGATCCAAACAACAGGCAAGTACCTGCACTTCAAGTTAAATCTTTATATTGTGATAATTAATTCCCTGCTTTACTAGTACCCTTGATGATTACACCTAGTTTTAGGAATAATTGATTTCATGTCTTGAATATTGGAGTTCATGTCTTATTTTTCATGTCGGGTGGGAGAATACTAGAAGGCATGTAGTTTACCCTTTCCCCTGCCATGTTTAATAGCTGTTGGTACGCGACTGTACCCTCAGCCGGATCTCAATTTTCCCTATTTAATAGCCGTTTATGATGGCCAGATTAGCCTTATAAACCCCTACATGCCAACTATGTATTCTAAAACAAACACAAGTTCACACAGATAGCTTCTGGTCTTGTTATAGTTCTTGCTGACTGTTGTAGTTTCATTTCCTGTCTCATTTATTTCTGTTTTCTCATATTCCTGTTTATAGTTTTAACTCTGAGATATTGATGTTCTTTTGTGCAGTTTCTCAACATGATACTCAATTTAATTGTCATAAATATTTAGTTTAATCTTGTTGTGCATTGTGTACTTTGCTCCTTTTCTGACTGGATCCGTTGATTTAGGCGATGATGAGGACCTTGCTCCTACATATTATGGTCCCTATGAGGGTACAGATGATACTTATGAGGAGCCAGATCCCACCCAGGAGACCCCTACTGCAGAGTAGATAGCAGTAGCTATTTTATTTATTGCTCTTTATTCTTAGTAATCGGGTTTGTCCCCGATTTCATTCTGATTTTCTGTACTAAACATTTGAATCTGTTGTCACATTTATTTCATCTGAAATCTTAAGTATCTGTTTCTCATTATTATCTTGCCTATGTTATTTGTGAATGAGCTAGATTAGTTAAATGTGGATTTGACCTAGACAGCGTACTACCGCCGACTCTGCGGCGTAGGCTGGACGTACCCACGCACTCGTGCCCGAATTTTTGGGTGCGGATCGTGACACCACTAGAGTTAGTTAGAAGCTTACCATAATGTTTGACCCTAGTATGGAGGAACCAATAGAAAACCAAAAGAGAATATTAGGACTGAACCTAACCCACGCCGTTAGATGAGTATTGGAGAACCATAAATTTAGATTCTTGTCTTGAGATAAGCAGACAATACCTTAGAAAGCCAAGAGCAATGCATAGAATATTTTTCTAATCATACCTCAAACATAGAGACTAGCATACCCCTTTCCCTTGGAAAACCATGATGCTATCTAGAGCCCCTCTATTTTCATATATTGTTCCCCTGTGACCATAGCGTTCGCTAATTGTGCGACGACCAAAATTACGTTCTTATTTTCTTTATCTTTCAACTCGTGCCACCTGATACTTCTGATAGTAGGCCAAGTAATTTATTTTTTTGTTAAGGACACATAGTTTGCTAGGATTATAGTTGTAATCTTGAATTTTGAAATTGTGGGCTTAGTAGTTAGAACTTGATAGTTAAGTTATTCTTGTAGATTGAGATCTGGTGCTTATCCCTTAGTTTTAAATTGCGTAACTTGTACCACACCTCAATACGAGTTATATTCCCTTTCCCTTGAGGCCAGTAACTGTCCCATTCTTACTATTGACACTTGCACTTTGACTAAGAGTTAAGATGACCATGACCTATGTAATATAAGAGGATACCCTAACAAGTACCAAGACCCCTTCTCGAAGACCTTAACAGGAGCTTCTACGGTACCCTTAAGACTGTCACAGTATTAGTTTATTATTTTAAGTTGGGTAGTATACCTCACAACCTAGTATCACATAGTCTTTTGACCTATTATTGAAGTATGATTGAACAACATTAATTGTATACTAGAATAAGACGACAGTGGTTATTCAGAAAATAAAAGTTAGAGGTCCTTGCCCACATTTGGTCGACTAGCGACATAGACAAGGAGGTTGTATGATAACTGTAGGGATTGTAGAGTCTTTTATTATTGTTGCTTAGTTGTTTTGTTTTGTGAACTTGAATTAATTTGTACCTCCTTTCATCATCATCTAGCGTACTTATATTTGCTGCACTACCTTGACTTATGCTGCTATTATAGCCTAGTTTTGCAGGCTTACTCTTTTATCGAGCTTGAAGTTATGAGATATGTATTATTGGGGACGCCTACTAATACATTTCAGAATCAGTGTATTAAGGTCTAGCTAACCTTAGTGCGCTTGATTCGCCCTTCGTAATACTACTTTACGTGGATTGAGATATGTAGTGATTGGTAGACGAATATACTTGCCCCTAGATATGTCTGAGCGGATCGTATCGGTTACATAACTGTACTAATACGAGCATACGAACAAAGAATTACCAAAATATGATTTTAATCCACAACTACTTTAACAATTCCCATTTGAATTCTTTAAACGCCTTGATCCCGATACTTCTATTCTATTACCTCACCCTTGAACTCTTTATTATTGATCTCCGTCTTCCCTTATTTCGGAAAGACGAAACCTCGTGCTTGGTATAAGTTTGATACACAGAGAGTACTAGATATACCCCGTAGGCCGATCACATACTTGAGGATTATTCTTTTGTAATTAAGGACATATCATATATGATATAATCGGCGTTGAAGTTTTGAGGATTGAATGACATGAGTAAATAAATTAAGGAATATTTTTCTTAAAGTATATATCCTTATGTGATAGATGGGTAAATTCTAAGTTGGGTAGCAGTGCATTGCCAACTTGAGAGGAATTTCTTTTAGATTGTGATCAAGTAAGATTAGATTGGAAGATTCAAGTCATTTTAATTTTGAGAAATTTTAAAAGAAGGATTAAGATAATAAGGATTTAACGAATTTTAAAATCTTGATATTGCGGACCAAATATTTATACTTTGAGCACATGATTTAAATTTTGAATATTGAAGGATGAATCATCGATTTAAATTTTGAGGATAAATATAGAATTTTAGACTTGAACAATTGGTGAATTAGATGTAAATTTTATAATTTGATGATTTGAATTAAAAGTTTAATTTTGATTGTTGGGTCACCTATTTGAAATATTGAGGATGTAAATTGAGTTTAAATATTTGAAGAGCACAAAATTCTTAATTTGAGAATAGGAATAAGATTTGATTAGAATTATTTATTGTTCAAAGTCTAGAGGAGATTATGATAGTTGGAAATGGTGATATAAATTTTGATGTGGGATGTCATATAGACTTGAGTTAGATTTGAATGTTGATTATTTAAAAAAAAATCGAGAAGAGATTACGACAGGTTAAATTTTGATTTAAACAGTGGTTATCTTAATTTTGAAGTGATCGCGATAGATTTGAATAGATTTTGTTATTTAAATTTTTGGAAGAGATTGCGATTGACGTACCTTATGTACGAATGTGAAGGATTTAACAAATTATGCCTTATTTTAATTTCGAGGACGAAATTGTTTTAAGTTGGGTAGATTGTAAACTCTCTCACCCAAAATAGGTATTTTGTGTATATTTTATATTATTATATTTATTATAGATGTTGAATTTATTTAGAGTATTCTCTTAGTTAATTAGAAAATAAATTTTTTAGTATATTTACTTATATAAATATTTATTTAGAATTATTTTTAGGCTATTTTAGATTATTGAGATTTTTCCATAATTTTTAGTTAATTAAAAACTAGTAACACTAATTTTGTAGGACTTTGAAGAATTTATTTTATGTTCAAACTTAATTAAAAATATTCCAAAATTTTATTTTAGGTTCTAAATAGTCAAATATATTTTCTAGAATTTTCTGAATACTTTTAGTATTTATTGGGAGTTATTTAGACTAATAATTAATTTTTAGGATTTGTAGAATTTATTGTGCAAGCCCAGGAATATAGAATGGACCCACGTTATTTTTTAGAGTTTATAATATTATTATATATTTTCTGGAATTATTTCAGAATTTTTGGAATAATGTTAGTATTTATTTTTAGTTAAATGGATAAAACTAATGTTTAGAGCTTCTCCTAATTATAGTAGTAAACTTATGAATATAAAATTGTCCCAAATATTTTTTTAGGTTTTATAGGTTCAAAATATATTTTATATAATTTTTCCAGATTTTATGATTATTTTTAATATTTATTGGGAGTTATTTAGATTTAAAATGACTTAAATAATATTTTGATAAAGGCAAATCAAAAACAAATAATATAACAAAAACCATCCAATCAGATTCTGACACGTGTCAGCCTATAAATATTCATTCAGTCGCAGGTACATCCCTATATATATATATATATATATATATATATATATATATATATATATATATATATTATTATTATTATTATTATTATTATAACCCTAATTATCCTATTATCTTAGAGAGAGAGAGGGATTTTGGAGAATTGCTATCTAGGGTTCCTTCATCTTCCACAAGCCATTGCGCATAGCTTCGGACTCTAAACGAGGCCTAGTTTCTTGCGTTAGAAATATATTGAGGTTAGCTTTCTGATTATATAATTTATTTTATGAAATTATGAGTATTAAATTCTGAAAAATTCGTAGAGCACAGCATGTCCAAAAATAAACGTGTTTCAATATTTTCGCGATTTCGGGAGAACCAGGAATCAGAATCATGAACCATTTAAAGTTTTGGAAAGATAATGTCGAGATCATTGACATATGTTTTTCCCAGAATTTAATTCGTAGTATTTATATACTGTTAATTCTGTAGAACTTCTAGGTTAGAATTTAACCATCGATGCACAATACAAAATGTGTATGTGCCATAATTTTCAAACAAATTTGAATTCGGACAAGCCGTAAATTCTAGCATATTTTTGACGCTGAAATCTACAGAAAATCATGCATGAAAGTTGAGTTTGTGTCGGTTGACTTTTCGGTCAACAGATTGCCTCGATTTGCGTGCCATGAGTCTCGAGTTGATAAAATTCAGTTTCTTTGGACAAAATTTAGGAATTAACATAAAAATTAGAATAATAAGATTAAAATAGGATTTTAGAGTAATTATTCCAGAATTAAATAAATTAAAATAAATTACCTTTTGACGTGATAAATTTGTAATAGATAGGCTATTTGGACTGTGACTTGGACTCTGATTCATACCAGCAGCAGGACCCCAGGCAAGATACCTTGCCAAGTTATTTACAGTTTTTTGCATGCTTAGTATATTTCTGTATATTTATTTCCTTTCTGTTTATTTATTGCATGTGTAGTTTCTTTCGGTCATACTATATATTAGATATGTTGACACACACATGGCACCTAGTATCATGAGAGGACAATCATTAGGCGTATGGGATTTTAACCACTCTGATAAACCGTAGTATATAGCTCACACTTCGGGTGTGTGTCGCGCTGGTCGCTACCCCCGCGGTATGTCAATTTCTGGAGTCTCGCTGGTCGCTACCCCCCACGGTATATCGATTTCTGATGTCCATTGACGTGTGTGTGAGTTGTGAGGTAGATCGAGTAGCCTACCCTTGCCCATATGTCAAAAAGTTATCCTCATTTGCATTCATATAGATGGTCTTGTACATCGTACTTATTTATTTTCAAAGAATATACATGTTACTGTATTCAAATTGGCTCGTATTTTCTGTATCTTGTTACGTTCCTCTGAGGACCTGGTCCTCTGCCAGGTGTATCTGTTCTTGAGTAATTGCAGGAGCGCAGATTTGGATGATTACTTGTGTTGCGAGGATGTCTTCTCTTCGAGCCCATGGTTGTTAGCTGGTATTCCTATATTGTGTTTATTGTGTTGTACTCATATTGTATTTGCTCTTATATTCGAGTTGGTAGTGGATTTGTTTCCATCCAACTATCATCCTTAGATATTTCTTATTGAGATCTAGTTTCATAGATACTGGTTATTTATTTCTATATAATTTTGGTGGATGAGATTTAGATTTTTCCCTGTGACTTGTGATACATGTTATACCACTTGTGGACTTGATATTCATATTACAGCGTACGTGTGAATTTGGTTTCCATATATTAGAGTTGTCATATACATGCTGATGGCATGCTTACGTGTCCTAGTCCTACGTATTTTTGGGACTGGGGCGTGACACTTTATACGGTTACTTATATTATTAATTTATCTCCTAGTGCTCCTTTGCAGGGTGATATTCCTAAAAAAGTATGGTACGGTAAAGAGCCGTCATACAATCACCTGCAGTATTTGGTTGTAAGGCCTTCGTGCATGTACCGAAGGACGAAAGATCCAAACTTAAGCCGAAGACGAGGCAGACGTACATCTTTGTCAGCTATGGTTCGGATGAGTTTGGCTATAGACTTTATGACCCAGTGGAAAGAAAGCTCTACAAAAGCAGGAACGTGGTATTTATCGAGGATCAGACCATGACCAACACTCAAGATTCCGAGATGCCTTCTAAGGCTGAAGAATTTCCTGAGTTAGAGTCATTTTGCTTCGAGTAGTTTCTAAATGGCATAGCAGAGAATCCAGTTATGGAAGAGCTAGTACATGGAGTTGCTCCCAACCTTGATCATCAGCCTACTGATGGTGGTCAGGGTGACCCTCAGAAGGATGAGCATACCGAGAAGACAGTTCCTGAAGGGGAGAAGGCTGTTAATATACAACCAACACTAATGGTTCCGTTGAGGAGAAGCGATAGAGAGCATTGACCATCTACGATATACTTACCAGGTGAGTATGTGCTACTAACTGACGGGGGAGAGCTCGAAAGCTTTGCAGAGGCTATGGAAGACGAATACGGGCAGGAGAGGATGGAGGCTATGCAGGAGGAGATGAGTTCCTTACATGCCAATTCTACTTATGAGATGGTGCGGTTGCCAAATGGCAAGAAGGTTTAAAAAATCGATGGGTGTTTAGAGTGAATCAGACAGATGACGGTACTCGCCCTCGATACAAAGCGAGACTGGTAGTTAAGGGCTACGGTCAGCGAAAGGGCATGGATTACGATGAGATCTTTTCATCAGTCGTCAAGCAGTCGTCTATATGGGTGGTGCTAGCATTGGCAACCAGTTTTCACTTAGATTTCGAGCAGATGGACATGAAGACAGTATTCATCTACAGTGATCTTGAGTAGGAGTTGTACATGGAGCAGCCAGAGGGATTCTATGAGAAAGGAAAGTCACACTTGATCTGCCGGTTGGAAAAGAGCTTGTATGGTCTAAAGTAGGCTCCGAGGCAGTGGTACAGGAAATTTGAGTCATTTATGGGAGAACATGGTTATGCACGGATGACGTCGGACCACTTTGTGTTTATGAGGTACTTTGTCGAGGATTATTTTATTATTTTACTACTCTATGTCACGCTCCAGTCCCAAAATAACGAGGGACTAGACACGTGGCAATGGCCAGCAGCACGCACCGATGGACATCCCAATTTAATGGATCCATCATGGCGTACTTAAGCTGTAAAACAACAATAATCATGGTCTACTAATCTCATCCACAGAATGAATATAACAATCTCAATAAAAGGAATATAAACATCAAACATCAAGTCACAAGTAATTTAAATCGGGAAACAACCCGATAATCAAGTCTGATATAATTGTTCATTTAAACAAGAATGTAAATAACATCACTGACTGAGTATAGAAGGAACATATACTCAAAAAATCCATGGCAATCACCTATTCCTTGGTTCCTGGTTCTGCTCCACTGTATGCACCTGTTTCTGCTTCTGCTCCTGATAATGCTCTTGTCCTGAATATCTCGGGGTGGATCTCCTTTGCTAATCCTGGGGACATAATCCGGATCCATGTCCTCAGGGGACATAGCAAGGTACAGATAATATAAGCCAAAGATAATGCAGTACAGCAAATAAATAAAACAATAGGGTAAATATATAACCAGCTAAGTGATATGCAAGATGAGAGCAGCACTATAACTCAGGCTGAAACTACTACAAGCTCTGTATCGGGGAGCCGGTAGCAGTGATATCATGTGGTTGTCTAGCTCAGAGAGAGACTGAGACGCCGGCATAATATAATCAACCTGTAGCCTGTGTGACTCTCCCCACCCAATGTAATCATACGTCTCATGTCCACAATGTCTCATGTCCATGCCACGCAGGATCAAAACTAATGCAGCAAGTCATAATAAGATCTAAGAGTATAATGTCTATGTCAATCCTGCATCCTACACAGAATCACCATGAATATCTCAGGAAGATTCTGTCACATGTATAGTGTCAAGTGTTCTGGGTATAACGTACTTGATAATGCAAGTACGAGAATGCAAAGGGTCACGATATCCATCTCTATGTGACGTTACACAACTCCGCATACGAGGTTGGCACCCGACTATTAATCGGACGCTAAGTAAGTCACATGGTCCTAGGTTTAAGCATGTACAACAAATATATATGTCAAGGAAATAAGTAGCAAAAACTGCAGTATTGGCAAGGTACACTTGCCTGGGGTTCCGGCTCCAATTGTAGTTCTGACTTCAGCAGGAATTTCAGGGACTGCTCCGGTTGCTGAAATAAATATCACCATCAGATCCAGAAAATATCAATTAGCTAGAAACGTATGTCCTTGAGTCCAATTTGGACACAGGGGCAAAAATAACATTTTCAAGTCAAAGCGGGGTCCATATGTGGGCCGCTTTGCACCGAAAAATGTGTCAGGGTCAAAGGTCTCCAAATTGGTCCAACTTAGTGTCAACAAGTCAGGAACGATAATACGAACCCAACGGAACTTTCAGAATTGAATTTCGATGAGCCGATCACAAAATTGCCCGTCAAGTGGAGCTTGTGGGGCCTACGATACGCGATTTTATCAACGTTCTCAGAATCGAACCAAACTTGGGTCACAGGACCAGCGTATTGCTACGAGTCTGATGGCGTAAGTTTTGTTTCGATCCGATGTGTGTACACTAAGTTACAGCGAGATTCAGAAAGGACGGATACGGGGCATTGTCGGCGGATACACGTTGATTTCGGTGTGCACGCACATCCAAATCAACTTCTGCAAAATCCCGCACATCCGTATCAACGACGCGCACGTATCGGTAAAGACCACACACGACCAAGTCGTCCCGTTTGGCGGGGCGTACTCAGTTCCGGGGTGAAACAGAGAGTTGATTTTCCTGTTTTTGGATCACGGTTCGCGATCACCACAGAACGCGATGCACCGAGCGGTTTGCACGGACACCGAGGGGGTCACACAGCCTACACGTCAGAACTGACAGAAACGAAAACAGGGCAGCGAGGAGAGAGATATGAGTACCTGAACAGGGCTCCAAAAACCGAATTACGCGTGTCCTCGTTCGAGTCTACCGTGTCCGGTCTCTGCGTCCTGATTAGGGTTTAGGTTCTATTGTGTCCGAGCTCGCCGGACTCAGGGCGGCTAGCTGCGGTACTGACGGAGTCGGCCGGGGCACGGGGCGGCAGCGGCGAGGTCAGACGGCCGGCAGCGGCGGGGCAGCGGCCGCTGGGAGGTTCTGGAGGTGCCGAGGGTTGAGGAGTTGGCCGGAGGAGCTGGTCTGGGCGTCGGGTTCTGGGGAGGCCGGCGTGGTCAAGGGCGGCCGGGTGTCTGTGTTGGAGGGCGGCGCTGGTGGTCTGCTGGGACGGAGGGGAGTGGCCGGAGTCGGGGTTCTCGCCGAAGAAGAAATGGGGAAAGAGAAAAACTTAGGCGGCCGGCTGCGGGTTTAAATAGGGGGATAGGGGAGGAGAACGGCCGGAATAGGAAGAGGAAGAGGCTGGGGGTTGAGGGGAGGTGAAGATGGGGGGTCTCCGGCGGCCACGGCGGCGGAAAATGGCCGTCGGAGGGGAAGCGTCGGGGAAGGAAAAGAGTTTTGGGGGTTAGGTTTCAGGCGGGTCGGGTCGGGTCCAAGCGGGTCGGGTCAGACCCGGATCCGACCTGCTAAGGTGGGGTTGGGTTGGTTTGGTCAGACCGGCCGGTTTGATTTATTTTGGTTCAATGAACCGGGTTCAGGTTTAATTCGGTTTATTTTTACAATAGTTTATTTTAGGGCTTTAAAAATACTTTCGGGGTCCAATAAATTTCCAAAAAATTACCCTATGTCTAGATTTTCATTTTACACTAGAAAATATAGTTTTATCATATTTTAATATTATTTAATATTATTTAAAAATTAATTAATAATTAAAATACCTTAGTTTAATTAGAGAAAAATCTCAGAAAATTCCAGAAAATTGTGAAAAATTCCAAATTAAATTTTTTTGAAAAATCAGGGGGTTTACAATCTACCCCTCTTAAGAGGATTGCATCCTCGCAATCAAAGAATAACCGGTCAACAGAGATGACACGATTGCAAAATTTATTCGAAGCACAACACGATGAAGAAAAGTCAAGGTTGAGAGTTTAAACACATAGGAAAAATTATTTTCCTAAGCAATGGAAGTTATGCAATTTCTCAAATGTAGGAAATCTAGAAAATTTCAGTTTTAGAAAACCAGGTTATCCTTTAAAACATATCAGGTTAACATTTATAAAACATACTAGGTTATCACTAGATTATCTATTATTAGCAAGTTAGGTTAAGTCTAAGGTCACGAACCAGCAGGCACGAACTAAAGCAATGCTAAAAACGATAGCTACGAATCACTTACGCGTATTAGCTATTCCATGAATCTAGGCGTCCTCCAAAGTCATCGTCAGGGCTTGTCCACGTCCTTGCAGTCGATTCCTCTGCTGCTGCTGGACCTGCTGGAAGAGTGCTGCTTGTGGTATCAAAGGTGGCCTCGGCTGATACCCTCCTGGAGGTGGTGGTATAACTCCTTCAACTTTCATTTGCGGTGCTCCCAATGCTGGATAGACTGGCCTCGATGCTGGTAACGCTTGTTGGTTTACCATTAGTGCTCTATCTCGACGCTCTGGGCATTCCCTCAATGAATGCTGATTGGACCCGCAAGCTAAACATACTTTTATTTTCCGTCTGCACTCGTTCTCTATATGGCCTCGCTTGCGACAATATTGACAGACAGGTAGTACCTGTGAAGATGCTTCTGATGGTTGCTGCACGTGAGGTCTTTTTGTAGCTTCTTCCTGTGGTGCTCCGGCTGGTGCTGATGTGGATGGCCGCTTCAGACTGGTCTCTCTCCTGGTGACGCGCTCCATGCGTCGGGCTGCAGCAAAGACGTCCGAGTAAGATGTAGGTGCAACGAATCCAATTAGTTTCTGTAGCTCTATGTTTAATCCGTCGAAGAACTTCTCAGCCTTCTCTTCTTCTGTCGGGATCAAGGTTGGGGCGAAGTGACTCAGACGAATGAATTATGCGTTATACTCTTCCACTATCATGCTGTCTTGAGTGAGGCTAGTAAACTTATCCCGAAGTTCTGATCGAGCGATGGCTGGAATGTACATCTCCTGAAAGAGTCTAGAGAACTCTTCCCAAGTGACTCGGTCTGGTCCGAGCCGTGTCTCCTCAGATAGCCACCAGTGATGTGCATTGTCCGTTAATTATATTCTGACTGCAGTCATCCAACATTCTCATGGAATCTCAGCTGCTTCTAATTGATGTTGAGTGTGGGTGAGCCATTCATGAACTTCTGTGGGCTCCTCTTTGCCTGAGAAGGTACGGGACTTCAGCTGGCGGAAATCGGAAATAGAGCCCGTCGTTGGCCGTCGTGCTGGTAGATCTGCCTGCTCTAGTGCGTTTACTAGGCTGCGACTCAAAGCTTCTTGTTGAGCTTGTATTATTGCATAGATCATTTGAAATATCTGTTGTCTGTCCATTGCCTGCCCTTGTGATAATACGGACATTTGTGGAGTAAATTGCGTCGATGGTGGAGTGTCATCTTGCTGAATTCTCGAGGCATGCTGACTTGCTTGACTGCGTTGTTGAGCGGATTGACGTTCTTCTACTGGTGTCACTTCATCTTCGTTGGTTACCACAGTATCTCGTGGTGATATTGCAGGAGTCTCGTCGTTTGCTCATGAATCCATAACTCTATAACCAAAATAAACAATAAGAGGCGTACAGGAATCAAGGCAGGATGCAATTCAAGAAATTGATTCGAATCCAATATAGATATCAAGAACGTTTCAAGCAAGTGGATGAGATCCTAAAAACTTATCCTATCTTTATTGCAGGCCTGTTCGGTCCCTAGGTTGAAACCGAACAATTTAGTCGTTGACCTACATGGGCCACCACAAAAACTATGTCACGCCCCAGTCCCAAAATAACGAGGGACTAGACAAGTGGCAATGGCCAGCAGCACGCACCGATGGACATCCCAATTTAATGGATCCATCAGGGCGTACTTAAGCTGTAAAACAACAATAATCAGGGTCTACTAATCTCATCCACAGAATGAATATAATAATCTCAATAAAAGGAATATAAACATCAAACATCAAGTCACAAGTAATTTAAATCCGGGAACAACCCGATAATCAAGTCTGATACAATTGTTCATTTAAACAAGAATGTAAATAACATCACTGACTGAGTATGGAAGGAACATATACTCAGAAAATCCATGGCAATCACCTATTCCTTGGTTCCTGGTTCTACTCCACTATATGCACCTGTTTCTGCTTCTGCTCCTGATAATGCTCATGTCCTGAATATCTCGGGGTGGATCTCCTCTGCTAATCCTGGGGACATAATCCGGATCCAGGTCCTCAGGGGACATAGCAAGGTACAGATAATACAAGCCAAAGATAATGCAGTGCAGCAAATAAATGAAACAATAGGGTAAATATATAACCAGCTAAGTGATATGCAAGATGAGAGCAGTACTATAACTCAGGCTGAAACTACTACAAGCTCTGTGTCGGGGAGCCGGTAGCAGTGATATCATGTGGTTATCTAGCTCAGAGAGAGACTGAGACGCCAACATAATATAATCAACCTGTAGCCTGTGTGACTCTTCCCACCCAATATAATCATACGTCTCATGTCCACAACGTCTCATGTCCATGCCAAGCAGGATCAAAACTAATGCAGCAAGTCATAATAAGATCTAAGAGTATAATGTCTATGTCAATCCTGCATCCTACACAGAATTACCATGAATATCTCAGGAAGATTCTGTCACATGTATAGTGTCAAGTGTCCTGGGTATAACGTACTTGATAATGCAAGTACGATAATGAAAAGGGTCACGATATCCATCTCTATGTGACGTTACACAACTCCGCGTACGGGGTTGGCACCCGACTATTAATCGGACGCTAAGTAAGTCATACGGTCCTAGGTTTAAGCATGTACAACAAATATATATGTCAAGAAAATAAGTAGCAAAAACTGCAGTATTGGCAAGGTACACTTGCCTGGGGTTCCGGCTCCAATTGTAGTTCTGACTTCAGCAGAAATTTCAGGGACTGCTCCGGTTGCTGAAATAAATATCACCATCAGATCCAAAAAATATCAATCAGCTAAAAACGCCTGCCCTTGAGTCCAATTTTGACACAGGGGCAAAAATAATATTTTCAAGTCAAAGCGGGGTCCATATGTGGGCCGCTTTGCACCGAAAAATGTGTCAGGGTCAAAGGTCTCCAAATTTTTCCAACTTAGTGTCAACAAGTCAGGAACGATGATACAAACCCAACGAAACTTCCAGAATTGGATTCCGATGAGCCGATCACAAAATCGCCCGTCAAGTGGAGCATGTGGGGCCCATGATACGCGATTTTGTCAACGTTCTCAGAATCGAACCAAACTTGGGTCACAGGACCAGCGTATTTCTATGAGTCCGATGGCATAAGTTTCGTTTCGATCCGACGTGTGTACACTAAGTTACAGCAAGATTCAGAAAGGACGGATATGGGGCATTGTCGGCGGATACGTGTTGATTCCGGTGTGCACGCACATCCAAATCAACTTCTGTGAAATCCTGCATGTCCGTATCAACGACTCACACGTATCGGTAAAGATCGCACGCGACCAAGTCGCCCCGTTTGGCGGGGCGTACTCAGTTCCGGGGTAAAACAGGGCGTTGATTTTCCTGTTTTTGGATCGCGGTTCGCGATCACCACAGGACGCGATGCACCGAGCGGTTTGCACGGACACCGAGGGGGTCACATAGCCTACGTGTCAGAACTAACGGAAACGAAAACAGGGCAGCGAGGAGAGAGATATGAGTACCTGAACAGGGCTCCAAAAACCGAATTACGCGTGTCCTCGTTCGAGTCTACCGTGTCTGGTCTCTGCGTCCTGATTAGGGTTTAGGTTCTGTTGTGTCCGAGCTCGCCGAACTTGGGGCGGCTAGCTGCGGTACTGATAGAGTCGGCCAGGGCGCGGGGCGGCAACGGCGAGGTCAGACGGCTGGCAGCGGCGGGGCAGCGGCCGCTGGGAGGTTCTGGAGGTGCCGAGGGTTGAGGAGTTGGCCGGAGGAGCTGGGCTGGGCGTCGAGTTCTGGGGAGGCCGGCGTGGTTGAAGGCGGCCGGGTATCGGGGCTAGAGGGCTGCGCCGGTGGTCTACTGGGACGGAGGGGAGTGGCCGGAGTCGGGATTCTCGTCGAAGAAGAAATGGGCAAAGGGAAAAACTTAGGCGGCCGGCTGCGGGTTTAAATAGGGGGATAGTGGAGGAGAACGACCGGAATAGGAAGAGGAAGAGGCTGGGGGTTGAGGGGAGGTGAAGATGGGGGGTCTCTGGTGGCCACGGCGGCGAAAAACGGCCGCCGGAGGGGAAGCGTCGGGGAAGGAGAAGAGTTTTGGGGGTTTGGTTTCAGGCGGGTCGGGTCGGGTTTAAGCGGGTCGGGTCAGACCCGGATCCGACCCGCTAAGGTGGGGTTGGGTTGGTTTGGTCAGACCGGCCGGTTTGGTTTATTTTGGTTTGGTTTATTTTGGTTCAATGAACCGGGTTCAGGTTTAATTGGGTTTATTTTTACAATAGTTTTTTTAGGGCTTTAAAAATACTTCCGGGGTCCAATAAATTCCCGAAAAATTATCCTATGTCTAGATTTTCATTTTACACTAGAAAATATAATTTTCATCACATTTTAATATTATTTAATATCATTTAAAAATTAATTAATAATTAAAGTACCTTAGTTTAATTAGAGAAAAATCTCAGAAAATTTCAGAAAATTGTGAAAAATTCCAAATTAAAATTTCTTGAAAAATTAGGGGGTTTACATCTATGTTGATGATATACTACTGGTGGATCAGAATGCCACTAGGATAGCGGAGTTGAAGCACCAACTGGACGCGACCTTCTCTATGAAGAATTTGGGTGCAGTGAAGACTATTTTTGGGATATAGATCAGCCAAGAGAGAGAGAGAGAGAGAGAGAGAAAGAGAGAGAGAGAGAGAGAGAGAGTCCAAGCTGCTACACTTATCCCAAAAGAAGTACATTCACCGGGTACTTTAGCATTTCGGGATGGACGGGTCGAAGAAAGTAAGTAACCCCCTTGCGGCTCACTTTAAGTTCACTGAGAAGTAGTATTCATCTACCGAGGACGAGAAGGAAGATGCGGAACCTGGGTTCCATATGCCTCAGCTATGGGGAGTCTCATATATACTATTGTGTGTACGGGGCCAGACATCGCTTACGCAGTTAGCACAGTTAGCAGCTATACTTACAATCTTGGAAGGGTACATTGGAGTGCGGTCAAGAAGATTCTATGATACCTTCATGGCAATGCCGATTGGAGATTTTCTTTTGGTGGTGATGAGCCGAAGCTAGTTGGGTATACCGATGCTGATATGGTTGAAGATGTAGACACAAGACGATCGACTTCGGGCTATGTGATGATGTTTGCTGCAGGAGGGGTATCGTGGCGACGACAGAGGTAGAGTATATTGCGGCGACGGAGGCTTGCAAGGAGTTGCTGGGATGAAGAAGCTATTGCAGAAAATGGAGCTAAAGTAGGAGCAGTACCCTTTGCTTTACGATAGCAAGAGTACAATTCACCTTATAAAAAACCAGACATTTCATAGCCGGTCCAAGCACATTGATACCCGGAATCATTGGATATGGGATATGGTTGAAAAGAAGCAAGCGACGCTTGAGAAGGTTCATATGGATGACAACGGAGCAGACATGTTCACAAAGATTCTTCCAAAAAAAAATTGAGTATTGCAGGAAGATCGTTGGAATGACGACCCCGTCCACATAGTTGTGAAAGGGGAGATTTGTTGGAGTGGGTGGGGTTTCCAACCTATGTGAAAAATATCCCAGAGTTGGATTGAGTATTCCTACATATAACAGGAATACTTCAATGGATTTGGATTGGATATTCCTAAATATAATAGGAATATTTCAATGTATTTGGAATGAATATTTCTGCATATGATAGGAATATGTCAATGGAGTTGGGTTTGGATTGGGTATTCCTATCTAAAATAGGAATATTAGTTGTGGGTTTGAGGCTATATATATTAGGTGTCTCATAGCCCTAAAATATATCTCAAAAATATTGTAAAATGAGGCAAGAGTTCTTTTACGACATTGGAATGAGAGCGGAAGAGATTGAAGACTATTTCAGAGAGGAGATCAGTTTTGGGTAATTCTTTTCTCATCATCTTCGTTCTTCGTGTGTCTGTGATCTATTTTCTATTCTAAAAAATTGTGGTGATCCGTTTGGATCGGTGAGAACTTTGTAAGGAGTCGGTGAATTTCTTATTCCATTAGTGGAGGCTTTTTAGGGTTGGACTCCGATCGTCCCGTGATTTTTTCCCACAAGGGTTTTCCATGTCAAAAATCTCTGTGTCTACGATTTGTGTTTGGCATTTTTTGGTTTGTGCATTTTTCTCGGTTCTCTCGCAGGTACTCTCTGGTTTGGGGAATGGTTTCCGCGCTTTTGTCCCCAACATGGTAAAGCTGTTACAGGAGGTAAAGTACGTTTTCCTCGTGCCTTCATGGCCTCCCCACTAAAAGAGACGTTAGAGTTGAGATAAATTTTTGGTAACTTGTTTAGGCAGGAGGTAGGAGGACATATAGTAAGTAGGGACCGAAGAAAGGGTAGACTTGATGAGTAAAGTATGTCCCACATGGGAAAGGCTATTACCCTTCCAGCTGGAGAGCTTGGAAGTGACAGAGTCGATGAGTTTGGAGTGAGTGGTAACCCAAAATTTGGGGAGGAACAACAGATGACCAAGGTACTTGTCATTGGTACCCATAAGACCCACACGAAGAATATCGAGAAAGAATTGTCTCATGTAAACATCTAACTTTTGGGAGAAAAATATAGATGATTTTTCCAAGCTAATTTGTTTTCCCGACCATTCTTCAAACAAAGCAAGGATACGTTTGATTTGAGGGACATTTTGAATGGTGCATTTATCAAAAATAAGGATATCATCGGCAAAAATGAGATGTGAGTAAGATCGATGGGAACTGTTATGGATCTTAATGCTGGCGTAGAGGTTTTTTTGTAACATCATGGAGATATAGATGTACAAAATTTCACCACACATGATGAAAAGATAAGGTGAGAGTGGGCAACCTTAATTGGCGAATACCACAGGCTGGATAGAAGGTTTGGGTTGGTGTCCCATTGATGAGGATGGCAAAGAAAATAGAGGTAATACAGTTTTTCATGAGATCATGAGTCTTGCCAGTCATACCAAGGCCTCTTAGGCCTGGCTAATGAACTCCCAACTAAGCTTGTTATAAGCTTTTGCCATGTCAATTTTAAGGACAAAAGCACAACTATTGGGACTAAATTTGACGATTGAATGAAAGATCTCTTGGACAATGACAACATTAGCACATATTTGTCTTCTCGGAAAAAAAGCATTTTGGTAAGGCATGATGAGTTTAAGTAAGAAGAAGCCTAATTCTTTTGGCCAATTTTTTTGGTTATGATCTGTTAGCCAAAATTATCTATTAGTTACAACTTGTGCAATCTTCTTGAAGAACTAATCCAAGAAGAATGTTCGGTCAAAAACAACAGAAGCTCCATATTGATGTTTTGCTTGATGACTCGATGAAAAAGTAGCATTATACAAGGACAAATAGGACTAGGTCAATCAAAATATAGCGAGAGTGAAAATGACTAAAACCTAGAGACAATAACAACAAAGTAGAGTAATGTTGGGGGTGTGTTGTTGGAAAGGAATAACATAACATTCAACCAACTACTTCTTCTCCTATAATATCTAATATTTGATCACGGACATGGGAGGCAGTAGGAAGGGACTAGAGTAACACTCTAGCCTAGGGAGATGCCAACGTTGGAAAACGCTTCTTAGAATGGGATCCTCTTGTGTTTGCAGTCATTTTGGCAAATCCTAGTTTCATTCTACTTTTATGTTTTGTTTGCAACTGAAAAAACACACCCACCCACAATAAGGTGTATCAACAACAATCCCAGTTTTCATTATATATCGCATTCTTACATAATGAAGAAGGCTAAATTAGATTCATTATATATGAATCAGATATATAATGAAAAGAAAAAAAAGGGTAATGCAAACTTGAATTTTGGTCGATTCACCTTATCTATTTTCATTATATTCCAACTATAGTACTAGGATAATTTGGACATCTTAATTTTTTACTGTTCAATTTTGGCATCCAAAATTTATAAATTATTCTTTTGAAGCACAATTTTTTAATTTTAAACACATTGGGTTCACTTCAAAAGAATATATGGCAATGCAAGTATTTAAATTGTACTTTTGTATTATAACATATATTTTTGAAATGGTTTCCATATGCTCCAAAATTGACGAAATGTGTTTCCAAAGAATAATTTATGAAGTTGGAATACCAAAAATAAGCAATAAAAAGTTAAGATGTCAAAAACGTCATAATGTAATACCATCAAGATAATTTAGCCTAATAAAGGATGCCATAATTAAGGGTTGATGCATATTAAGAGTAGACAGACAGGTTGTACATGATGCACAAAAGTATGAAAATTGTTGGACAAGTGACCAAATTAATCTAACCAACTTGTCTTATATCTTGCGAATAGAAGACAACATTAAGCATCAGTGGAAGGACCAAGAACATGAATCTTCCTTGTAATATCCAAGCAATTGTCATGTGTACTGCAAGACGTGTTGAGAAGAGAAAGGAGAGAAATATAATGTATAAATTTATGTAGAAAAATTCATTTTGCTCCTATATAGAGAAAAGAAAAGAAAAGAAAATAAAATAAAGAAAGAATTGCAAATTTGTAATATAATTGGTTAACAGGGAATAAATTGATTAGAATGTGAAGTCCCATGCATGCTCTCATCCCATTCTTTTGTTTTACATCTTTGCTGGATTTTAAAATGACGACCAGAGCAAGGTTCAAAAAACACGGATTCGAATCTTTCCTATGAGTATCGCTTTAGAGGGTTTCGAAAGTACCGACGGGGGTTTCTGAATAGATCAATTAATTGATCTAAAATGTGAAAGGACAAAATAATGTAAAAGGCCATTCTAGGCTTTGAACTAAAATGGAATAAGACTGAGTAGTTCATGGCAAGAATAATTTTTTTCTCACAGGTTGCATTATTGCTTACTGCCAAAGAAAGATTTGGAAACGTTTTCTGCTGAGACTTATTAGCTCTCCTTTTAATGTTGATGAACAAACCAATCATGCAGCTGAGCTAGCATTGGGCATGCTAGCAGGGAGAGGACTTTTGTGGAAGAGATGGTGGTGATTGTTGAAGAAAGATTTGAGGAGTGCTGTTGCAGTGGATGAGTTCAGTTGGAAAAATGAAAAAAAAAAAAAAAAAAAAACTATTTTGCCCACGGGAGTAGCCTGCGGGTTTGGTCCGTCCGCCAGGTGGCCGAATTCTATTGCCCCTCTTCCCTATTTGTATGGATCCGCCGTCGGTTGCTCCCCTCACCTATTTATTTTTAGGGGAATCTAGAGGACGGGTCAAACCTGCGAATTTGGTCTGTGGGTTCTAGACAGCAGTTTGATTTGCTTAAAGGAAGAGCTGGCTTTGATTTTTGTAGATGACGTAGCAGCGTTGTCAAGAAAATGGATATGAAAGAAACTGTACATGTAGTGAAGATGAACGTTATGGAGGATGCTGTGTTTGTGTGAAGAAAGGAGTTTGAAAGTGATGGGAGAAAGGATTGATGGTAAGTTGTGTAGTACACGGGAGGGATGGGATCGAGATAGTCCTAGGTGAGTGAAGATATGATCGATGGAAGGAGTATACTAGTGAGGTGTTGTTTTTGAGCTCGAAATGGGAGGAGGGATGAAATGGGAGTGGGTTGAGAGAAGTTCGCATGTGAGTTTTTAATTTGAAGAAAATAGTTTTGAGAGAGAAGCAAGAGAAATAAGAGCTATTTTTTTTCCGAGTGGGGTCACTATGTCTGCCGCTACATGCTAGCTTATAATATTTCAAAAATAAAACAGGAACATTCTATTTCTTTAGGCTAAGAAAGAGACATAGATGTGAATTCATAAGTTTGACTACAGAAACTCAAGTAGGAATACAAAATAAGAACTTAAATATGGTTACGACAAGTAAACATAATTTTTTTTTAGTTTTTAAAAGTGTATTTATTTTTTCTGTTTCGATCCTTACAAATTTTAAGGAATAGAAATACATATAATACAATGACTTTTCATTGCTGACTTTTAAAAATTCGAAAAATTACATAAAGAGTATTAAACTTTAACTTAATTAGATAAAAACATAAAGTTTAGAAAAAATGTATACAGAACACATTATTGCCATATTATAGAACGTAAAACTTAGAAAAAATTTAATAAACATAAAATAAAACTAACGTCGAACTATTGGACGTATGATACTAACTGACGTCCTAATTCGGTACGTAAATTTCCTTTAATTCCCCCCCCCCCCCTGCATTAACTGTAATTAAGCTTAATTAGGGACTTACGCACCAATATAAAGTTAAGAACTTACGCACCGATATAGGACGTAAGTTAATTTTTATTGCCTTTTTGACCATCTTTAACCCTTTTGACCCATTTGACCGTCTTTAACCCTTTTGACCGTCTTTAACCCTTTTGACCGGAGGGTTGGGGGCTTGTTAGGTGGTATTCAATGTCCGGTTGGGTTATATAGAGAGGGAGGGTAGAAAATTTTCACCAAAGTTGAAGAAGAAGAAGAAGGAGATGAAGGAGAAGAAAGAGAAGCAACACCGGAAGTAAGAAGTAGAAACGAAGGAGGAGAGTGTGGTATTGATTATAAGTGTAATAAATTCTAAATTGCAATATATATATATATATATATATATATATATATATATATATATATACACATCAACTTATGCCCTTCTTTAGGGCATGTAACCCCAAGTTTATTTGGATTTTTTTTTAACGGCTAGATTTTAGATGTTTAGTATTCAACAATTATTTTTAAATAATCAACAATTATATATATATATATATATATATATATATATATATATATATATATATATATATATATATATATATATATAATTGTTTTAACAACGTTCATTTTACAGATGGCGGGACAAATGACGGTCGCATACTAGGGGGACCGACTACACAAGCTATTATCCAGGAGCGAGTGTCTCACGTATCGAGTCTGATATATGGGGGAGAGGTAATCTTGTTTAAAATAAATTATCATTATTAGCTTTGATAATATTAATACACACTAACAAAATTTATATATTATAGGCATTCGATTATGATTATGATTATGATGAAGTAAAATTATGCGGGCATGGAGACTAGCGCCATGGATGGGAGCTCACAGTTCTTCAAAAGGAACTCGTGGAGTCTTTTGGATTTAACTATGTTGATCTATCAATTTTAGGCTCCACGATAGAGATTTATTGCTAAGTTTGATCGAGCGATGGTGGCCAGGAAGGAACACATTTCAGCTACCCGTGGGTGAAATGACCATCATGTTGGAGGATGTGTTCCTAATTTTAGGGTTGCCAATTACTGGTATCCCTATATATTTTGATGAGAAGCCAACTGTTGATGACCTTATCCAGACATATTTTGGTGTGGAGAAGGCACCGGATCATGGCCCTATTAAATTATGGGTATCATAAACTTGTAAATATAATAAATTTTAATTCTATATTAACTTGAGGTTTTAATTTTGCATATTATGGTACTTCAGATTTTGTACGTTGGTATGGGACCCCACGCATGCAAAACCGACGCTATTATTATGAAGAGCCTCCGTTTCAACACCGAGCTCTGGATGATCAGAGTATGCGTGTGAGGGACACACAAGTAAACTTATTGGTATGTGTCGCAATTTTATTTAGATAAACTATGGTATGTATGTGGTGTGTCATTGAGTAAGTATGGATATAATTTCAGCTACAACATTGGGAAGCCATGTCCCATGACCCAACAGTAGATCCACGTGATTTGTTAAGAGGAACTACACAATTTCTCAGCCAACCCTCTTGCCCCCTGTGCTACCATTGTAGATCCCCGAGGATCAACTTGTAGGCCACGTCAGGCGGAGACGTGCACCTCCCCGCAGGTCACGTTAGTGACGGACTGACCGACAGGCAGGGGAGGGGATGTCATAAGACATGCCAAACTTTGATCTCTTTGATGCTGGATCATATAATTATCGGGAGGCGGGAGAGGGCACATCACAACCTGGTTGTTCACAATATGCCGCGGAAGAGGGCACATCACAACCTGGTGGTTCACAATATGCTGCGGGAGAGGACACGTCACAGCCTGGATAAGATTCTTATATGCAGAGCGGTTATTCATTATTTGGCACGCCCCATACTTATCCATCCACAACGCCAATTTCTACAAAAGAATCCAAGGATTATGATTTTCAGCTATTGACAGGGGAGACACCGGAGCAAACAGAGACTAGAAGATTGAGATTAGGTCTTAGGCCAGTTCCCCGTAGGTAATATGACAGCATGAACAGAGGCTAGTAGTGAAAGGCTAAAATTTACTTCCGTAGTTCTTGTATTTTGTTTTGCACATGTTTTGTCTTAAATGGTTTGAAGTATATGTATAAATGGTTTGAAGTATATGTATAAATGCTTTGAACATGTGAAAGGCTAAAATTTACTTCTAAGATTCATAAATGCTTTGAAGTGTGTGTATATATAAAAAAAATTTAATTTACCAACTTACATCCCTATTCCAGGCGTAAGTTATCAAGTTTATTTTATAATTAACGGATAATTAAGGAGCTAGTTACGAAAAAATATAAAAACAATTAATAAAGTAAACTTACGTCCTGTTTAAGGGCGTAAGTATAAATTACGTACTAATGTTTGGCGATAATGTGCTCTTTATACATTTTTTTCAAGACTTTATGCTTTTTATCTAATTAAGTTAAAATTTAATGTTCTTTATGTAATTTTCCATTAAAAAATACTAACTCATCAGTTACTTAGGCCGGAATTTTGATAATTCATCTCTTGGTACTAATAGAAGAGACAATTCAGTACAGTTGGGATTTTTTTTCTTCGTAGGCAAATAGGAAATGCATAAAGTACTCGGGAATTTGGGCACAGCGAATGAAATTAGGCCCTTAGACCAGAAAATCATAATTTATAAAGAATTTCATCAAAATCCTTAATGAACTCACAAAATTAGCATAAGCAGTCCTGCAATGTTGTACATTATTTTTGATGGATAAAAGGAATTTTGCGCAGCATGTCAGCCATTGAAGCCTTAACAATAACAATCATCGAGTTTCTGTTGCTTGGTCACTCTGGTGGCCTGAAGCATTCAGTTCCTTGTGGAAGTGTGGAACCGCCACAAATAGTTCAAGCCAACAAGCAGGTCTGTTATGGCAGCTTCAGTCTTCGCCTGATGCGCAAAATAAAGGGTTGTGACTAGAAGAACGTCCGTGTTCGAAACTAAATCCTGCTGCTCGAAACTCCGCTCCGACTGCCACTTGATCATGTTCCGTGCGAGCGGGGTCAACCAATCCAGTATCCTCCTCACGGCCAGGCTCCATTCCGCGGCGAGGATCGGGCCATAGTCCGAAGAACTCACTCTCTTCTTCGCACAGGGCTTTAGCCTCGCCCTCAGGGCTGCCCTTACGCTGTTAGGCAGCATATTGTACAGATCATATCTCGCGTCCTGACCAATCAAATGGGGCGAGCCTGCGAGCTTCTCGATCAAGAGGATCAATTTTGCGTAATGCAGGGCTAGAGCAGCAGAGCCGAGTGTGGATGGTGGTGGTGCGTGGCGCCTAGGCTCGAGCAGAGCTTGGGATAAATTTATGTTGTTCCCCAGGAGGTGAAGTTCATGTTTCATGGCATTAGGAATCCTTGACGTATAGGCATTGGACCTCCCAGAACCGCCATGATCGATCGGCATGCAGCTGTCACCACTCTTTCCCGATATGCAACCGCCAAAAGATCGACTCGAGGCCGAGTGCTTGCTTGTCCCCAATGGACTATCGGAGACGACGTCCGTCCTCGAGAGACGACCGGAAGAACGTGTCGACGACCCACAGGCGGCGGAGTGGCTACGTGGCAAAAGCTTGGCTGCAGGCTTGTCTACTGCTGATTGAAATCCAAAGACATGGTTCATCCTCCCCACAATGGTGAACAGGGACCTGGCGAGCAGGCGGACAGCGTAGTCGTAGCTCCGGTCCCAGAGCGAGGTCTGGCGAAGATACTTGACCTCCTTTCTCTGTTGCAGGACCTTGTGCCTGAAATTAGAACTGGCCTGCACTTTCCTCCTAGAAGCCTGCTCCAGCTCAGCCAGTACCTCTAGCTCCTGGCGCAGACTGGAAGTAGAGGCGACGAGCCGCTCCATCTTCTTCACCCTCCGCTCGATCTTCGTCCCGGCGTACTGCAGGCCGTAGGGGTCGGCGGCACCGTTCTTGAAGAGGAGATCGGAGAAGGCGCGACCCAAGTGTCGGAGGACCGGGTCGTTGCACGGCCTCCCGAGGGTGGAGACGGAGCGGGCGAGGGAGGCGAGGGATTCGATGGATTCATCAAAGGCCAGGCCGAGGAGGAAAGCAGCGTCGTCGGAGACAAACTTACGGACTCCCTTGTGGCGGAGGGTTTCATCCCTGAGACGGGTGAGCTGGGTGTAGGATAGCGAGTGCCAGAGGTGGGAGGTTCTCGACATCAGCTTAGCCACCTCGAAGGCCAGTATGCCGATAGCCGGGCTCTTCTTCTTCTTCTTCTTCTTCTTTTCAACGGCTTCACCTTTATTCGACGGAGACGGATTCTTCTTCCTCTTCTTGTTCTTGCCGCTGCTACTTGCTATCCTCAATCCGAACCAAGAGGAGGACCTGATCAACTTCGTCATGGATTAAAAGTAACTACACAGCCTAGCAGTAGAGGAGTATTTATAAGTAATAAAGTGGAGAGGAGAAGGATATTAACAAGTTCAAAGAGAGATTCTACACAAGTAGCCTGCGTACGTGTTTAGCTAGGGAGTTCATGATTTATCCAAGTGCTGGACTAACATGCATGCCAAGCACCACTGCAGAGATTACAGTCACAAGGCACATTCACTCTTTCGCGTTTTCGCGGATATTAATATAGTGTAGTGTCAATTTATTAAGCATGGCTATGTACGTCCTAATTTGTTGGGTTTCAATTCTTAATTACCTATGTGTTGTGGTTTATGCTGCAGAATCATCCTGTACTTCTCCTTTGTACGTAGTCAATAACTATGGCTGACGACCCTCGTGATTCCCCGTGTTTCTTAGTTAGTTTGTCGTTGATTCGATCTTTTCCTTGTCACACGGTACGTGGGAACACAAGGAGGAGCATATCCTACCTAAATCTCCTTCGTTCTAGTGTTAATTATATCAATTCCATGCTTATAATATTCTTAACTACTGTTGGAAACAAGTGTGAAAATGTAGCGGAATAAAATCGTTTCCAACTGTAAGGACACCTTCAATAGTGAATAACAAATGGACCCGTCCGTATATTTTTTACATAGAAATTCAAATCGGGACAACTACGAAATTTTTTGGAGTTCAATTCTGAAAAGACTTTAATAATAAAAATAAAATTTTATACAACTTCTACCAAGCTTTGTTAGTTCCGATATTTAGAAATTCTCGCAAAAACTATTACAGTTTGCTCTCTGCCATGAGATCAAGGTAAAACCTGATGTTGATGCCTAGGTTAAGAGATAAAGTACGCAATATTATCACAATTTGATCACTTAAAACTTATAAACACCCAGATTTTTCAAGAAATTAAAAATAAATTTTCAGAAATTTTCTGCTATTTTTAACTAAATATTTTCTGGTATTAAATAAACTTTGTGATTTTATTAAATATTAAAATATTATAAAAATAATATTTTTGAGTGTAAAATAAAGAATTAGACATAGTGTAATTTTTTGGAATTTATTGGACCCAAAGACTATTTTTAAATACCTAAAAACATAAGTTTTAAATAAACCAGAATGAACCGAAATAAACCGGTTTAATCCTGAACCGAACCAAATCGAACCTATTATAAACTGACCCAACCCTAGCGGATTCGGATCTAGATCCGAACCCTCTAACCCGAAACTCGACCCGCTAAGACCTATGTACTTGAGAAACAGTCGATCCCTAACCGGCCGCCGCTTCACCTTCCCCCGCCGATGTTCACGCCGCTTCGTCTCCCCGGCGACTTCCCTAACCGCGGAGACCCCTCGCCTCCCATAACCACCGCCCCTTCGTCTCCCCGACCGTTCCGCCGCTGCCTCTCCGCCTCCCCACCGTTTCGCTGCGACCCACCGAGACCGCTCCGCCTCCCCGCCGACCTTTCCCCTCCCCGGCAACGGCCGCTTCCCCTATAAAACCCTCGACCCGGCCACCTCGACACCCTCAACATCCAACGCCAGCCACCACCATCCGCCGAGCTCCCCTGCCCTCGCTGTCTCCTCTACCCGCCGCCGAGCATAGCAGCTCCGCCGTGACCCGACGAGAAACACACTCTCCGCCATCCTCCGGCATCACCCCGCAGGCCGACGACATCTTCGGCGAAGACCCCGACGATGCAGCACGGCAACTACTCAGCAACCCGCCGTCGAGGAGCACCACCACCCCGCAGTCGCAGCGCCAAGCCACCTCGCGTGTACGCGAAGAATAGTTGTTTTCGACCCCTGTTCAGGTAAGAATTTCTCTCTCCTCGTCGCGCTGATATTCGAACAGACTGTTGCGACATGTTCGCTACGTGACCCCCTCGAACCCCGTGCAATTAGACTGGGGTATCGCGTCCTGTGTCGGTCGTAAATCGCGACGCAAAATCAGAAAAATTTACCCCAATTTCTGTAAATTAGAATCTGTCCCGAAATCACAAGTTCACGACCGTTTTACGTGCAACCTGTTAACTATTTCTAATTTTTGTTTGAACAATAATTTAGACCATATAACCAAGTTTTAAAATCCTATTTTAGTTTAATTTATGCTGCTGTAGATTGAAATTTATTCGAGGGTAAAATTGACTAAAAAACTTGGTCTTTAAAATCCTAAATTTTTCTGAACTGGGTGCTCCCCGCTAAATGAGGTGACTTGGTCATATGCGAATTACACCGAAAGGTGCGCACCGTCAATATAGACGTGTAAAATTTTGTAAAAGTTGATTTGGATGTGCGTGCACACCGTAATCAATGCGTATCCGTCGACAACGCCCCATATCGGTCATGTTCTGAAACTCGTTGTAACTTTGTGTGTGCTCGTCATTTCGAAACGAAACTTGCGCCATCGGACTCGTAGCGATACGTAGGTCATGTGACCCAAGTTTGGTTCGATTCTGAGAACGTTGACAAAATTCCGTATCATGGGCCCCACAGCTCTACTTGACGGGCGATTTTGTGATCGGCTCATCGAAATCCAGTTCTGGACATTCCGTTTGGAGAACTTTGTCTTGGCATATTTTTCGGTGCGAAGTGGGCCACATGTGGACTACGCTTTGACCAGAAACTGTCAATTTTGCCCCTGTGTCCAAATTGGACTTATGGATAGGCAATCCTAGCTATTTCATATCTTCTGAGCATGATGGTAGTGTTTATTTCAGCAACCAGAGGAGTACTTGAAGATCCTGCTGATACCGGAGCGACTGTTGGAATCCAAATCCCAGGCAAGTGTACCTTGCCAATCTTATAGTATTTGCTTTATATTATTCCCTTGATTTATTTATATGATATATCTGTTCAACCTAGGACCGTGTGACATTGCTTAGCGTCCAAATATGATTCGGGTGTCGACGCCGTACGCGGAGTCGTGTAATGTCACATAGAGAGTTGATATCACGATCCTATACATTTTCGTGCTTGCATTATCAAGTACGTTATACCATAGGACACTTGACACTATTCATGTGACAGAATCTTTTCTGATATATTCATGGTGATTTTGTATAGGTTACAGAATTTGTGGCATAGATATTACATATGCATAGCTATCATTATGACTCGTTACATCAGTTAGAGGTCATGATCTTGCGTGTTATGGACATGAGACATCGTGGACATGAGACGTGTGATTACATTGGGTGGGGAGAGACATACAGGCTACAGGCTAATTTTATATATATATTTATTATTGTGAGGCCGTAGACTTTACATCAGAGCTAGGCACATTATGTGATATTACTGCTACCGGCTCCCCGACACAGAGCTTGTAGTAGTCTCAGCCTGAGTACTAGTGATGCTCTCACTTGCATTTCACATAGCTGGTTACATAGTTTGTCCTGTTGATATTTATTATTATATACTGTATTTATTTGGCTTGAGTTATTCTTGTACCTTGCTATGTCCCCTGAGGACCTGGAATCCGGATTATGTCTCCAGGTTTAGCATAGGAGATCTACCCCGAGATATACGGGACAAGAGCAGACATTAGAGCAGTACCAATACCAGAGGACGAGGTGATGCCAGAAGATTTCTCCTGAGTATTTGCTTTATATACTCAGTAATTTCTGTTCTTGATACTCTATTTCATGTCTCGTGGATTAATATATTAAACTCATTATCGGGTTGTTCTCCGAGACATTTATTGAGACTTGTTGATTATTATTTTATCTTGATTATTCTGACATTGATTTGTGTTTATCTTCTGTGGATGAGATTAGTATCGTAGACCTTTATTGTTGTTTTACAGCTTAAGTACAATCTAATGGGTCCATTAAATTGGGTTTGTTCATTGGAGGGTGCTGCTGGCCATTGCTACATGGCTATTCCCTCTGTATTTTGGGACTGTGATGTGACAAAACTTGACTCCATCGAAACTCCAATCCTTTAGAATCCAGATTATAAACTAATGATACACTTGCAAAAATACAAGGCTATTAAAAACATGTTCTTCCATGTAAACACAGTTGCAATGATGAGATAGAATATTTATAAGTAGAAGAAGAAGGAGAAGAAGATAGAACAAAAAAGGCTTGCTGGGGTGATGAAGACCACCGTTGCTCAAAGTAAAATTCGTCCTCTATCGACAATCTGCTCCCAGGATCCAGCAAGTTCATGTGATGAACTTATGTAACAATCGTAGTCACCTCCGTAAATAACTCGAACGGACTCCTGGACGAAGGTGGCCGCCACAACTCTCTTTTTTCTTTTTTCGTATATTTGTCAAAAAGAGGCACGGAGAGAATATATATAGGGAATGGTGGAAACCCTAATCCTAATCCTAGCCGTCACCCATTATGGTAAGATAAATCTCAAGTAAAACGGAATCCCAAAATATCAAGATTGATTTATACCCAATTAATTACCATAACAGTTCATATCCCGCAATATGTGCGTGATCTGTGCAGCCCGCGCATACATGCATAAGCATACACGGATGGCCACGCATAGCCGCACGCCCGCATATACCTCTCATGTTGCGTATACATGCATACGCGCATAGTCGCATGGCTGCGCATGTTACTCATATCGTGTATGCCGCACATACGTGCACCCTCCACAATCGTGGATGCAACTCATGCAACAACCGCTTATGCAACTCATGCATAAAATGAGCACAACAAATATGCACAAGCTCCAACTCACGTCCGCTATATGCATACGTGAGAAGTGCAAAGTGCGTCATCAAAGCACCACTTTGTGTCCTTCGTCCGAGCCGGTGTCCGAGTTCGAGTCATTAAGCCCCTACAGGACATAGCTCCTATGAAATTTTTGAAAGAGAGTAACAAATAACATAAATATTTCTTAAAGAAATTTAAACTTAGCCCCTCTAGGAAAATACCTGACATGGCACCCACATGGGCCACCACACTGCATACGTCAATACTAAGCATAGTCTTATATTGAGATACTCACTTGGAGTTTTTTTAATATGGGACTATCTTTCTAGTTTGCTAAGTAAAACTCCAACAATCCTCCATATATCTCAGTATATGGGCTGAGCATTCTCCATAGTGACTGCACATTATGTATTAGGATAGATGTCGGTTACGACTTAAATTCTCAAGCATTGGCCAAACAACAGTACGATATATGAATGGACTGAGCCTTTAATTAAGTACCATAGCTGTTATTCTTTTCCCTCACATAATGACATCAGTTGTGACTCTGGTCGCACAATAAAGATCATGTGTTGACCTGGTCTTTGTGTATGTGTGTTGGGTGCCTACAAGCTTATTCTCAAGAGATGACCTACATCTCTTTCATATACTTAAGTGAGTTCTTTCCAGAGAGTTTAATATTCCCAACATAAAACCTTGTGCTTCCTTGCGATGTTATGCCGCTACATAGCCCAAAGCTGAGGTCTGTAATCTCTTGGTGGTGTTATTCTACTATAGCAAGACGTCCCAGCCTCTTTATAGTGTTGTACTACTACTCTCTATCTTCCAGTATTAGGCTATAAGCATATATACGGTGCTACTACCGCTGTAACATGGCCCGAAGTAGAGGCTCAACCACATCGTGGTGTTACACCACTATAGCATGTCACGTTCCAATTCCGTAGAATCGATAGTCGTCCCCCGAGAGTGATGTCTTGTGAGCCTAAGTTGCGACCACACAAGGCATATATATTTTTGAAAAATGAGCACAATAACAGAGTACGCAGAATATTCAATAACAAGCATTGAACAGAAGAAATTTTCTCTTTATTGATAATGAACATTATTTACAGTCTCTTGAATACAAGTAGAGGGTTGTCGTGTGGGATTACAAGATGGACGCGAAATGAGATAGTCGTTACATACATTATATCCCTTTGTTAGAATTCAAAAGATAAAACACCTTTCAGGCGGGTCTGCACCATCGACGCGGAGCTTCAAATTTTTTTATATACTTGCTCCGAAGATTTGTACATGCTTCAAAAGACACGAACAGAGCGCGCCAAGATAATAGAGTGGTTGGGGAAAGCTTCATCTCCTCGCAGCGTTGCTTTGGCTTGGGGAACCTATTACAATGTGTATCAGTACATTAAAATATACTGGTGAGGGTAAGCTAACCCAACTTACCAAATTGACATGATTCATGTGAAGCATGCAATATTATTATTGTGTAATCTTTCTATCTTGCCTTAGTTCAAGTTACAAGCATGTGATAGAAATGAAATGACAGAATAAAATGTGTCACTCTTCGGTGACTCTTACCTACGGTCGAGTTATTCGACCTGCACGAGACTTACTATGTCCTTCCCTGTCAAGAAGATATCGTTAGTGTGTACAGTTTAAGCAAAACATAGTGGGCTACTGGTTGGATGTTGGATGAGATGGTTGTCTTTCCAGTTCGGGTTGCTAGCCCTTACTGGACATCCTGACTCATCCTATGTTAGGACTTCAACTATCATAATTCCACCTAGGTCAAAGGGGTCTCAGTGTCCCGACTATCGTTCGTAGAACCATAACCTTATGCACAAGTCATTCTTGACCATGCAATATCTAAAAACTAAGTTATCAAATGAAGCATGCAAGACAATGTGAAGGAAATAAATATACTCAGCATAGCTTGATTGTATAGTCTACCTGCTTAAGTGATCGCATTGTAAACTATGTACTCTCATTACACACTCATAGATATAATGACACATTCCGCTCAGCTCAACAAGATGATTCAATTGGCACAACGACACTTGGACTTGGCAAATCTAGCAGTTTGCTCGGAGTCCCGCTCGGTCAATACGAGTTCTCGCTTAGGTGGGTGGCTCTGATAAACCTGTCTTTGCTTAGACTTCATAATTAAAATATTAAACAATACATGTTAGTTGCTAGGCGATAACCTATGGCATGTTAATAAAAGAGTTCATCGCACCTAGCTAAATGAATAAATTCCACTATTTATCAGTTGCATAGAACATGGAATGAAATAATGGAACTTGATTCTCGTATGGCATCTTTAGACTTATGCAAGTAGAGTGGCTTATATTATAGAGTAGACTATCTTACATGCTCTTTATAATGTTTAACATATACACCAATGCAATGCTTGTTAGGTAGGTAATGCCATGGATTTGAAGCACTTCACATAATATAGTTCACTCAGTTGAGTCATGAAGACTATCGAAATAGTCATTTCGAGCAAAGTAATAGAAATATAGAAAGGCTTCGGGACCGTTGGGTCGTCAAGGCAGTTCTTGTACATGGAGCTGTATAAAGATAATAAAACATAGAAAGAAGAATGGCTCGGGGAGCCCAATAAAGAAGAAGAGAAAAAGAATGACTGGAACAATATAGAAGAACATAACATAAAAGAGAAAGAGATGCATGGTCACGGATAACTTGTACACAAGGTTAAGTTCCTGTGAACGGATCAGCCGGGACGTCGGGGCCAATTCGACCTGGGCAGAACTACGGTATAGCGGTGCCAGAGAACTAGCCCGGGTGTGTCAGGGATATTTAGTGGGGCTCGCTACCCACGCTGCATGGAGCGCCGTCAACCCAGTCTATGGTCTATAATGGCTTATGGTGCCAGTGACCTCTTCATATATATTAAGTCAGCTCGCTAGCGACAATCCGCGTATTAGTTATTACATTGAGACAGGTTGGGATGCATAGCACATCACATATTTAAAGAATGGATGCATGGTATACAATATAGTTCAAGTAAAATATATCTGTGGCAGAGATATGTCCAAGGCACTTAAAGTTTATATAGTTATTTCTTCGTTTCATATACGCTAGCAGTTTTATTCCTATACTTGATATCTTTGATATAACTCTGACAGGTCAAAATGGTAAGAAATGTTAAGATGATCTCATAATTTTTTGCGTGACACACTCTGAGACACGAGTGCTTTATATTTACTATGCCATAAAACTGATCCTAAGACAATAATAGAAAATAACATCATCAGTCGGTGCACATAACTAAATGAACGTATTTTGTTTTGTTGAGTGGGCTAAAAGATAACCCACCAGTGCATTCAATGTACTGATAATCCACCAGATTGCTTGTAGGGTGCAGGAGTACTCGTTCGCTGCAGAGCTTCCTTCGTACGTACTAAGGCGTAGAGTTCGTTCGGGCACCTTAGACCGTTGCAGCAGGAGCTGAAGTACTTATACAGGACATAATGTGTTGGAACACTATCCCATTGTATCATCCTCAAGGTTGTAAGCCGCTTGGCACGTCTCTTTGTTTTGAGAGAGAAAGAGCTTGAGCAATTATAATATTTGGTCTAGTGCCATTGTAACCTATATTCAATATCAATAAAGAGCTTTATTTTATTTTATACTTGTATTAATTCAACTTTTGTTGCTTGGGGACTATCTGTGCAACTCTGTGGCTTAGCATTTTGTCGGTCGTTTTGGTGCTTGCCTTGCACAAGAGCAACTTAGGCTCATGCGACATCACGCTCATGCAAGGACGTTCGACCCTTTGGGGTCGGGGCGTGGCAATAGATAAATAAATTCTAGCTACAACTGAAACATAATAAAATTGTATTCATAACGAATAAGCATGCGACAATACGATAATTTTATAATTTGTGTGACATGCATCAAGTGTTTCAAGCCTATTTCTTTTTATCTTGATTCTATTATTACTATGGTATCATGGATCAAAATATAACAAGAGAGTCAGATTATTAATTATAATTACTTGGAAATAAGGTCCCCCCCAAACAATAAGCTACTCACTAATTGGTGAATTGCTAAAAAGAAAGAAAGTGCTTCAGTGCTTCGCTTGCATGTCGTCTACTCGATCACATGTATTAGCACGAACAGATGATCAATACCTTATATTCTCTTTCTCCCAAAATTTAATATAAATATGAATTTCAAAGAACGTAAGCAATAAAAATCATCGAAACCATTCAAGAAAACGTATTCATAAAACCAACGCAAAAGCAACAAAGCAGCATAAAAAATGAGCAACGAAAACCAACACAGCCGAAAGGTCCCTCGTAATTCTACCGCTGAGTCATTCCTCGTGACACGATCCGCTGAATGTAGGACTTAATTCCAAAGAAACCAATCCATAACATAAAAATGATCTTGATTCAATCTGTCCCGATCAACCGATACCGACAGTTTTTCTTAGCCGTGCTCCCCACATCGGGAGAATGAGGGCACTACATAGCATGGGGGTACTAAATCCTTTGTATTGCTACTTGTGCTTCCTTTCATATACGTCGGACATTCAAAATATCCGATAACTCATTAAGGCTTAATGCTAACCTCCTACAGGCTTGTTCTATACGAAGAACAAATAATAGACTATAGAGGTTCCAGGATCGAATCCCATCATTGTTCCCAAGGCTAAACTTTGTAGCTGATATTTTTTCAGTCAATGGTCCTTCTTTGAACCAAATGTTAGATGCCTAGTATATTTTCTTTAAAATAATTGTATAAAATTTTATGGTAGAATTACAAAGACATAATATCATAATTCATTCAAGCCCATTTTTTATATTGTGTCATCGACCAGCTGGCACTTGGGCCTTTGGTGAACGAATCCGCCAGATTCTCTGGCTCCGAACATCAACCTCTGCAATGATTCCATCCTTGATACACTCAGTCAGCGCTCTGTGACGAATTTGCAAAGTCCTTTTTTAAGCATCAAAAAGACCATTCGATGCCACCGTTGTAGGAACTTGTTTGTCGCAGTAGACCGGTCTAGACGGGATCTGCATACCAACCAGAGGAAGATCATACATGAGCTCCTAAAGCTATTCTGGTTCATCTATAGCAGCTGTTAGTGCATATAACTCAGACTCCATTGATGAGTAAGGGGGCATCGTCTAATTCTTCGACTTTAACTATATAATAGCTCCACCCATGGAGAAGACGTATCCTTCAGTGGATCGTTCACTCTCTTCTTCTGAGCACTAGCTTGCATCACTGAAGCCTTCCACTTCTGTCGGATAACCAATATAGTACAGTGCATACTTCTAAGTCCTCTTGAGATATCTCATGACTCTATTCATAACCTTCCAGTGTTCACCGTCTGGATTGCTCGTGATCAACTCAGTATCCCCACGACAAAAGTAATATCAGGCCTAGTTATAACCGTAGCATACATCAAGGTTCTGATGACACTAGAGTATTCTAACTGTTTGATACTTTTCCCTATATTTGGCTTGAACTTCTTGTCACATCTGTACGAATATCAATCTTTGGAAGATCCTAATATCCATATCGTGTGAGCATCTTCTTTATGTAGTGAGCTTATGACAGAGCAAGCCCAGCTTTTGTGCGGATGATCTTTATCCCCATGATAACATCAATACCCCCATGTGCTTCATATTAAACTTGGACGAGAGAAACTTCTTTGTCTCTATAATAGATTCTAAATCAGTACCCAGGATTAACATGTCATTCACATAAAGACTAACTTTCATTCATTTCCAATCAGCGAGCTTGGTGTAGACATACTTATTCATCTCACTGACCCTATTGTCGTTTGATCTGATAATCTTATCAAACTTTTTATGTCGCATCTTGGGAGCTTGCTTCAGACCATACAAAAATTTTACTAACTAACAAACTTTGTCTTTAAGATCCTTGACGATAAATTCTTCTGGTAGTTGCATGTAAATCTCTTTTATCAGATCTTTATTCAGGAATGTTATTTTCATATCCATCTGATGAATCATAAGCTTATAAATTGCACCCAAAGCAATAAGCATCTCGATAGTTATCATCCGCACAACTAGAGCATGCATGTCGAAGTAGTCGATTCCTTACTTTTGAGAAAATCTTTTGTCTACCTACCTCGCTTTGAACTAGTCAACAGTTCCGTCGACCTTCATCTTCTTCTCAAAGACTCATTTACATCTGATGGGTTTTTCTCCTTCAGGCGAATTGACCAACACCAAAGTGTTGTTGGATGTTATGAAGTCAATCTCATTATTGACAGCTTCCTTCCTAAAATATAGTATCTCTGGTCTTTACCGCCTCATCATAGGTAAGCAGATTTTCTTCTACATGATAGGTGATGAAATTATCTCTGATGTCCTTCAACCACCTCGCTCGCTTTGACGATGGCTCAGCGAGTTCTGATTCAAATATTGTCTCTTCAACTAGATTATAAGTATTCATATAATGGAGAAACTTACAACATAACTAGGATGGCTAGCCTTTCTTGGTTCTTCAAAGATTGTTGCTTGCTGTAGAGATAAAATTACATATCAAGTAGTTTACTAGTTAAACTATTAGTAAACTAAGACATGAATAACGTCTGAATGTAGTGCCCATTGAATAGTGGTACCAAAGATAAGAAGAGTAATCACAAAGACACAAGATTTAACGTGGTTAAGAGATGTCTTTTCCTATGTCCCTAGGCGCATACAAGTTATTTTATTATTTGGAGAGAGTTCCAATTACAAGAATCTCTTATTGATAAGAAGATATTATGGCAACCACTTAATATTGTAAGCCCCTCGAATTTGGAAATTCTAAAAATTTTATTGGAATTGGGAACCCTAAACTAAAACGTTAATCCATTATGAATCAGGAACGTGGTAGTTGTAAATTTGTTTTTGTAAACCCCCTCACCCAGAGATTTAGTTATTTTAATTTAATATAATATTTAGAATTATTATTTTTATTATTAATTAGGATTAAGTAAACAAAAATATCCTTTAAAAATATTTTTTGTAGGTTTAACTTTTAGGAGCATAATATTAGCCATTATCTCCAAACAAATTTTATATACATGATCCAGACGATCCCACCTTAATTTATGATTATCATATACCACTCAAACACATCTTCTTGTGCTCTATTTTTAATGTAAAATATTCGGGTCAAAAACTCAATTTCTAGCACCTACAGTGCAACCGTTGACAATTCCAAGTTAAATTGGAGATCCAATTTCGACCAATTCTTTCGACCTAATGCATGATCATGATCTAAACTAGGTCTAAGACACACATGATACCTGTGTCCCACTCTATTGAACCTCTATGTGCTACCTACCCTCAATAGTCACAAATGACCAATTTCTTAGTGAATCGGACCAACCTAGTTCAACTAAACCGCAACGATCCGAACCTGATCCAACTAGAAGTAGTTGGACTTAACCTAGGTTGACTAAGCAAGGTTTGATCATCCATATTAAACATTATTTTAGTTTTGGACAGCCATGGATTTATTAAATCATTATGGTGGAATGTGAAAGGGAAGGGGTTATAACTTGTGACATTTCCTTACCCTATTGGTAACTCCAAACCCTTCCCCTCCCTACTAGGCTGTCCATAACTCCCCTCTATTCACCTCCCCCATTCAAACCACCTAAAGCAAACTTCTTCCTAACTGTCATCCTCACATTTTCTCTTCACAAACCATCTCCAAATTCCTTCTCTATCTCCCTCCACACCTCCATCTATCCAACTCTACGTAGGCTGAATCTGAATTCGGCAACACCCCCACCAATCCGGCCATATCTCCCTCCAAATAAGTATTTTTCTCTCAAATTTTGTATGCTTCTTCCTCTCCCTGTCATTATCAGTTTTTCTTCACAAAGCTTCCATCAATATTCAATCTATGTTCCTCAAAACAGCCCTCCATTAGAGGTATACATGCTAAATCTGAATTCAGTGTATGCTCTTCTCAGGCCACTCCACCACATCCATAGCCTCTAAACCACCACCACAGCACCAAAATATCCTTTATCTACCTCTCTTTAACAATTTTTATTTATAACTCAGCACCTAAATTATACCACAACTCCTCACAAACACCCTCTTACAAAACAAAGACACCCTGCTGAACCCGCCAGCAATAGCACCACATCAACACCTTGTTGCCACCACTTTCAGCACTAAAATCCATTTAAAAACCACCCTATTCTCATCCTATACCTCTCTCCTAATATCTATAAGCCCCAAAGTACTTGAAGAAATGTTTTGAAGCCCCAGACAGCAGCTACGAGACGAAGTATCCAAATCTTGACAGATTTGTGCAAGCAGTGCACAACCCTCTTTTGCCTTCCCATTTCACTTTGGTAAGAGCTAAAACTCCTCCTACTCAACCATATCTACAATTACTTCATATTCCTATTAAATTTTACCAACTTTCTATTCATATTTTTTATAATATTATACCAAGAACACTTATTACTTCTCATGTCTAGACTTGAATGTTATTTATGCACTTGTTGTCCTATTCACTTTGACATGATCTAAAACCCAAGCAACACTTGCAAAACATAATTTTTACTCCAATTGTCACTAAATTTTAGAATATATAAGTTTTTTTTATGGTGTTATATATAAATAAATGCATGGTTGAGACATGATTAAATGTTCTGCAACTAGTAATGCACTTTGTCTAGGTTTTGTGATAACTAGTTTTATTGTTTATAAATACTATGTTAGAATGTAGAAGATACCATGATAGGGTTGTTCACTAGTTGTAGTAGTGTTTGCACACATGTTTCATGACAAATGCAAGTTCGGAATGAGGTATATGCCAGGATCTTATTATAAATTCAGATTTGACTTGTCTATGTATACTTGATATTTTGTAGTAGAACGAGAGTTGTATATAGTTGGATGAATGGATATACTTGAGAAATAAAGTATGTGATTGTTTTTTATGACCCTAACTTGACCTATTGTTAATGATTATGTGCATAAATTAATAGACAAAACTAACCCTAGGTTGGTTAACATAGTTTGACACATAGTGAATACCAAGGTTGATGATTTGTTGTATATGGAAATCTAGTGTGAGAACACCTAGTAACTATATGAACCTTCGTTATAACCATGTTTATGAGGCTTAATGATGTTATGTTACTAGTAGGCTTGTTGTTTACACACTTTCTTGGTCATTGACTAGTAAACCTTAGCCAACCTACTTTGTTAGAACCCCTAATTATTTTAGACTCTAAATAACTAATGGCATTGTATAAGTTGCATCCTTGATTAATTTAGGCCCTAATTATCTAATAATTATTGACGTAGAGTAGTTGTAATCTTGTGCATGCTTAGTGAACCATGTCATAGTGACTGATTTTATGATATTATATATTTAGGATCTTGGGATCGCACGAGCATGGATTCGAGAGCAGGTACTTTGTATTATCAGCTTAGAGTTCCAAGAAAGTATACCTTGCCAACTTACAGTAAATCATGTTATGTTATAGACTTGTGTTTTATTTTATATATTCTTGTGATGTGCCTGCTCAACCTAGGACCGTGAGACGTTGTTTAGTCTACGAACAAGATTCGAGTGTCGACGCCGTACGCGGAGTCGTGTAACGTCATTTAGAGAGTTGATTCTACGGTCCTATATATTTTCGTACTTGCTTTACCAAGTACTTTATACCCCAGGACACTTGACACTATTTATGTGACAGAATCTTTTCTAAGTTATTCATGGCGATTCTGTATAGGCATACAGGATTCGTGACATGAGACTTGTATATACATAGATATCATTATGACTCGTTGTACTAGTTAGAGGTCATGATCTTGCGTGTTATGGACATGAGACATTGTGGACATGAGACGTGTGATTATATTAGATGGGAAGAGACACACAGACTACAGGCTGATTATATATATATATATATATATATATATATATATATATATATATATATATATATATATATATATATATATATATATATATATATATATATATATATATACTTTATTATTGAGGTGCTTTAGTCTCTATATCAGAGCTTGGCCTATTACGTGATATTCTTGCTGCTACGGGCTCCCCAACACAAAGCTTGTAGTGGTTTCACACTGAGTACTAGCGATGCTCTCAATTGTATTTCACTTAGATGGTTATATTAGTTAACCCATGAGTATGTGGCATTATACTGTTTTACTTTGGCATGTTGTTTCTTGTACCTTGTTATGTCCCTCTGAGGACCTTGTATCTTGCTAGTTTTGTAGCATAAACCATTGTGGAGCCTGCCTGGAGTTGCTAAAGTGTGTTGCTTTGTCTTGTAGGCATTGGTGCCAGGTACTTATATCAGTTCTTCCGGAGTTATGGTTATTATTTATATTGTTTATTCATCTGCTGATGTAGCCTAGTTTTATAGACTCATATTCCTTTCTCGAGTCTATTCGAGCTTATGTGTTACTGGCGGTCGACTTTAGCATATGTAGTTCATTCTTGATATTTTGTTCTTTATGTGGATTATGACATAGATATTTTCAGTATTCTAGATAGTTATACTTATATTACAGCTTATACGTATTCGAGTCGGACCAGAGTCTGGTCGAATGTGTAGGTGGCATGCTACGTATTTCTAGTCCTACGTACTTTGGGACTGGGATGTTACATTTTTTTGTGGTGGCCCATGCAGGTCTTAATCAAATTGTTTCGGTTACTTTCCAGTACCGAGCGAGCCTGTAATCAGGATTAATAATATTAGTATCTCAATCCACAACTGATTTAAAAATTCTTTAGCATTTGATTATCGCCCTTGGACTTCATAATTATACTCTTTTATTTCCCTCGCCATCCTTATTATTGTTTATCATCTCTCCCTATTTCAAGGAGATGAATGTTTGTGCATGGTGTTTCATCCAGAAGCAGATTCCTGTCAAGGCGGAAGAAGACATGCTGGTTATAAATTTTTGAGAAGATAGTTACCCTTAGTAGGATTGGTAGATAAGTTATTCCTATATGCTAGAGCTAGTATAGATTGTTAGCATGAGAATTAAATATAGTATCAGAGGCCTAGAACTAATAAAATCTTACCCTTGCTTAAGGTATCCGTAATTTGGAAGTATTAGAAGTTAGAAAGATGGTTTGGAATACTTTATGGAGTACATAGCTAGATGCTAGGGATCAGATGTGGCTCATGATGGTGATACAAGGAATTATATTATGACCTTAAGAAATTGGAACCTTATGTAGCAGGCCATAGTAGTTAAATCTCTAGTTGTCTTGTGACTTTTAGTATCAAAAATAGATCTTATGACCCCTTAAATTATTGATGACTATAGGTCTGGACTAAATAGATATGTAGATTACTAGACCTAATGTTTGAGTAATTAGATAACTCAATTACTAAATTATAGCTTTCAAAATTAAATTAGATATATTTGATTAATTGGGTTGTCAGTGTTAATTGAACAAGTGAGTACCACCCGTAGATAAGCTAGTATCTGTGATAGAGCAAATATGTTAAAGGATGAGAGTTTTATGTTATAGTCTTGAGTTAGATATAGTGAATTGCCTATAATAGATGACAAGCTATAACAAGATGGTAACCATGTAGTTTGGATGAAGGGTATACATGGAATGAACAAGGAAAAAATCTCAGGTTCAAGGTGAAGAAGGTAGAATGGAAACAAGAAGAGTCACGAGGAGTACATGATCTTGAGCATTTTAAATTAAAAGAAAGATCTAGGAAGGACTGAAGATTTATCACTTGGCAGCTGCCTAGAAGATCTATACTATGAAGCGGAAAGTACTGGATCATGATTGACGAAGATTATAATTGAAAACAAGATTAACATACTAAAAAGATATAAAGTGAGTAGGAAACAAATGATAAAAGAAAGATATTATGGTCGCATAATCCAAAGAGAAGAGATTGTGGTATGGACTTGAGGAATAATAATTTTAACATTTATGAATTGTAATGCTTTTGGAATTTTGAGAATTTAGTGCGAGTAAAAATTATTGATCAGTCTCGAAGTGATACGAATTTTAAGGAATTAAACACAGGTTCAGAATCACATACAGACTAGTTGGTCATTTTGTAGAGGATTGTCACAAGTACCTTAGATTATAGATTTACATGTGGTAGAAAAGTGTAAATGAAAGATAGAAGTCTTATAGGAATGATAGCTAAATATTGTGGGTTTACACATAAACTTATTAGGGCCAGGGATTTAGATTTTTTACTAATAGAGTATGAGCTTGCTGGACCTATCCTCAGTAGTAGGTGATTAGAACATATTTCCAAGTTACATAGCCGATGGATTTTTGGATTTTAGAAATCTTATTCTTTTTATTGTATTGATTATATTTTTATCTAGGATATTTAGAATGATTGAATATATATATATATATATATATATATATATATATATATATATATATATATATATATATATATATATATATATATTTGTACTACATATTTGAATAGGGGCTTATATCGTATTTTATTATATGTATGTCTCCTAGGAATCGTTGAGTTGAGCTTCTAGACTATGTATAACTGACTGACTAGATTAGACTTATTGCTGCTAAGAGCAATTATAAGAAGTTAGGTTAGAGGATTTTATTGGAGATATTATAGGTTGATGACTTTGTACCAAAAAAAGAATGAAGAAATAATAACAGTCTTAGCCATAGAATAAATGATTTAGATACTACATAGGTAGCCTTGAAGATTTTGTGCATGTAAGATTTTAGTGCCTAACCCATGCACTCCTTTAAGAGTTAAAGTATGACATCATTTTTCTTGTAGATATTGAAAGATTCAAACTGAGTTTGTGTTGCGGCATCCTTGTGTAACCTAGGCCTATAGGTGGTAAATTTTTCTAGATAACGATTAGTATGATAATAATAATGAGATAGTACATGGTGGTGAGAATATGTTTTAAGGACCAACAGCCTTAGACGATTAAATTTATGTATATGGAAGTTTAAGGTTTTAAGAATGGGTATGAGTAATTACCAAGATGTGTTTATATATTTAGAGATATGATGAGTTGTGGTTGGAGAGATTGATTTTGAATTTTGAGGACAAATTTTTTCTAAGGTGGATAGATTGTAAACCCCCTCACCCAGAGATTTAGTTATTTTAATTTAATATAATATTTAGAATTATTATTTTTATTATTAATTAGGATTAAGTAAACAAAAGTATCCTTTATAAATATTTTTTGTAGCTTTAATTTTTAGGAGTACAACATTAGTCATTCTCTCTAAACAAATTTTATATACATGATCTAGACGAGACCACCTTAATTTATGATTATCATATCCCACTAAAACATATCTTCTTGTGCTCTATTTTTAATTTAAAATATTTGGGTCAAAAATTCAATTTCTAGCACCTATAGTGCAACCGTTGACCATTCCAATTTAAATTGGAGATCCAATTTCGACCAATTCTTTCGACCTAATGGATGGTCATGATCTAAACTAGGTCTAAGACACACATGATACATATATCCCAATCTATTAAACCTCTATGTGCTACCTACCCTCAATAGTCACAAATGACCAATTTTCTAGTGAATCGGACCAACCTAGTCAAAATAAACCGCAATGACCCGAACCTGATCCAACTAGAAGTAGTTGGACTTAACCTAGGTTGACTAATCTAGGTTTGACCATCCATATTAAATATCATTTCAGTTTTGGATAGCCATGGGTTTATTAAATCGTTAGGGTGGAATGTGAAAGGGAAGGGGTTATAACTTGTAACCTTTTCTTACCCTATTGGTAACTCCAAACCCTTCCCTCCCCACTAGGATGTCCATAACCCCCATCTCTTTACCTACCTCATTCAAACCACCTGAAGGAAACTTCTTTCTAACTCTCTTCCTCACATTTTCTCTTCACAAATCATCTCCAAATTCCTTCTCTATCTCCCTCCACACCTCCATCTATCCAACCCTACCCAGGCTGAATCTGAATTCAGCAACACCCCCACCAATCTGGCCCTATCTCCCTCCACAGTAAGTATCTTTCTCTCAAATTTTGTATGCTTCTTTTTCTTCCTGTCCTTATCACTTTCTCTTAACAAACCTTCTATCAAAATTTACTCTATATTCCTCAAAACAGCCCTCCATCAGAGGTATCCAGGCTGAATCCGAATTTAGTGTATCCTCTTCTCAGGCCACTCCACCACCTCCATGGCCTCCAAACCATCACCACAGCACCCAAATATCATTCCCCTATCTCTAATTAACAAGTTTAGTTTATAACTTAACACCTAAATTATCCCAAAACTCCCCCAAATACTCCCTACAAAACGAAGACACCATGTTGAACCCGCCAGCAATAGCACCACTTCAATACCTTGTTGCCACCAATTCCAGCACCAAAATCCCTTCAACAACCACCCTATCCTCATCCTTTACCTCTTTCCTAATCTCTCTAAGACCCAAACTACTTAGATAAATATTTTGAGGCCCCAGACAGCAGCTGCGAGACGAAGTATCCAAATATGGACAGATTTATGCAAGCAGTGTACAACCCTCTTTTGCCTTCCCATTTCACTTTGGTAAGATCTCCAACTCCTCCTACTCAACCATATCTATATTTACTTCACATCCCTATTAAATTTCACCAACTTTCTATTCATCTTTTTTATAATATTACACCAAGAACACTTATTACTTCTCATGTCTAGACTTGAATGTTATTTATGCACTTGTTGTACTATTCACTTTGTCATGATCTAAAACACAAGTAACCACTTACAAAACATAATTTTTACTCCAATTGTCACTAAATTTCAGAATATATAAGTTTTGTTTAGGGTGTTATATATAAATAAATGCATGGTTGAGACATGATTAAATGTTGTGCAACTAGTAGTGCACTTTGCCTAGGTTTTGTGATAACTAGTTTTATTGTTTATAAATACTATGTTAGAATGTAGAAGATGCCATGCTAGGGTTGTTCACTAGTTGTAGTTATGTTTGAACACATATTTCGTGACAAATGCAAGTTAGGAATGAGGCATATGCCATGATCTTATTATAAATTCAGATTTGACTTATCTATGTATACTTGATATTTTGTAGTAGAACGAGAGTTGTATATAGTTAGATGAATGGATATACTTGAGAAATAAGGTAGATTGTTTGTGATGACCCCAACTTGACATATTGTTATGCTCATGTGCATGTTTTAATAGACAAAACTAACCCTAGGTTGGTTAACATAGTTTGACACTTAGTGAATACCAAGGTTGATGATATGTTGTATATAGAAATCTAGTATGAGAACACCTAGTACCTACATGAACCTTCCTTATAACCATGTTTATGAGGCTTGATGATGTTATATTACTAGTAGGCTTTGTGTTTACATACTTTCTTGGTCCTTGACTAGTGAACCTTAGCCAACCTACTTTGTTAGAACCTCTAATTATTTTAGACTCTAAATAACTGATGGCATTGTATAAGTTGTATCCTTGATTAATTTAGACCCTAATTATCTAATGATTAATAATATAGAGTAGTTGTACTCTTGTGCATGCTTAGTGAACCGTGTCATAGTGACTGATTTTATGATATTATATATTTAGGCTCTTGGGATCGTACGAGCGTGAATTCAAGAGCAGGTTCTTTGTATTATCAGCTTGGAGTTCCAGAAAAGTGTACCTTGCCAACTTGTAATAAATTCTGTTATATTATCGACTTGTGTTTCATTTTATATATTCTTGTGATGCCTGATCAACCTAGGACCGTGAGATATTGCTTAGCGTCCGAACAAGATTCGGGTGTCGATGCCGTACGCGGAGTCGTGTAACGTCATTTAGAGAGTTGATTCTGCGATCATATATATTTTTGTGCTTGCTTTACCAAGTACTTCATATCATAGGACACTTGACAGTATTCATGTGACAGAATCTTTCCTGAGTTATTTATGGTGATTCTGTATAGGCTTACATGATTCGTGACATGAGACTGCATATACATAGATATCATTATGACTCATTGTACTAGTTAGAGGTCATGATCTTGCGTGTTATGGACATGAGACGTTGTGGACATGAGACGTATGATTATATTGGGTGGGGGAAGACACACAGACTATAGGCTGATTATATATATATATATATATATATATATATATATATATATATATATATATATATATATATATATATATATATTATTGAGGTGCTTTAGTCTCTATATCAGAGCTTGGCCTATTACGTGATATTCTTACTGCTACGGGCTCCCGAAACAAAGCTTGTAGTGGTTTCAGCCAGAGTACTAGTGATGCTCTCACTTGTATTTCACTTAGATGGTTATATTAGTTTACCCTTGAGTATGTGATATTATACTGTTTTACTTTGGCATGCTGTTTCTTGTACCTTGTTACGTCCCTCTGAGGATCTGGTCCCTTGCCAGTTTTGCAGCATAGACCGTTGTGGAGCCTGCATGGAGTTGCTGAAGTGTGTAGCTTTGTCTTACAGGCATTGGTGCCAGGTACTTATTCAGTTCTTCCGGAGTTATGGTTATTATTCATATTGTTTATTCATCTGCTGATGTAGCCTAGTTTTATAGACTCATATTCCTTTCTCGAGTCTATTCGAGCTTATGTGTTATTGGCGGCCGACTTTAGCACATGTAGTTCATTCTTGATATTTTGTTCTTTATGTGGATTGAGACATAGATATTTTCAGTATTCTTAGATAGTTACCCTTATATTACAACTTATACGTATTTTAGTCGGACCAGGTCTTGTCGAATGCGTAGCTGGCATGTTACGTATTCTTAGTCCTACATATTTTAGGACTGGGGCGTTACAGTTTTCGGAGATACTAGGACGACGTTTCTAAGTCTATAACCAAGTAATTATAAGTCAAGACTCAAATCAAAACACTTTAGGATTGTAGAATAACTCAAATTTATGATATATGGTTGACCTAGAACTCTTTGGATTATTTTAGAGTCATTAGAACTCTTCCCTAAGAGAAAAGTGATAAAGAAAAAAGTGGACAAAACACAAAATTTACTGTGAGCAGCCATGACATTAGTTTGACCTCAAACTATAAAAAAAAGTTTTAATTAGTCTTAGGCTAAGACCTAATTTTTTTTCCATAATTTCTAAAAGTTATTAGTTAATTATTAAAGTAAGAAAACAATTTTTATTAATTAAACCTATTAATTTACGATCTTCTAGAAATTTTATAGGAAAAAACATACATTTTTTTGGCTAAATTTTGGTTTATAAACTTCTAATATGCTAATTTAGTAATGGTATTTTTTTAGAAATTATTGAATATATTCAAATTTACTATGCATTATTAAATCCAAAAACTAATTAAGAAAATAAAAAAAATAAAAAAATAAGAATGATAAAATAATAATTCAATAACTTATTTCCCATAAGAAAGAGAGTGAAGCATCAACCATATGAAAACAAAGAATCTTTTTTTAATATAATATAAAATTTGATTCAAATCAAACATGTTGAACCCCTCCCTTTCTAATTGGATTAGGAATGTAATCCTAACCTAGACCCAATTGCTCTCTCCTATTTATAAAAGAATAAGGAGAGAGTTTTAACCCGGCAGCCTGGATCCTCATTCCCTACTGTATATATATAACAACTAACTGAATAACAACGGTTAACCCTAAATAATTCCTGTCGATTAAATATTTTAGAGTAGAGAGAGAGAGAGAGAGAGAGAGAGAGAGAGAGAGAGAGTCTTCTGAGAAGATTTTATGGTTTATCAATCTTCGCATAGCCGATGCGACCAATCTTGACATCAGAATCCTACGCCATTTTTTTTTTGGAATCGTATTGAGGTAACGTTTCTGAAAATATAACTTGATTTATATAATTCAAACTTGGTAATTATATATAATTGTTTAAGTATCAGTTGTCCGTGATACATTTTTGCTTCGTTGTTTCCGAGATTACGGGAGATCCCGAACTCGTTTTCATGGTCTATTTGATATTTCAGAAAGCAGACACAAAAACCTTTAGAATTTTTTTTAGAATTTATTAGATTAGTTTATATCCTATTTAGTTCGTACAAACCCTAGACGACTAGCGATGTATCGATCGGTAAACTAAAAATCGTAACTGTGATATCTCCCAAATTATTTGACATTCATGCAAACCATCGATTCTAGTATTCTTGTGGTACTAAAACCTGCATGGTATTGTACTCAAATTTTAGGTTCGTGTCGATTAACTTTTTGGTCAACTAAACGTCTCAATTTGTGTGCCATGAATCTCAAAATTGTAAACATAATTTATTTTTAAGTATAACTTATAATTCAGGATATTAATTTATATTTGATTATAGAGACTAGTGTGACTTAGATATATGCGGTATAGCTAATAAAATATTAGAAATTTTTGACTTTCGCCCCACTTAATAATATGATTTTAGACTTACGTCCCACTTTTTATATTTATTAGACTTACTTCCTGCTTTTTGTCACAAAAAATATTTATTTTCTCACGAAAAACTGTCGTCAAATATTTTTCATGACAAAAAGTGAGATGTAAGTCTAATAAACACAAAAAGTAGGCTGTAAGTCTAAAACTATATTATTAAGTTGGACGAAAATCAAAAAATCCTTAAAATCTTTTAGATGGCATAGATATTAGACAACTTAGACCGATTCCACTTTCCTAGTTAGCAATAGTTAATTGTAATTATATTGTGTATAACATATTGTTGATTGTATTTAAGATTGGTAGATATTCATGATGATTATATCTGAGGTTCGTGGTTAGACTTGATTAGACTGTGTAATGCCCCGCTTCTATTGGTTCACTTATGGAACACTTGCAACTTTGACTCGGTTGAGAATCGAGTCTCAGGAAAATCTTACCGCCAAATCAATCATGAACGAAATACAATGAACCCTTCAAACAAATGGAACAACATCTATTGAAATGAGTTCAAGAGTTTTTGTTGGTTGTTTTGCTGCTTGGTTTTGTGTTGCTTTATATTTTGTCTTATTTTCGATGACTTAGTTTTCATGATTCGCTTTTCTCGCTTGCGCATTCTTTTCGAATCATAAGAAAAAGAGATCGTAGGATGCTAACCAAGTATTGTTGAAATTTTAAGACGCACAAACAAGGAGTGATCGTTGCATAAGGCTTCCCTATTCTCTTGTTCGATTCAATCGGTGAGTGGCTTTCACCCTTCAATGAATTCTTTAGTCTGCACGCTTTAATAAAAAGAATATCTAGTTCACTTATGATGCCTATCTCTATGCTAAATGTTTTCACATAAACAAGATAAGTTAAAAATGTAGTAACTAAATGCTTGATACATCAAACTGTTGTATTGCTCGTTCAAATGAATATAAACATGTCCCTTGATCGCTTGTTATACCAATAAAAGAAAGATAGATGGTTACGTGCCCCGTACATCTAATAAGAATAATGATGTATTGCATGCTCGTTGTTCTAGTATTGTACAATAGAAATTTTATTTTAATAGAAGTGCATTCATCCATCAGTCTGGACAAACTTGTGCACAAGGATGTACCCTCTCGATAGGTTCCTGGGGCACTAGAAATCGTTCGGCCTAGGAGCGGACAGGATACCCTAAGGCTTGAAGACCTCGTGGATAAGTAAGGGTGTCAGTCTATTAGTGAGATGTGCTTGAACGTCCCAACTGCTAATCATGGGTTTCCATGGACCATTATGTAGCTAAGTCACATGCTAGGTTTATCTTCTTGCACACCTAATTTCTTGATGCCAAGATTGATTCATAAGTTAGATACATATATGCAAATTATTGCCAACTTTTGTATCTGCTACAGGGATAACCGTTCAGCCGTGGGTAAGAAATTATCATATGCATGGTTCAATCTATCATTTATGTTCCTTGCATGAATTGTTAAAAAGAAACTAGACATCTAAAAATATCACAAAATAGTAATGCTAGCTTCACTTATTTACTTAGTATGGATTGCTAGGTGAGTTTGGCCACGCTCGCTAACCAGTAAATGTTATAGTACTGACCCACATTTTTGGGCAAATCTCCAGGTTCTGGTAGCGAGAGTTTGGCAAGCATTTTGAAGCTTTAGAAGCACATCCCCTCTAGCAGAACCATGCTCGTGCTGTTTCCCAAAGCTTTACTCTCCTATGTGCAAGCTTTTTTTCTGCTAGATATTTTAATTTTGGTCCTACTAAAAGGATATGATGCTTAGGCGTTGTGGCTAGTTTTTGGGTTTGTAAAAAGGGATGTAAGCCATCTATGGCATATTTTGTAATCAACCAAGCAATTACTATGTAATCTAATCTTTAAGTATTCAATAAAGAAAGTATTTTGTGTTACTATCAAATGTGTTCAACTTTGGTTCTCTGCATTTTATATTTCGTGTTTGTATATATGTACATTTTTGTCTAACTTGTGTCTTGTGCAGGTACTATGCCTGGTGCAAGTGCAACTTAGGCTTGCACGGTATCGCGACAGCCGATCGGTTCTGTAAGGACCAAGCGATGATGATCGGCCCTTACGGGATCAGGGCATGTGTCACGCCCCAGTCCCAAAAATATACAAAACTAGGCCACGTGGCATTGGCCAGCTGACACGTCACTAAGGGATTACCCAATTTAATGGACCCAAAGTGATGTGCTACGCTGTCCTAAAATACTACAAGTCTAAATACAGGTAAATCTATCTCATCCACAGGAATATCATGAAATATGGAAAATAGTGCTGAATATATATATATAGCTAAGTCTGAAATGTCATAATACAAATCAGATAATATCTGGTGGAAACAAACCCACTACAAAAGATAAGCAAAAAATAAGATAACTAGTGCATCGTCCTCGAAATATGTAGCTCCAACTCCAATGTACTCAGGCAGACTCTGATGGCATCTCCTCTAACTGTTTCTCAGGGGCATCTCCAGTCTCCTGTCCAGGTCCATGTACTGTGGGGTAAAGTATCTCATCTAAACCTGGCAGGAAACCAGGTCCTCAGTAGGATATAACAAGATACAGAAAAGTATGCCATGTATATGAATACTGAATAAATAACAGGGTGTGCTAGCCATCTAAGTGAATGCAATTTGAGACAACCTAGTACGTATGGGAAAGTGTGGCTAGACATATGCTGACGTAATTCACCAATCCGTAGTGACTGGCTAATATATGCCACATATGCCCCCATTCAAGGGCACTATGCAATACACCATCTCCGAGGAGCATGGTCACCGGAATATATATATAATGTAGCGCCCCGTTCTCCCGATGCGGAGAGCGCGGCTAAGAAACACAAGACGGTATCGTTCGATCGGGATAGATTGAATTAAGAACTCGTCCTCGTTATGGATTTGTTTCTTCGGAATCGATTCCCATATTCAGTGGACTGCGTCCCAAGGATCGGCTTAGCGGCAGAGTCAGGAGGGACCTCTCCGCTGCTATCTTTTATTGCCTCAGTTTTCGATGTCGCTTGTTGCTTTCGTGCTTTGAGTTGGTTTTGGGATTTGCTTGTTTTCCTTGAACGGTTTCGATGGTTTTCATTATTTTCGTTCATTGAACTGCACTTCAATTCCGAGATTGGAAAGAGAGGAAGAAGTATTAATCGAGCTGTTCGTGTGCAGGTGAACGAGCAGTAGGCGGCTTGCGAACGGAGTCGTGAAGCACCTCTTTCCTTCTTCTTTCCAAAATCTAAGTGAGTGGCTACCAACCCGATTAGCTAGCCCTGCTTCCAGCTTCATTCCTTTGCCCCGATCAAACGATACCAAGTAATAATAAAAGAAACCAAGATAAAAGAGAATAGACTTGGTTAATACTGCTTGTCAATCAAACTGTGAACGGTTACTTAACTGCATGCTTGTTCGTTTGGGACATTTATCATATGCATAAATACAAGTTAGAATGTTTGTTCTTCTTTAAATTATGCTATGAAATATACTGAATCAAGAGGCTATGCAACTGAATCATAATACTGCTTGTCCTGAACTGGCATTGCCTCAACTGCATGAACTGTTAGCTTAATGAAACAATACCGAATCGATCACGGACAACTTGTGCACAAGGTCACTGGTTCCTGCGGACGGTCGCTGGGGCACTGGCACCGATCCGATCCGGACGAAACTCACTGTAGTCTACTGCATCTGAACGGGATGGATTGCAGCCACTACTGAATCTTCGCTGCATTCCATCCTCGTTCAAGACTAAACTGTCCATTGTGGCATCCTAGCCAGTGATCCACTGTATATTTAAACCTGTTGCATACTAACTTGTGTCTCCGTGGCAGGGAAGGCAAGGTAAGTATTGTGCAGGTAATTCAGACGGCCAGGTAAAATCCACCAAACGGTGGCACATTCATTTCAGTAAATTCAATATGCTGCTTACTTGTAAATGAACTAAGGCAAGATAGAAACCCACAAAATATGCATGCTTCACTAAACAACGTGTTGATTGGTATAGTCAGGCTAGCTCGTCTTCACCAGCATGTTTCGATATGCTGACCCTCGTTGAAACAGGTTCTCCGCACTAAGGCGAACCGAGCGAGGAGCCGAAGTCGTCTTCCCGATCCAGTCCAGCTGTTAGCGCATCTTCACCGCGCCTCAAAGCCTTTTGAAGTCCGAAGCTGCAACTCTTCATACACAAATGCAGCTCCGTGGCAAAGCGATCCTCCAGACAGGAGGTCTTTATCGTTTTGAGTTTATAAAAGGATATAATGTACAGGACTGCTATCTCATTTTGAGTCAACCCTTTGTAAGCCGTTCGGCATATTAGCTGACTCGTTCAGGAGTTTGTAATAGATGTTCATTATCAATAAAGAGAACTTTTCTATGTTTCAAATCTGTGTTTCAATTTATCTGCGTACTCTGAATACGTGCTTGCTATGCAAATCATTAAAGCCTTGTGCGGGCGCAACTCCAGGCCCGCACGGCGGTCACGACTCGGGGGACGCCTCGGGACGTGACATAGTGGTATCAGAGCACAGATTTAAGGTTCCTTAGACTTCGTACTGGAAAAGTTCCTTTAACGATCAAATTCCTGTGCGAACTCTTGAACTCGCTAGGCCAAAATGAGATACGTTCATGCAATAAGTCCATAATACATTATGATCCTAATATAATTTACCTTCTTTTGAAGGAATGGATCCAGCACAATCTGCAGCGCAACCACCGATCGAAACACAAGAGAGCAGTTCGGGCAATTCGGGAAGCTCTCGAAGCCAAAGAGGCATGTCTCAAGTCGACCCGCTTGAGCGGGTAATGCAAATGTTAGAATCGCAACGACAACGAGACGATGCTCGCCAAGCCAAGCTCGAGAGTAATCTAGAGACCCGATTCTCAGTCCAACAGAAGCAGGTCGATGCCCTGCAACAAATCGTTCAGACTTTGGCTGCCAACCATTCCGCCGCAACAGCAACGACTCCGGTGGAACAGCCCGTGCTTGAAGTGGAGACGCCTCAAATTCCAAGGCCGAGGGACGTGACTGCCTTCAACTTGGGCCATTTCAAGAAAGTCTGCAACACCCCTTTCAACGGGACTGAGGACCCAGTGGTAGCTCTAGATTGGCTAGCCGAGATTGAAGACCACTTCTCTCTGCTAGAGGTCCCCGAAGATAAGCGCGTCGCCTGTGCGCAACTGCAGCTCCGCCTCAACGCACACGATTGGTGGGACGTGCATCGACGATCTCTCCAATTTGATCACGGAGAGGAGGCGATCTCGTGGACAACCTTTTGTGCCGCGTTCGAAGAGGAGTTTATACCGCCTCCAGTACAACGTAAAATAGAAAATGACTTCGTGCAGCTGAGGCAAGGCAGGATGACAGTTAAAGAGTATTCCGCCGAATTCAATCGACTCTCCAAATTCGCTAGGGCCTATTTACCTGATGCAGCGAGTCGAGCTAGAAGGTTTGAAGGTGGTCTCCGTCCTGCCATCCATTCGCACGTGGTCAATAATCAGTACGGGACAATGCGTGAAGTCATGAATCACGCCCTATCCCTCGAGCCGCAGTATCCTCACGTTTCCACCGGCGCTGTGCATACCTACAATCACAAACGCCAAGGCAACGAGGGAGGAAATACCGCTACAAAGCGCCCTAACCACGGCGGACCACGGAGAGGTAACCCAGGGCAACCGTGTGCATATTGTAAGAAACCAGGGCACACAGTTGAAAAGTGCCGCAAGAAACTTGGGCAATGCCTCATTTGCGGTAATCCTGATCATATCGTTCCTGCCTGCCCACTGAGCCGCCTTAATAATCCCTAACGGTAAGTTCTACCCTAAGTTTCGGGACGAAACTTCCAATTAGTTGGGTAGGATGTAGCGCCCCGTTCTCCCGATGCGGAGAGCGCGGCTAAGAAACACAAGACGGTATCGTTCGATCGGGATAGATTGAATTAAGAACTCGTCCTCGTTATGGATTTGTTTCTTCGGAATCGATTCCCATATTCAGTGGACTGCGCCCCAAGGATCGGCTTAGCGGCAGAGTCAGGAGGGACCTCTCCGCTGCTATCTTTTATTGCCTCGGTTTTCGATGTCGCTTGTTGCTTTCGTGCTTTGAGTTGGTTTTAGGATTTGCTTGTTTTCCTTGAACGGTTTCGATGGTTTTCATTATTTTCGTTCATTAAACTGTACTTCAATTCCGAGATTGGAAAGAGAGGAAGAAGTATTAATCGAGCTGTTCGTGTGCAGGTGAACGAGCAGTAGGCGGCTTGCGAACGGAGTCGTGAAGCGCCTCTTTCCTTCTTCTTTCCAAAATCTAAGTGAGTGGCTACCAACCCGATTAGCTAGCCCTGCTTCCAGCTTCATTCCTTTGCCCCGATCAAACGATACCAAGTAATAATAAAAGAAACCAAGATAAAAGAGAATAGACTTGGTTAATACTGCTTGTCAATCAAACTGTGAACGGTTACTTAACTGCATGCTTGTTCGTTTGGGACATTTATCATATGCATAAATACAAGTTAGAATGTTTGTTCTTCTTTAAATTATGCTATGAAATATACTGAATCAAGAGGCTATGCAACTGAATCATAATACTGCTTGTCCTGAACTGGCATTGCCTCAACTGCATGAACTGTTAGCTTAATGAAATAATACCGAATCGATCACGGACAACTTGTGCACAAGGTCACTGGTTCCTGCGGACGGTCGCTGGGGCACTGGCACCGATCCGATCCGGACGGAACTCACTGTAGTCTACTGCATCTGAACGGGATGGATTGCAGCCACTATTGAATCTTCGCTGCATTCCATCCTCGTTCAAGACTAAACTGTCCATTGTGGCATCCTAGCCAGTGATCCACTGTATATTTAAACCTGTTGCATACTAACTTGTGTCTCCGTGGCAGGGAAGGCAAGGTAAGTATTGTGCAGGTAATTCAGACGGTCAGGTAAAATCCACCGAACGGTGGCACGTTCATTTCAGTAAATTCAATATGCTGCTTACTTGTAAATGAACTAAGGCAAGATAGAAACCCACAAAATATGTATGCTTCACTAAACAACGTGTTGATTGGTATAGTCAGGCTAGCTCGCCTTCACCAGCATGTTTCGATATGCTGACCCTCGTTGAAACAGGTTCTCCGCACTAAGGCGAACCGAGCGAGGAGCCGAAGTCGTCTTCCCGATCCAGTCCAGCTGTTAGCGCATCTTCACCGTGCCTCAAAGCCTTTTGAAGTCCGAAGCTGCAACTCTTCATACACAAATGCAGCTCCGTGGCAAAGCGATCCTCCAGCCAGGAGGTCTTTATCGTTTTGAGTTTATAAAAGGATATAATGTACAGGACTGCTATCTCATTTTGAGTCAACCCTTTGTAAGCCGTTCGGCATATTAGCTGACTCGTTCAGGAGTTTGTAATAGATGTTCATTATCAATAAAGAGAACTTTTCTATGTTTCAAATCTGTGTTTCAATTTATCTGCGTACTCTGAATACGTGCTTGCTATGCAAATCATTAAAGCCTTGTGCGGACGCAACTCCAGGCCCGCACGGCGGTCACGACTCGGGGGACGCCTCGGGGCGTGACATATAACAGCCGTATCACTCCGTCGAGTGCGGTATCGGGATAAAGAGGTGGGTGTCCCATACGTCTTTTAGTCGTTCTCCCTGCCCAATGTAACTAATGCCAAGTCGTAGTTCTCCTGACTTTATTCTACGCCGTGATGTACGTTGTACGTACTGGTAGCTAATCAACTACGTAAACTTGTATCCCAAAATGAAGTGCAACCTTGTTGCGTATACCCGTGTCAGGGTCTAAGAGGATATTAGGATAACCTCACAGTTGATGGTAAGTCTGTAAAGACTAGGTTAATTACACTACGCGTCAACGTACATGTTGACGGTACCCGAGGCAGTCTCAGATACTTACTATCATATGAAATTTACTAACAATAACATTCAACAGTTTAATATTTAAACAGTAAAAACTTGGCAAGGTATACTTGCCTACGCCTTTGTGCTGGAAGCACCAAGAACCTGTTCTTGCAGTCAAGTCTGAGGGGCCCTGTGACCAGGGGTCACTAACTACGTTGCAGGTGTATTCTGTTTAGGACATACAGGGTTTGTAAATATAATTTACATAAAGCGTACATTAAATACCATTTAAAATATAGATGCATGTAAAGTCCTATATATAATATTTATATAGCATTTATACTTATGAAAATAAATACATAATAATATATATGTATTAATACATATATAGTATTAGAGCATAATAATATATAATAATTTTACACATCATAACTACTTATAGAGATAAATAAATATAAGTACTTATATATTTATATATACAAAATGCAAGAAGAAATAATAAAATATATATATGCTATATATATTTTATGTACTACATAATATATATATATATATATGTAGTAATATAAATATATGTACATATAAGATTTAAAGCAATATATATATATAAATATACTTATATATATATAGCTTATATATATATATATATAATACAATATATATACATATATACATAAATATATATTAAATATACATATAATCTGAATATATAATATGTATATATATAAATAATATATTTACATGTATATAATATAATACATATAGAATATATACATATATGAAAATATATGTATATATATATATATATAAACAAATAAAATACATATGTATATACATATAAAATAATAGTATATATATATATATATATATATATATATATATATATATATATATATATATATATATATATATATATATATATATATATATATATATACACACACATATAATAAAATAAAATGAAATAAAAATGCATTATATACAATATTATTATATATTAATAATATTGTATATATACTTATAATATATAATAGTAAATATATGTATATATATACATATATTTAGTATATATAAATATACTGTATTTATTTACTGTAATAATAATAATAATAATAATAATAATAATAATAATAATATATAGTAATATAGTATATATAATTATATATACATAAATATATATATATATATATATATATATATATATATATATAAATAAATGAAATAATGCATATAAATAATAAAAATGCATAATATATATACATCTAATATATATATACTGTATATATATTTACTGTAATTATAATAACAATTATATAATACATAATATATATATATAAATATATAATAAATTATATAAATAATATATATGTATAAATATACATAGAGATATATATACATAAATATATATATTAAATACATATTAAATATATAATAATAATATATGTATACTGTATAAATATACTATATATATACAGTAATATAAATTATAATATATATTATATATTATAATATATATATATAAACATATATATAAATAAATATACATATTTATACTATTATATATACACATATACATACATATACATATATATATGTATATACGTACAGAGAGGAGGTGAGTCACCTGCTACGTGGAGGGGGGCCCCAGGCCTCGTCGCCGGCGGGAGGACGGCGGCGGAGCGGCCGTTGGCCGGCCGGAAAGGCAACTGCAGCAGCAGCTGCAGTCAGCAACAGCAGTAGCAGTGGCAGCTGCAGCAGCTCCGGCGGCGGCTGCGGCGGAGGAGACGGCGGTGCAGGCTGTCGGGACGGTGGTGGTGGTGGTGGTGTCACGCCCCAGTCCCAAAATGCCGAGGGACTGAGCACGTGAGCAATGGCCAGCAGCACGCACCGATGGACAACCCAATTTAATAGATCCATCAGGGCATGCTTAAGCTGTAGTCTATATCACGACCCGTACCCGGTTATTCGGGCACGAGTGCGTGGGCACGTCCAGCCTACGCCGCAGTGTCGGCGGTAGTACGCTGTCTAGGTCATTTCTGGGGTCAATAAGTACCTATCTCATCCACACTAATGAACATGTAAGAATAATCACAGAAAATAGGAATGCTAAGATTTCATAATACTTAATCTGTGACAACCAATCCACAGTTAATACAAGCCAGAAGATAGATCGGGGACAAACCCGAGTATATGCTGAAAGGAAATAAAATAATAACTAACTGGCTACTCCTCCTCAAAGGTAGTCTCCTGAGTGAGAACCGGATCCTCATATGTGTCACCTGCTAACTCATAGGGGCCATAATAGGTAGGGGCAAAGTCCTCATCATTGCCTAAAACAACGGATCCAGTCAGGAAAGGAGCAAAGTACACAATGCACAACAAGATTAAACTAAATATTTATGACAATTAATTTGAGTATCATGTTGAGAAAGTTGCATAGAAGAACATCATTATCTCAGAGTTAATGCTATAAATAGGAATATGAGAAAGCAGAAAATAAATGAGACAGAAAATAAAACTACAACAGTCAGCAAGAACTATAACAAGACCAGAAGCTAGCTGTGTGAACTTGTGTTTATTTTAGAATACATAGTTGGCATGTAGGGGTTTATAAGGCTAATCCGGCCGTCATAGATGGCTATTAAACATGAACAATCGAGGTCCGGCTGAGGGTACAGTCGTGTACCAACAGCTATTAAACATGATAAGGGGAAGGGTAAACTACATGCCTTCTAGTATTCTCCCACCCGACATGAAAAGCAAGACATGAAGTACCGTATCCAAGACATGAAATCCAATATTCTAATACTACGTGTAATCATCAAGGGTACTAGTAGAGCAGGGAATTAACTATCACAATATAAAGATTAAACTTGAAGTGCAGGTACTTGCCTGTTGTTTGGATCCGATTAATTGTACTTAGGGAAATATCCAGAGATGAGCCCAGATGCTAAAATAAACATTACCATCACGCTCAGAAGATGTCAAATAGCTAGAAATGCCTGTCCTTGGGTCCAATTTGGAGACAAGGGCAAAAACGGCAGTTTCGGGTCAAAACGGGGTCCGCCGGTGGGCCCGCTTTGCACCGAAAAACGTGTCCGGGTCAAAAGGTCTCCAAATTCACCAAACTTAGTGTCAACAGGTCAGGAATGCTGATACGAACCCAACGGAACTTCCAGATTTGGATTCTGATGAGCCGAACACAAAATCGCCCGTCGAGCGGGACCTGTGGGGCCCACGACACGCGATTTCGTCAACGTTCTCAGAATCGAACCAAACTTGACCCACAGAACCAGCGTATCGCTACGAGTCTGATGGCGCAAGTTTCGTCTCGATCTGACATGTGTGCACGAAGTTAGGGTGAATTACAGAAAAGTCGGATACGGGGCGATGTCCGCGGATACGCGTTGATTCCGGTGTGCACGCACACCCGAATCAGCTTCCGCGAAAACTCACACGTCCGTATCGACACTGCGCACGTATCTGTGAAGACCGCACGCGACCGAGTAGTCCCGTTTGACGGAGCGTACTAAGTTCCGGGGTAAAACAGGGTCTGGTTTTTCCCGTTTTTGGATCGCGGTGTGCGATCGCTACAGGACGCGATGCCCCGAACGGTTTATCCGGACACCGAGAGGGTCATACAGGCTTCGCAACGCAATTTGCGGAATCGAAAACGGAACTACGAGTAAGAAGATACACTTACCTGAACGGGACCGAAAAACCAGGCAAAATTGTGTCCGACACGACACAGGACACTGTGTCCTGTGTCCGACACAGTCCACAGAATTGGGAATTTAGGGTTTAGGGTTCAGGGGAAAATCTGGCGAGGGGAGCGGCGGTCCGGCCGGAGCTGAGACTGGCCGGAGGCGGCTGCGGCGGGGAGAGGACGACGGGGCGAGGTCGGGACGAGGGTGGCGGAGCAGCGGGGGTGAGCCGACGGCGGAGCGGTGGTCGGGGAAGGTTGGCACGGGGCGGAGGAGCCGTCGAGGGGGGTTTTAAAGGGGGTGGCGAGGCGAGGAGGCTCCGGGCAAGGCGGCGGCCAGCGCGGGGGTGGGGGCGCGTGGCCGCGTGCAGCGCCGGGCGCGGGGGTCGGCGTGGGACGCGGGCGGCCGGGGGACGCGGTGAAGGGGAAGATGGGTTAGCGGGTCCGGGCGGGTCGGGTTCAGGCGGACCCGACCCGACCCGTTAGGGTGTTGGACTGGGCCGCGGGCCGGGCTGGGCCAGAAAACGGGCCGAAAATAAAATAATAAAAATAATAAAATAAAAGATAATAATAATAATAATAATAATAATAATAATAAATTAATTAATAAATAGTTTTAGGTGTTTAAAAAATAGGTCCGGGTCCCGATAAATTCCAGAAAAATTACCCTAAGTCCAGTTTTTCATTTTACACCCAAAAATATTATTTTCATAATATTTTAATATTATTTATTAACAAATAAAAATCATTTAATAATTAAAACCTTGATTTTAATTACAGAAAATTCTCAGAAAATTCCAGAAAAATTGCGAAAAATCCCAATTTAAAATTCTTGCCAAATCTGGGGGTTTACAATCTACCCAACTTATAAAAATTTCGTCCTCGAAATTTAAAATTAAGCCATAATCCTTCACGTATCTCAATCGCAATCTTCTTGCAAAAATTTAAACCCTAATCATGTCCACTGCAACCACTTCATGATTAAGGTGACTACTGTTCCAATCAGAAATTCAATTTATGGTTATTACTTCTTACTTCCTCAAATTACCCACAGGCAGGTTTTAGATTAAGTCCATATAGCATTTTCAAGATTTGCACATGACTTTGCCTCACGATTTTAATTATCATAATTTTCTCTAGAAGTGATTCGAGTCCAACAATATTCCCATTCAAGATGGTATGCTTCAAAAATTTTAAATTTCGTTCATCTCCTCAATAATCCAACTAGGTAGTCCAACCACCAATTCGTAATTTGTAATTCAAATCATCGAATTGAAAAAAATGTAGTCCACCCATGTTCAAGTCTGAAATTCTATAATTTTATCTTCCAAATTCAAATTGATGATTTTACCTTCATTATTTAAAATTTAAATCATGTAATTAAGGTACAACTATTGGGTCCTCGATATCAATTCATTAATCATTTTAGTCACTCCCCTAAATTTTCAGAATTATAATGGCTTGCTTCTTCCAACCTGACCTTACTCGGTCACGATCCAAAGGACATTCCTCTCAAGTTGACAAATGCATTGCTACCCAACTTAGAGTTTACCCATTCATCACAAAAGACTATATACCTTAAGAAAATATTCCTTAATATGTTTACCTACGTCATTCAATCCTCGAACTTCAACGCCGATCATGTCACATATGATATGTCCTCAATTACGAAAGTTTTAATCCTCAAGTATGTGATCGGCCTATGTGGCATATCTAGTACTATCTATGCACCAAACTTATACCAAGCACGAGATTTCGTCTTTCCGAAATAGGGGAGACGAAGATCGATAATAAAGAGTTCAAGGGCGTGGTGATAGAACAGAGGTATAGGGATCAAGGCATTTTAAAGTATTCAGGTGGGAATTGTCAAGCGATTGTGGATTGAATCCTATCGTGGTAGTTCCTACTCACATGCTCGTATTAATACAATTATGCTCAGACATGTTTAGGGCAGGTATACTAGTCAACTGTATATCTCAATCCACGCAAAGTAGTGCGAAGGGCGAATCAAAATGCACTAAAGTTGATCAGACCGTAATACATTGATTCTGAATAGACAATTGTATTAGTGTGTCGACCCACTAATACATATGTCATGAACAAGCTTGATAAAAGGATAAGCTTGCAAAACTAGGCTATAAAATAGCAGCATAAGTCAAGTACAGCAAATGAAGTGCGCTAGATGGTGATGAAAGAAGATACAAATTATTTAAGTTCACAAACAACCTACAATAAGCTCAGTAACAAAGGATTCTACAAACTCTACAGTTATCAAATACAAATGCATACCAGGTTATTAGCAAGTTTAAAATTTACTAGGTTGGGGCTGAGGTCACGAACCAATGGGCACGAGCTAAACAATACTAGAAAATGGTATCTACGAATCACTTACGCGCATTAGTTGCTCCAAGAGTCTGCGCGTTCTCCACGGTTATGCTGGTAGAGCATCTCGTGATGATCTTGTAGGAACCCCGTCGCTTGCTGATAGATCCTTTACTCTGCATCCAAAATAAACGATAAGAGGCGCACAGGAATCAAGGCAGGATGCAAGTCAATAAAATAATTCGAAGTCGATATGGATATCAAGAACGATTCAATCAAGTGGATGAGCTTTTCCTAAAATCCTCAATCTTTATTGCAGGCCTGCTCGGTCCCGAAGTTGAAACCGAACAATTTAGTCGTTGACCTGCATGGGCCACCACAAAAACGTGTCACGACCCGTACCCGGTTATTCGGGCACGAGTGCGTGGGCACGTCCAGCCTACGCCGCAGTGTCGGCGGTAGTACGCTGTCTAGGTCATTTCTGGGGTCAATAAGTACCTATCTCATCCATACTAATGAATATGTAAGAATAATCACAGGAAATAGGAATGCTAAGATTTCATAATACTTAATCTGTGACAACCAATCCACAGTTAATACAAGCCAGAAGATAGATTGGGGACAAACCCGAGTATATGCTGAAAGGAAATAAAATAATAACTAACTGGCTACTCCTCCTCAAAGGTAGTCTCCTGAGTGAGAACCGGATCCTCATATGTGTCACCTGCTAACTCATAGGGGCCATAATAGGTAGGGGCAAAGTCCTCATCATTGCCTAAAACAACGGATCCAGTCAGGAAAGGAGCAAAGTACACAATGCACAACAAGATTAAACTAAATATTCATGACAATTAATTTGAGTATCATGTTGAGAAAGTTGCATAGAAGAACATCATTATCTCAGAGTTAATGCTATAAATAGGAATATGAGAAAACAGGAAATAAATGAGACAGGAAATGAAACTACAACAGTCAGCAAGAACTATAACAAGACCAGAAGCTATCTGTGTGAACTTGTGTTTATTTTAGAATACATAGTTGGCATGTAGGGGTTTATAAGGCTAATCCGGCCATCATAGATGGCTATTAAACATGAACAATCGAGATCCGGCTGAGGGTACAGTCGCGTACCAACAGCTATTAAACATGATAAGGGGAAGGATAAACTACATGCCTTCTAGTATTCTTCCACCCGACATGAAAAGCAAGACATGAAATACCGTATCCAAGACATGAAATCCAGTATTCTAATACTACGTGTAATCATCAAGGGTACTAGTAGAGCAGGGAATTAACTATCACAATATAAAGATTAAACTTGAAGTGCAGGTACTTGCCTGTTGTTTGGATCCGATTAATTGTACTTCAGGGAAATATCCAGAGATGAGCCCAGATACTGAAATAAATATTACCATCACGTTCAGAAGATGTCAAATAGCTAGAAACGTCTGTCCTTGGGTCCAATTTGGAGACAAGGGCAAAAACGACAGTTTTGGGTCAAAACGGGGTCCGCCGGTGGGCCCGCTTTGCACCGAAAAATGTGTCCGGGTCAAAAGGTCTCCAAATTCACCAAACTTAGTGTTAACAGGTCAGGAACGCTGATACGAACCCAACGGAACTTCCAGATTTGGATTCCGATAAGCCGAGCACAAAATCGCCCGTCGAGCGGGTTCTATGGGGCCCACGACACGCGATTTCGTCAACGTTCTCAGAATCGAACCAAACTTGACCCACAGGACCAGCGTATCGCTACGAGTCCGATGGCGCAAGTTTCGTCTAGATCTGACGTGTGTGCACAAAGTTAGGGTGAATTGCAAAAAAGTCGGATACGGGGCGATGTTCGCGAATACGCGTTGATTTCGGTGTGCACGCACACCCGAATCAGCTTCCGCGAAAAATCACACGTCCGTATCGACGCTGCGCACGTATCTGTGAAGACCGCACGCGACCAAGTCGTCCCGTTTGGCGGGGCGTACTCAACTCCGGGGTGAAACATGGTCTAGTTTTTCCCGTTTTTGGATCGCGGTGTGCGATCGCCATAGGACGCGATGCCCCGAACGGTTTGTCCGGGCACCGAGAGGGTCATACAGGCTTCGCAACGCAATTTACGGAATCGAAAACGGAACTACGAGTAAGAAGATACACTTACCTGAACGGGGCCAAAAAACCAGGCAAAATCGTGTCCGACACGACACAGGACACTGTGTCCTGTGTCCGACACAGTCCACAGAATTGGGAATTTAGGGTTTAGGGTTCAGGGGAAAATCCGGCGAGGGGAGCGGCGGTCCGGCCGGAGCTGAGGCTGGCCGGAGGCGGCTGCGGTGGGGAGAGGACGACGGGGCGAGGTCGGGGCGAGGGTGGCGGAGCAGCGGGGGTGAGCCGACGGCGGAGCGGTGGTCGGGGAAGGTTGGCACGGGGCGGAGGAGCCGTCGAGGGGGGTTTTAAAGGGGGGGGTGGCGAGGCGAGGGGGCTCCGGGCAAGGCGGCGGCCAGCGCGGGGGTGGGGGCGCGTGGCCGCGTGCAGCGCCGGGCGCGGGGGTCGGCGTGGGACGCAGGCGGTCAGGGGAAGCGGTGAAGGGGAAGATGCGTTAGCGGGTCCGGGCGGGTCGGGTTCAGGCGGACCCGACCCGACCCGTTAGGGTGTTGGACTGGGCCGCGGGCCGGGCTGGGCCAGAAAACGGGCCGGAAATAAAATAATAAAAATAATAAAATAAAAGATAATAATAATAATAATAATAATAATAATAATAATAATAATAATAATAAATTAATTAATTAATTAATAAATAGTTTTAGGTGTTTAAAAAATAGGTCCGGGTCCCGATAAATTCTAGAAAAATTATCCTAAGTCCAGTTTTTTATTTTACACCCAAAAATATTATTTTCATAATATTTTAATATTATTTATTAACAAATAAAAATCATTTAATAATTAAAACTTTGATTTTAATTACTGAAAATTCCCAGAAAATTTCAGAAAAATTGCGAAAAATCCCAATTTAAAATTCTTGCCAAATCTGGGGGTTTACAGTCTATCAGTAATATGTTACAAGTCTCAGGTATTTCTAATCTCATCCACCAAATAAACACAGATTAATTGCCAGAAATAATGCAATGGAAATAAATAAGCAATATCAAATAAGTGTCTCGGGAAACAAATCCGAGAATTATTCTGTTACATTTAAGGAAACATAGACTGGAAATAAAATACTGAAAAGGAAATACTGTGTAGCTGAAGTCGGTGCTCAGGTGAAGTCTTCGGCCACTATCTCGTCCTCAGTTTCGGGTTCTGCTCCAAGGAGTGCTCCTGTACCGTACACCTCGGGGTAGTTCTCTGCGGCTATACCTGGGGACATAGTCCATTCCAGGTCCTCAGGGGACATAACAAGGTACAGAAAATACAAGCCAAAATATATGCAGTGCAGCAACAAGATAAACAGCAGGGTAAATATATAAACCAGATAGTGATATGCAAGTGAGAGTTTTAGTCATACTCAGGCTGAGACTACTACAGGATCAGTGTCGAAGAAACCATAGTAGTATTTTCTTGAAGAGCCAGAACTTGTGCCAAAGCTCTGTATCAGAGACTAAGACACCTCCAGATAACATTATTTACATTATAATCAGCCTTGATATGGTAATACTCTCCCCACCCCATGTAATCTCACGTCACAGTTCCAGAAAATATCAGGTACAAGTCACGCAAGTTTGAACTAATACAATGAGTCAGGCTAGAATCTAAGCATGTAAACTGAAAATGACATGAAAATGTAGCCTATACGGAATCACCAGGTATATCTCAGGCAATTCCGTCACATGAAGAGTGTCAGGTGTCCTGGGTTGAGCAGTTAAACAAGTTCACATATGAAGCTACAGAAATCAAGTAAAATACTATAACAAAAAATATTTGAGAATTGGCAAGATTTACTTTCCCACTGATGTATAACTAAGTCCAGGAAATAGGTAGCAAAGCTGCAAGTTTTGGCAAGGTACACTTGCCTGTGGTTCCGGCTCGGGTTACAGTTCTGACTTCGGCGGGAATTGCAGGCGGTACTCCGGTTGCTGAAACAAACATCACCATCAGATCCAGAAAATATCAATCAGCTAGAAACGCCTGTCCTTGGGTCCAATTTGGAGACAAGGGCAAAAACGGTAATTTCGGACCAAAACGGGGTCCACCGGTGGGCCCGCTTTGTACCGAAAACGCGTCCGGGTCAACGGTCTCCAAATTCACCAAACTCAGTGTCAACAGGTCAGAAACGCTGATACGAACCCAACAGAACTTTCAGAATTGGATTCTGATGAGCCGAACACAAAATTGTCCGTCGAGCGGGGCCTATGGGGCCCACGACACGCGATTTCGTCAACGTTCTCAGAATCGAACCAAACTTGACCCACAGGACCAGCGTATCGCTACGAGTCCGATGGCGCAAGTTTCGTCTCGATCCGACGTCGGTACACAAAGTTAGGGCACATTCCAAAAAGTACGGATACGGGGCGATGTCCGCGGATACGCGTTGATTCCGGTGTGCACGCACACCCGAATCAGCTTCCGCAAAATCCCACACGTCCGTATCGACGAGGCGTACGTATCTGTGAAGACCGCACGCGACCTAGTCGTCCCGTTTGGTGGGGCGTACTCAGTTCCGGGGTAAAACAGGGTCTGGTTTTTTCTGTTTTTGGATCGCGGTGTGCGATCACCACAGGACGCGATGCCCCGAACAGTTTGTCCGGACACCGAGAGGGTCATACAGGCTTCGCAACGCAATTTGCGGAATCGAAAATGGAGCTAAGAGCAAAAAGTTACACGCACCTGAAGGGGACCCGAAAAACAGGGTCGAGCCGTGTCCGATACGTGTCGGACACGCGGATTCGAGAATTAGGGTTAGGGTTTCAGGCCGAAGCCGTTGCCGGAGCTCGGCGGAGGGTGGCCGGGGCGGTCGGGTCTTCGCCGGAGGCGGCCGGGCTCGGGCGGCGCGGTGCGGTGGCTGGGGAGTCGCCGGCGGCCAGAGGCGGCCCAGCGTTTGCTGTCTGCTGCTGCTGCCGACGATGGGGCCGAGCGGGGAGGAAGAAGGAGGAGGACGGGGGCTGGGCGGTGGAGGCGAGGCGGCTCAGGGCGGAGGGAGGCGACGCGGCGGGCGGGGTCAGGCGGTGGCGAGTGGGGGTCGACGGCCAGGGGCGGGGGTTTTATAGGGTTAGAGAGGGGGAGATGGCGCCGGGCGAGGCGGAGGAGGGGCGTCGTGGCCCGAGCGGAGCGGTGGGGAGGCCGGGAGATGCGGGCGGGCGGTTGCGGGCCGAGCGGGGCGCGGGGAGAGGGAACGTGGGGGAGACGGGCGCCGGGTCGGGTCGGGTTCGGGCGGGCGGATCCGACCCGACCCGCTAGGCAGGGTCTGGGCCGGGTTAGGCTGGGCCCGGTGGGCCGGGCCCAGTGGGCTGGGTTGGGTTTAATAAAAAAATACTACTAATAATAATAATAATAATAATAATAATAATAATAATAATAAAATCAGTAATAATTAATAAATAAATAATTAAATAAATAAATACTGTTTAGGCATTTAAAAATAGGTCCGGGGTCCGATAAATTCCAGAAAAATTGCCCTAAGTCCAGTTTTTCATTTTAAACCCAAAAATATTATTTTCATAATATTTTAATATCATTTATTATCAATTAAAAAATATTTAAAAATTAAAACCCTGTTTTTAAATTACAGAAAAATCCCAGAAAATTTCAGAAAATTGTGAAAAATCCAGTTTTTAAAATTTTGAAAATTCAGGGGGTTTACAGGTGGCGGAGGTCAGGGGTGGCGGTGGTGGCGGCACGAGGGGGTCGGGTGGGTCGGCTGGGCTTGCGGTCGGGTGGTCGGGGAGGAGTTGCGGGGAGGCTGGCGGCCGGGACGGTGGTCGTGGGGGGGGGTGTGGCGGTAGTGTTTCGATAGAGGGGGTCACGGCGGAGCGGATGAGGGTGGTGGCGGTGGTCCACGACGGCCAGGGTGGCGGTGAGAGGCGGTCGGGGGTGGTGGAGCTGCTGTGGAGTGGAGGGGAGGTTGGGTGCTGCGGGGGCTGCCGGAGGCGGAGGCGGCGGCCAAGGGTGGTGGCCGTCGGCCGGGGGGTGGCTGGGTGAGGGGCGAAGGGGTTGGCGGCGGTCCGGTGGGCGGAGGTGGCCGGAGGGTGGTGTGGGGTGAGTTCGGGTGGTGGGGATGGGTAGTATATATAGGGTTAGGGCCAATGGCATTGTTGTAATTAGGGAGAAGTTTAGGGTTATTTAGGTAATTAATACTTTAAAATATCTTGGCTGATATTTTCCAGGTGGGACCCACGCCAAGTGTACGGTCCACGTTCATCGACCAATAGGAAAGTGCCATCTCGCACTGTAATTTACAGAAAAGTCCCTGTAATTCCATAAATTGCATATAGGTCCCAAAATTGGTATTTTGCGTAATTACGCAATTTATCTGGAAAATCACCTGATTCCTAAAATTACTAAAATTCACAGAAATGAGGGGAAAAGCTGGGGGAGTGCCCTGGGGGGGGGGGGGGGGGGTGTAGGGGTGAGCCTGGGCAGGGGCAGGGCCTGGTTCTTAGGTGATACGGGTCACCGTATTTATTATTTAATAAATACTGCGCACGGTGTTCTCTAATTATTTAGAGGCAGGTAGGGTTATAATTTTTCTACGGTGTCAATATACTAATTGTAGTATATTCAAAGTAGAATATTTACGTATTTTTGTTTGGGCAAAACTGGTGCAGGTTGGGCCTCAATTCCTAGGGGTACAGAGATGGGTAAAGAGCAAGAAATAAAATAGGAATTTAAATACGGACTTTTGTAATGATACTTGTGCGTCTCAAACGAGGCTCAAAATAAAGCATCTGAGAGTTGCACAAAATTCAGGAAAATAGTCTAGCATGTCTAGAGCAGGTATGTGAATTTTGTTTGGGGATAATAGTCAGTGTAATGCCCTAATTAATTAGGTGATAGACATGTGCACAAACAATAGGATATGTAAGCAAAATAAATTTTAAAAAGTTGCAGTAATTCTAATTAGCTAAAAATAAACTTAAAATACTGAAATCTGGTCGAAAGAGTTTACAAGATCCATCATCTCATCTCTGTCAAGTTAGACAACACCAACTATCTTCTATGGCTCACCCAATTCCAGCCCTTATTAAGGGGCTATGACCTACAAGGTTACGTCGATGGGAGCAATATATGCCCCACTCGTCTCCTGCCGGATAACACATTCAACCCGACGTACGCTTCATGGCAGAAATAAGACCAAATCCTCCTAGGATGGCTGTTATCTTCCCTCTCCGAGTCCGCTATTGCACATGTCGTTGGCCTAAGTACCTCCAAAGAAGTGTGGGAAGCACTTGCAAAGCATTTTTCTTCCAAGTCCCAATCCAGGATTATGTACGTCAAAAGAGAGTTGCAAAACATGCGCAAAGGTTCTCAAACCAAAGCAGAGTATTTTCTTCATGCCAAGCATCTGGCTGACTGTCTAGCTGTAGCAGGATTTCTTATCTCCAGTATTGATCTTCAACACACCATACTTGGTGGCCTCGATTCGGCTTATGATTCTGTTGTCACTGTTCTAACAGCCACGACAACAGATCTCCACATGGACGATTTTTACTCCAATTTACTTGTGTTTGAATTACGCTTAGAGGCCCAGATTGCTACTTTTTCTCAGCCTGCTGCTAATATTGCTCATCGAGCATCATCTTCTCGCTCCCCCACCCAATATAGGAATAGCAGGGGCAAGGAAACTAGCTACCGGAACAAAGGCTCTTACCGCCCACCGAGCCGACCTCCATTCATCCCTTCCACTGATGGCCCCTGCCCACTATGTGGGCGCAAAAACCATATTGTTATTGAGTGCTGGTACAGGTTTGACAAAACATTCAAACCATCCTCCTCCACATCTCCCTCGGCTGCATATGTCGCTGCTCCTGGTTCTTTGGTTGATGCAAATTGGTGTCCGGACAGTGGTGCTTCTCACCACTTAACATCTGATCATTCCAACCCGCATCTCCAGTCTGATTACAATGGGCCAGATCAAATTAGAGTTGGAAATGGTGCTTCTCTTCCCATCCATCACATTGGTAACTCATCTTTCACCATTGGTACTCGCTCTTTTCATTTAGATCATATCTATCATGTCCCATCTATTTCTATATATCTTTTATTCGTCTCACAATTTTGTAAAGACAACAATGTCTTCTTTGAATTTCACCAATCTTATTTTGTTGTGAAGGACCATGACACAGGGACAGTACTACTCCAAGGAAAGAATAGTCGGGGTGTATCCGACAACCGGTTTTGTGTCTCAGTCAGTTTCTCTTTGGCACCATCGTCTAGGACACCCGATGCTGAAGACGATCAATAAAATTGTGTCCTCCAATGATCTTCTACAGTTGATCATGAGTCTATTTCTTTTTGTCATGCTTGTCACATTAGCAAAAGTCATGAGTTGCCTTTCTCACCTAGTATAACAAGATACGGTGCTCCTTTACAATTAGTCGTATCAGATTTATGGGGTCTGGCACCTACGCTTTCTAGAAATGGTTACGTTAATTGATGTTTTCAGTCGCTACACTTGGCTTTATCCTCTATGTCACAAGTCTGATGTTTTTTAAATTCTTGTACAATTTAAATTGCAAATTGAAAATATTACTGGAAGGAGAATAAAAGTATTTCAAATCGATAATGGAACCGAATATAAAAAGTTTACAGCCTTTCTCAATAATCATGGTGTCATCCATAGGTTTACTTGCCCACACACTTTACCACAAAATGGTTTAGCAGAAGGTCGATACCGGCATATTGTTGAGTCTGGTCTATCATTACTAAATCATTCCAGTATGCCTCTCTCCTTTTGGGCAGATGCCTTCATGACCAGTTGTTACTTAATAACACTACAACAAATAGGACTTACTGTAGCATATTTTTTTTATAGCCATATATTTTTTTATAGTTTGAACGCTTTAGAAGACTATTAGTTATAACGTGCTTTTCTGGAATGCTATTAGAAATGTAGAATTTATTTTTACAGATTCAATGCTATAGCGTTTTATGAATGCTGTAACGTTTCTAGCGTCCTTGTATTGCTATTTACTTGAGAAAAGTCTGTCAAAATAGATCTCATGTTTAAATCATGGTAGAATCAATTTAGTGATTTTTTTTTTTTTTACTTTCTACATGATATCAAAAGACTGTAATTCTGAACCTTGATTTTTTTAGACACCCAATCCTAACCATCATTCTCATCTAACCTATATGAAAGTTAATTGCCATTCTTTCTCCCACCAAAACCTACCAACAGCCCGCGTGCTCCCTTTTTTTATCGAAACTGCGTGCCCCCCAGGTTTTCGTTCCCCTTCAATATGAAAGCTAATTGCCTCCTTTATTTTTTTTTTTTTTCAAAGAAGTAAAATTTGACAGCTTAGACATCACGAAAGAAAAGAATCACTTAATTTCCGCCCCCCAATATTTTCGATCAATACCAATACCCCCTCCCTAATCCATGCTCATCTCTCTCCTCTCTCCCACTATCTCTTCTCTATCTTTCTGTCTCTTTCTTAGGCAGGGGAGCACCACCTCTGTCCTCTACGGTGTCGAATGGGGCTCTATCGACATCTCCCTAAACCCTAGCTCCACCACCGATGAGGAGTCACAACAGAAGCTCGAGAACGAGTTCAGATCATTGTAATATTAACTTTTTTCATAATTTTCCTCTTCGATTCTTGTTGTTAGAGTGGAAATTAGGGTTATTTTGTTCGAATTATGATTAAATTTAATTTTTCTTGTAGGATTTCTCGATATCTATGTAAAATCCAGGATGAGGGTTAGAAATTTCTCAATTTACACTCTATATTGCCTAATCACATGAAATTGATGATGTGTCAGAGTCTATCTTCTTACCAAATGTGATATAGTTTAAATTTGGTGCAAGGATCAGACATGCAGATTTAAGCCTGTGGTCAAATGGAGCATAGTATGGATATTGTCCCACTAGTAGACATTGTCTGTTCTCCATCACACCTAACTTCATCTCGGTAAAGAGATCACATGGAGTTGATGATGTCAAGCGACTCGTTGTGAGTACTATACTATATTTTTGTTTGTATTTATGTCATTAATAGGGGTCTTTTGTGTAAAATGGTAGAATTTGATAATGTGGTTTGATGATGTTGTTATTGCTGGAGGTGCTTCATTGGCCTTGTTTAAGACTCCATGCGACGGGAATCTTTTTTCTTGACAGAGTAAGAGGCATAGTGTTAACATTTTTTTTCTTGAATTATGTCAATGTGTTTGTTGATGAATGGTGGTTATTTTATTTTAAATGAACTATGAGCAAACATCTTGTCGATAACTTATATTTTGCTTCATCTACTAATTCAATTCAAATTTCATGTAACTGGGATTGGAACAATAGTGCCATAGTTGGCTACTGTGAATTGGAAAATTGAGAATTAAATCAATTCTTGGCATTTGATTCCAATTCCATATGGAATCTTAGTTCTGTGAATCTGCAACTCATGTTCACCAAGATAGTCCTACAACTATCACTTTATATAAATGATGTCGTTGGAGCCTGATATATAACGTAACTATTATGATAATTTATAAGTCTAGTAATGGATACAACAATTCCCAATATGTATTATGTAGTGCGTAGGCACCGCCTAATCCCAATTTTTTATAACTGTGCAAGCTTTTTTAATGATGTGCAAGATTGTCTAAAGAAAATGGATTGTGTTACTATAGATTGGACAAATATACAATAAGAGTAAACAAAAATCACAACTACAAACAATCATTAGTCATCATATTCTTTTGCATAGTAGAGGATGCGGGTTCGAGTGTCTAGACAGTCTCTACATATGTGGTAAGACTGCATACATAAATGATCTTCCCTGAACCCTACATTAGCAGGACCCTCATGGTAATGGCATGCCCTTTTAAAACCATCATTAGTAATAATATTCCTCTTATATTATATGTAAATTGTGCGAATACCAATATGTGAAGTCAACAAATGAATGGGTTGCGATCCTTTACTAGGTTAGCATAGTTTTTGAGCTTGTCCAGTAATGGACTTCATGGTTCTCGCTATTGAACAAGGTGTTATTTCTGCGCAACAACTCTCTTTCTGGATTTATTTCTTGATAGGAACTATTGGCTTCATATGAAGAAAGGTTAATTGTTGGCTTGTAGGACTGCAGAGGATTCGCCTCCAGGCTCAATCAAAGAAACAACTAAATAAATGATCTCCAGTATTGTATTCAAGTTATGGATGATAGTATATTGGAGAAAAGATAATAGATCTATAAGTAATGCAACTTTGAAGCATTAGAATGAATGATGGGGAGAATCTTTCAACATTGTAGAGTAATTTAAACTTTTGTTCTTTAACTTTCAGGAGAAGATTCTATGAATATCACTCTCTGAAAAAGGTTGAATGATATGCCTCTTTGAATAATTCAGAGTACTATATTTGAACTCAACATATAAATAATTATTATGTCCAACTACAAGTTTATTTAACATTTTCCAGTAATTTGGAGAATAATATGATGTTATTCTATTTTTTAACATTACCTGCATACTTGTGAATTTCGCACTTTTCTTGTCAACTATATACTGATCACGATTTGCATTAGATAGGCTTTTTTTTGTATCTAATGATAAGTATTAAGGTAAGGTTTCCAAGTACTGGACATACAATATTTTTCTTAATATTCCTTCTCTAGAACTTTTTGAGGTATTTACTTGAGAAATTTACTACTTGGACTAAATTATCTTCTGTCGATGATTCCAGTTATCTAGCTGATAAAAAAATGGAGGCAGTATGTTGGAGCAAGGCTGGCAATCCTGGTGAAGGAGATTCGAAATAAATGGGAGCATAATTGTATGCACATCTTTGTCAATCTTCTATCTTTGCAGGGGATTAGTAGTACTTCCCATGTTAGATATCAAAGTCCCAACTATTATTTATAGGCCAATCAGGCCATCTGATCTTGAAGTTCTTGAGGAGATACATGCTACTTTATTTCCAGTAAGGTGATTTGCTTTGCTGGCTATATATGAATTTGGAGCCATGTAGCCTTTTGAATGACTTTATATTTATATCTTTATCCCGAGTGTCAGTTTCTTGGTGTTGATTAGCCAAACTGATTTATGCTAGGTATGAGAAGCAGTTCTTTCTGAATATTACTGGCCAGGGTATCATCTCTTGGGCTGTTGTTGACATTTTGTGGTCTCATGCATTCTTCAGCTACTTCACTTGTTCGAGAGGTTATAAATTATGCTTCCAGCATTAAAAATAGCAGTACAGTGTATTTGCATGTCATTTCTTATAATTATTCAGCCATCCATTTTTATAAGAAGATTCTTTTTAAGCTTGTAAGAAGGCTGCCGAAGTTTTACCACATCAATGGCCAACATTATGATTCATACTTGTTTGTGTACTTTGTCAACGGTGCCCAATCTCCATGTTCTCCACTGTAAGTAGATAATAAAATTTACTCATATTGAAAGCAAATATTTGAAAATCTCTTAATAGTTTTTGTTATGTCATATCTTAGAAGTAATTAGTCACATGTCATTAAAATCTTTGTCGTCTTACTCCCATCTTAATTTAGTCGACTTCAGATGAAGATTGACTCAGAAGAAGCTAGATTTTCTTCTAGTTATAATCATCATCATCATCATCCAAGCATTCTCCCATCGGAATGGGGTCGACTTTGGATTCTTGTGCAACTGTTCCAAAGTTACCATATTGTAAGGCTTCCTAGACTAGACTGATTCCTTAGTTCTTTTTCCTTTCCTTCTGTTCAAATCGATCACGGATATTATTAGTTTGAGCAGACCTAGTTCTCCAAATAGCATCCATAACATATACTTAACCAAATACATCACTACACCTACTGTGAGTACTTTTTGCCATACAATGAAATACTAATGCTATATGATAATGGTTTTTCTTTTCATATTTGTGTAGGTTGGCGATTAAATACTTTTTTCCTAAAGATAGAAGCTACAAGGAAAGAATTATGGATGGACGTTAAGCATTATTTTGGATACCATACATATATAACTAATGGAGTTTGACGCTTAATTTCTAGGATCCATAGTTTTTGGACTATAGTATCAAGTCACTCTAACATTGATCAACTTTTTGTACATCTTGAATGTTTCGTTGAAATGGAAAATGTATGGATTTGTTTATTTCGGACTAGTATGTCAAGTCACTTTAACATTGATAACCTTTTTGTACATCTTGATTGTTTCGTTGAAATGGAAAAAAGTCTAGATTTATTTAATATATTGTATAATGTCTTTTGTATAATAAATTTCTTTACACCATTTAGAAACATGTTAAAATTGTAACCGAAAATACTATAAATAACGTTTCAATTTGTGATCACATAATGTTATAGGTTAATAACACAAATGCTATAAATTAACAGCACTCACAAATATGTTAACAACGTTCCTAAGCACTATATAACTATAGCGTTCTCTATCTACAACGTTCATGTATGCTATAAGTTAATCGCGTTCCTTTATAGCGCTCAAAATGCTATAAAAAGCGATAGCGTTCTTGAATGCTATAATATTATAGCGTTTGGATATTATAGCGGGGGCAATTATAACGTGCAACATATGCTATATTAAGGATCTTACAGCATTTTATGCATGCTATTATATGTCCTATTTATTGTAGTGTAATAGACTTCCATCCTCCACAACAAAGGTTCCACCCTTATTGAATTGATGTTTGGCACAAAACCTAAATACACGCGCCTAAAGTCCTTTGGTTGCCTCTGTTATCCATTCCTTCGACCATATGCACCTAAAAAACTTGTTCATCGCTCTCTTCCATGTGTTTTTGTTGGCTACTGAGTTTACAAAAATGATATATATGCTACAACACTAACACTCACTACTAAAATACAGAGGAATAGCGACGTCATTTTTCGTCGCCAAAATGTTGCTATTCACTATTATCGACTACCCGACGACGATATTTAGACGAAAAATACCCGTCTGTAAACGCCACATCTCTAAAAGATTCCATCGCCAATCAGTCAAATTTTCGACAACAAACCGACGTAATTACGACGTCGATTTAGTTGACGTCTATGCAACTTTAGCGACAGATTCATTAAGCGGCGCTTTAGCGACGTATATGCGACAGTAATTTAGTTTATAATGACGTCTAGATAGCGATGGATTTGCGTCAAAAACGACATCGGATTAGCGACGTTATAGCGACATTATTTATGTTCTTGATACTAAAAAAAAGTCTGATACTCAAGTTGGCGACGGAATAACGACATTATTACTTACTGTCGGGAGAAAGTCGCTTGTCCGTCGACGTGTGTCGGTAATCCGTTGCCCAAGAATATAAATTTACTTGGCGAAGGTTGTATCCGTCGCTAATGTGTCGCAAATACGTCGTAGGTAGCCGCTAAGTCGAGGGATGGCCGTCGCTAATATGCACATAAATGCAAAAAAAAACTTTTAAATGCAGATATTCCAGCATGTTTGGTTTATATCAAACCTGTTAAACACTATCAATATATTAACCACCCAGTGCAACCTACTGTAGAATTTTCGTCCAATCAGCCTTCAATGGCACAAACGCACGCTAAAAACACACATGAGACATAATTCAGAAAAGACATATAATTAACATAATAAAATTAATCACATACATGAACAACATCCACAAGTCCACGACCACAAGTCCAAATAAAATAATCAAAGTACATGAGCAACATTCACAAGTCCACGACCACGTCAACACAAATAAACAATATCCACAAGTTCGCGATTACTACAACACAAAGAAATATCAAATATAAAGAAAATTACAGATCTGACAGTGTTTCCTGGTCATGCAAATGTTCGAGGACGTTCGAAGAAATTTTATTCACTAATTCAGATGGTAGTGAACCTAACGCCTCTGACGGTACTAAACTTAGGAGTCACATCACTGCGTTAGCAGATAGAACTGGGCCAGAAGCAGCAGCGGGAGGAGCAGAGGCACCAGAAGGAGCATATGTCGTGGCGCCAGGGACAACAACTGGAGGAGCACGAACACCAGAAGAACCATGCTCCATGGAGGCCTGCATGCTGCTGATCGACTCCTGCAAACCCACCACTGTGGCCTGCAATATGGTCATTGCCGTAACAATTTGCTCTATCCTATCAGGTTGTGCCGCAGTAGAAGACGCCGACGGTGGAGGTCTCGAGTATACGGACATCTGCAACGCCAAGGAGCCGGTGCCGTAGACGTATCCACCTTTCCCTCTTCTGCCAGCGGCCTATACAAAAAGGTCGTTCGTCCGAGCGGCCATGGAAGAGGACTTTGTGGCGGGCGAGGAATCGGCGACACTCTCTTCCACCCCATCCTGAGTGGCCCGAGAGGCGCTTTCAGTCTGCAGAGACTAGAGCGTAGCCTATCCAATGACCTGTGCTTAATTTTCTAATGGACTTCTAACTTGTAATATAAATTCTAATACCTGATATTATTCTGACTTATAATATAAATTGAAATACTTACAGCAAACTTGCTGGCCTTCTCGTCCACATAGCTCCCGTACTTCCTCCTCTTGTGCATATACTCAAGAACATCGAAAACTGATACTAGAGGGATCTTTTCCCTTATTCGCCAGCTTCTCCGCCTATGTATGAAATATTAAGAAAAAATATTAGCTTGATAATTAATATTATTTAACTATATAATGAAAATATTTAAGTACTTCGCGTTATCTTACCAGGTTTAGATGGTGCATACCGATGGGGATCGATCCACTAGTATGCAGACTCCTATGAGATCGCGTCTTCTTCTCTTGCTCGGACCTCTTCTTGAACTCAGGATTATCGAGCTCTTTCTGCATCTTCTCCCAAAAATCATTACAGATCCAGGGTTTCTTGTCATTTCCAGCATTTACCCTTTTTTGCAAATCGTCTTTCGCATCCCGCATCTTCTTGCTATAGGGCCGCGATATGTCTTCCTGATCTCCGCATCGCGATGCTCGGACAACCAGTAGATTTTCTGACATACAAATTCAATTAACAATTAATATAAATAGATTAAAAAATAATTAATAAATAAAATAATCGAAAAGATCGCATATACCTTCATCTGGTCAAGCCATATATACCGCATGTCGGGCGACACATCGAAGAATCTAAGGTAGGGGCCATGGTAGTTCTCCCTAATAATTTTTCCAAGTATTGGAGTAGCACTGTAGGAAAAAAATCTACAAAAAAATAACAACAGATTATATAGTTGAATAAATAAATAAAATATATAAATTAATTGCATCAGATGACACATATAAATTTACTTACAGCTCTTTGGTCGCGGGCCAAAGCTCCTTTCTGAACTGCCCCTCCGATCTCTCTGGTTGTGTCGGAGGACCACCCGATCGGGGGATATACCGACCACTAGTATCATACTCTAAGTCCGGATACTCTGGGGCCTATCGTACAACTGTCGGAGTTTCTGGTAGACGAACTGATGATGAGGTGCTGGGATCTGCATCAGATGATGACGGGGGCATAGATGCCGATGATGGAGCGTCGGAGAAGTATGCAAAAAATAGAGGAGTGTTTGTGCCTATAGCTGGTGGCAGAATGGAGGTGCCTGCGACCGAAGATGGGGTATCGGGATCACATGATCGAGGAGATAATCCATCCCCGGGTAGAATAAGATCATGACCACCTCGATCACGTCCACGACCACAATCACCACGATCATGACCACGGTCACCACGATCACGATTACGACCACGACCACCAGCCATCTATGAACACGATTCACATATATAGACATCTAATAAATAGAACTAAGCAACATAATTGACATATAATAAATAGAACTAAGCAACAAGATAGACATCTAATAAATAGAACTAACCAACAAAACAGCTATGAAAACTGAGATATAAGTATTTTCAGTAAGAGGTAGAAGTATTTTTAGTAACAAAGTCAAACTCCATCTCTAGGTACAATATGTAGACAACATAGGTAATCTAATCATCGCCATCGTCATCGTCTTTGTCGTCATCATTATCGTCGTCATCATCCTTATCAAGATCTTCTTCATCTTCTTCCTCTTCTTTTTCTTCTTCAGAGACGTCTTCCTGGTCGTTGACAAGGCTAATTATCTGGTTGTGAGCTAAGTCTTGTATATCAACCTCTCCCTCCCCTCTATTTTCCTCGACAATAGCTTCAATATTAATATTATCCACGGCATCTTCTTTCGACTATTGTCCCAAATATTGAGGCTCTTCGACCTGGTCCTCCTGGTATGCTAGATCTCCAACATTAAACGTATTTCTAGCTTTAGTCTTACATGCCGCCCACCAGTCAAATCGATCTCTACGATGCCTTGGGTAACTTATATAGTAGACTTGAACAGCTTGACTAGCTATCACAAATGAGTCGGATCCTCTATATGTCCTGCGATGGTTTATATCGACAAACCTAAATTGTTCATTAATTTTCCATCCTTGATTTGGTATTGTGTCGAACCAGTCACATTTGAACATCACAATATTCATGTCATATGGGACCAGATATTGTAACTCTATAATATCCCGAAGTATACCATAATAGTCAAAGTCTGGCTCGTCATCGTAGATGGACTCTCTTATACAAATACCAAAATCCTTTGTATTCAAGCCGTCAGTAAGAAATTCAGTAGTTGTAGAATTTTTAGTTGCTTTAAACTTAAAGCCATTAATGACATACCCTGGCCAAGTCCTTGCTTCCTTAATCGGTCCCAATGCCAAATAACGAAGGCTCTCATTTATGAGTGTTGTTCTAGGCAAGAAAACCTGTAAATACACGTCGATAATAGACATATTATTAGCGACATATACAGAAATGGTAGCGGCAGTATATTTAACATATTATCTGAGTTGCTTACATATTTGCTAAACTAGGACGTAAAATTATAATTGACCTCTCTTTGAAGTTTCTCCTCATTAATATTGGCTGTCCTCATATTAACTTCATCTCTAAATACACTAAGAGAAAGAATCAAAATGAGTTAGTATATTTCATTGAAAATATTAGAGATAATTGTCAAAGTCTAGTCACTTACATCTTCAAACCTCTCACTTCTTGTATGTCACAATTTAACAATACATATCGATGAGATGCATCCAACTCATCGTCACCCAACCACCGTTTCTTACTAGCCCCAATAGGCTTGCCCCTCACATTGAATATCGATAAACCTCCATTGTAATGCATTTCCTATATCTTAGTCATTACTTGGAGCTTTATTTTGATTTGCCTCGACATGAGTATTAAAATAAATTGAGCAAAAGTTTGAGACCTCCTCGATAATATATGCTTCACATCTTTGATATGACAATTCTCCATCTCCTACGTCTTCGTCATTCCTTGGAGCTTTATTTACACGTCTCTTCATCGGAAGGATGTGACAATTCTCCATCATCCTTTGTACGTTCCTTGTTATGCCACGTCATGTGTTCTATTGTATTAGGGGACATATACATCCTCTATAAGTGCTTCGTTATCAGCAAGTAATGCATGTACTTGTATGGACGTTTTTTTATTTTAGTTGACTTTTCTTTTCTATGAATTGGCTTCTAACGATCTGCGTGGCGGAAACTGCATCTTTCTTTTTCCTCATTCTCCTTATAGTACAACATGCATCCGTTGTGACAACAATCTATCATTTCGTACCCTAGTCCGAGCTGTCGGACCATCATCTTTGATTTGTAGAAGTTTTTATGAAGCTCTTTCAATGCTTTCGGTAACACCTCTTTGACTAATTGTGTGATCCGATCATAGCAAGCTTGCAGTAATTTAAAATCAGACTTTATGTTCAACAAGCCCATCACTACCAACAATACTGAATGAGCCTCACAACCAAGATATATAGGAGTATCTGCATCCTTAAATATATCATAGAACTCCTTTGCATCAGGATTCAGATCCTCCAAATTAAAATTAGGCCATGCCGCATCATACACCATATCTCGTGCCAAGTTATAGTCTCCATATTCAACATAGTCTACATTATCTTCGATGGCAACATTCGTAGCAACATCCACAACAAAAGCAGACTGTCTTTCCGCATTAAATTTACCTTGTGATGCCCACAGGTCGTAATCACGTACAAAACCCTTAAGGGTCAAATAATTTCTCACAATCACCACTTCTTCGTAACGTCTATTACGATAATGAGCACATGGACACTTGATTTTTGGACCATCCTTGTAATCGGGTTTTCTCGTGCCATACTTAAGAAATACTTCAATGCCTGCCTTAAAATCGTCACTCAAACCAATCATGCTCTCGTGTTGCCGCCTGTACATCCACATACGATCAACCAAGTAACGATCAATTGCTTGGTAGGTGTGAAAAATTTCTGTATCGTAAGTTAAAATACACAGAAGCAATTATATGTACATACGATATTAGATGGGCATTCTAAAAGTATTGTAATTCGTACTTTGCATGTTCTACCATAGCGTAAAGTAGAGAAACAGGTGAAAGTTACAACATCGACATTTAATATGATGCTTTTCCGCATAGTATCGACATGAATTCGGTTGTTGATGGCTCAGAACACTACCCAAAATTCATTCTAGCATACATTAGTGTAAATCATCTAAGTTCTGTACAACAATGTAGTATATGTTCTTATCAAATGTAGTATCTGAAGGATATAACAAAATTAAGATGAACCCACATAATGTAATACTAAGACATCAGATCACAATATAAAATATAGTGATGGGTTGTGGTATTATCATTGCCGAGGGATGGGGGCCGAAGGACAGTCAATGTTATCTACGACTGCATGGTCTCTACCTTACCAGTCAAAGGCTGAATGGACTATGCCTCACCATTATTGGGCCAAGTCCTTGCTTCCTAGAGAAGTAATCCAAATTTTCTAATTAGTTTGTATGATATGCTTTAGTTGGAGCTAGGACTTGCTGTGACAATCTAAATTTTGATCTTATGAACTCATTTTTCTATGGTGGTTATTCATCCAAAGTTGCAAACACCTACAGACCCGAGCTATATCCCCAAAAGCTTAGTACTCACTAATACTACTTATCCTCACACTCATACACCCATAACACACTATGCTACAAACCTCTTCTCTTCCTCACATCCACGTATCGTGGATACATTGATACCTAGCCACTCAACCTCATATAATCATACTAATATATCATACACTCACTCTGCAGCCACATATATAATCACAGTTGTTGCAAAGTCTGCACAACTGCCGTCATACAATCACCTGCAAGTGTTTCTACTACCAGAATAAGTCAAATTAGCGACATCTAAAAATGTCGCTAAATGGCAAAAAAATATTGCTACATAATTTTAGCGACGTCTATAGCGACGTTTCGATGAAGTCGCCTTTAAGCTAGTCGCTGACCAAAAAATGTCGCAAAATATCGCTATACCGATATTTTTTAGCGACATATAAGCGTCGCTATATTAGCGACGTTTAGCGACGTCACGTTGCTAAATTAGCAACGTATTATTGTTCGCTATATGTCGCTAATTTTTTTTAGCAACGTTGTGCGACACATTTAGTGATGTTATATTGACCTGACAATATTGCCATGTCAGCAGTTTTGCGACGTACTCAGCGACATTTTTAGCGACGTATTTATCGACTTTCAGCGACATATTCAGCGACTTATTTAACGACGTATATAAACATCGCAAAATGTCCCTAAAAACATCGCTAAAAATATCGCTAAAGATTCAGTGAAAAATAAAAAATAAAAATATTGAATTATTTCCAAGCCAATCTTCTTGCAGTTTATGAATTCATAATTTATACAAATAGACCCGGAGTAACCCTCCGTTGAATTTGTTGGGTTCGCCGATCCCCTTCGGTTGAACATTCAACACAGTTAAATTAACATACATTTAATATGAATAATATAGTAAAATTTAAAGAAAATAAAATATTGAGATTACAAACCGAGTCAGGAGAAAATCTCGTCGTAAAGAATACAAATATCCACACAACTGAGTCTGAAAGCCTCGTCGTAAAGAATATAAGAAATAAAGTCTGAAAGCCAAAAAAATAAAGAATATTCATAAATGACCAAATATCATAGGTCTGAAATACAAACAATCAATAAACTATCCTAACTAGGACTACTGCGGATCTGTAGGAGGATGACCACCGGCACGCATCAGGGATAAGAACAGATCATACTGCTCCCGTGAAATCGACACCGATGTCGATGGAGAAGGCAGTGACATCGGTGGTGTCTGTGTTGATGAAGGCGCACCAGGAGGACGTATCTGCTCCAACTCTACTAGTCAATGGTTGTATGAATCCATGGTAGATAACAGCCTCGTATTGTTATAAACCATTGAATCCTGTATCATCGTCAACCTCTCGCCAATGGACAGCTGTGATGCCTGAACCTTCGTCACACTGAGCTTTGTCGACGCTCTAAGATCAGCTAGTATATCCCTGAGCTCCATGATGCTGCGCTCGAGCATATAAAATCGTACGATGAGCGTCGCATCGTCCGCCTGCGGCTGGGACAGGGGCTGTTCCTCCATCCTTTCTAGCAACTCGTCAAGGAGAGACACAATCTGACGGTCAACGGCCTCCTGGGCTCGGGCCGACGACTGCGAGGACTGTGGAGAATGCGCACTTGTCGCGGAGGCCCTAGATGACTACATCGCAACAAGGGCGTCATAGGATCCCGTACCGTAGTACGTACCCCTCTAGAGACCACCAGCGGCGGTCACCCACATCTCGTCTACCGACGGAGCTAGAGAGGGCTGCGAGGAAGTACCAGCCTCTCCCGCTGTAGGTGCACTAGCAGTCGTTCGCTCACGCAGCCTAAGATACTTGGCCTAGAAAAGTTTGGATACTCGATAATTGCCTAAGTTATATAAAAATTAACACAAAGTAAAATAATACTTACATAGGTCTGCGAGGCTCTCTCATCAATGAGATTTTCGTCCTTTTGATGTGTGGCCAGGAAGACGGTCTCCATGTTTGTATCCTCATCCCTCTGTATCTATTAAAAATATATTATTTAGTACTAAAATTAAACATTTTATCCTACTACTATTTTATCGTACTTGCATTAAAATAATATATCTAAAATAAAAAATATACCAAATAACGAAAATATTTCGTCATCGGAATCGAGCCACCACACCACTTTGCTGCCTTCTGCCTAGTTGCCTTGGCTTTCTCAGACCTTTCCTTGTACCTCGGATCGTCGAATCTATCCCTCATCGCAGTCCACTGCTCAGGCGTGATCTAACCTTGGATCGGTTTTCTTTCGCGATCACGTGCCTTCTGGTCATCCAGAGCATCACGGATCAGCTTGGCGGCAACGGCAGGAAACATCTGCTCGATCAACTCGGTCCGGTGCGGTAGATAGAAATACGTTTGCTACAATAAGTAATTTGGTAAGTTATATAATATGCATAAATTAGATGATTGATATAATTTACTTTTACCTTGAAGTGCGCAAACCAGAATGCCTTTCTCTCATCTGGAGCATCAGAGTAGTTGATCCAAGGGCCACCATAGTTGTACCTCAGAAAGTGGCCCAGACGTCTCTGTACCGACGAGGAATGATATCTATACAGAGATAATTATTTTTATCGAAAAAGTAAAATATATGATGAATAAAGAAATACACGATATATATGATGCTAAATCATCTAATTGACTTATTTTGTACCGTCAGCCCAAATCTTTGTCCTTGTCTCGTCTGGAGGTGCGCATGGAGGATCTAGCTGATGCTGGGACGACGTCAGCTCAACCTCCGCCATATGCTCATCTGTCTTCATGGTTCTGTCAGCAGGAGGAACGCTGGACGAGGGAGTAGTATTAGGCCTGGAACTACTCATCCCAGGAGTGCTGCCACATAACGTAGTCACAGTCAGGGATGTGACTGGTCGATATACTGGAGTACTAGGTGCCGAGGATCCAGAACCAACAGTAGGCAGTATCGGAGTAGCACTCCGTCTACCTCGGGAACTACCGAATGCTCCGCGTTATCCTATCATACCTGATAAGAACATATGATAATAGAACAAATAAACAAATATATAGTACATTCTACAGTTAAAATGTTATGCATATCTCACAGCATTAATAGAATTGTACAGTAAATAACTAGTAGTGTCACAAGTCTAAATGGATAGTACATTCTACAGTCAAAATATAATAAATATCTTCGTCAAAATAGTATATTCTACAGTCAAAATATAGTACATTCTACAGGCAAAATATTTTATTTTCAATCATCTTCAGAAAATTTATCTTGTTCGTCTTCCTCGTCCTCCTCTTCCTCTTCCTCCTCATCTTCACTTTTATCTACTTCATCTTCGTCTTTCTCTTTGGATAATTCTACCTCTTCTACATTATTAGTCGTGTAATGAGTAAATTCCGTTGAGTCCATATCTACAATATTTATTACAAGAGGTAGCTCGTCCTCCTGATAAGCTATTTCGTCAATGTCAAAGGTATTTCTAGCTTTAGTCTTGCATACTGTCCACCAATTCGACCTCGCTGTCCCCCATCTAGGATAAGTTGTGAAGTACATGAGCTGAGCCTTACTTGATAGGACAAATAGTTCGTAGCCTTGATATCTACGATTGTAGTTTATATCCACAAGACCATGCTTGTCAATTTTTCAACCTTGATCTTAAATCGGATCGAACGTTGAATTGCACGATCTTAGCAGGTTCTGTGCCATAATTATATGTCAACTCCACAATTTTTTGTAAGATGCCAAAGAAATCATTGTCTGGATCGACGTCTTTGTAGTTCGAAGATTTGATACACAAACAACTATTTTCGTGGAATCAAGATCCAGAAAGCTGTCTCTGATCGGATCATTTGTTGACTTGAACCTAAACCTATTTACACAATAACTTGGCCATATTTTGACGGCAGTAATTATCCCATTGGCTAGAGTTCTAATAGATTCAGTCTCGGATGTTATTAGACAATTGACCTAAATACCAAAGTAGTGATAGTAAGTTATTTATTGTGCAAGTGCATATAGAAAAAGTAATTACCGAGCTCCTTACATATGCGCTCAACCAAGAAGGAAAATGACGTCTCATTTCTTGTTCTACTTCTTTGTCTCTTATATAGGGTCTAACCGACCTCAGCTCATCATTATATGTGCTGAAAAATAATGAAGCAACCGCTGATTAGTAGTATAATAGTAGCTTATACTATTACATTGAAATAACGTAAATGTGGACGTATTAATTACTTACCCCTCTAGCTTCTCCACTTCATCCTCGTCGCAATTGAGTAATATATACAACTGAGCAGCCTTTAGCTCGCCGTCATTAAAATATCTCTTCTTTATTTTTTTCGAAGGCTTTCGAACGCTTTGAATACTTTCAGTATTGCATCATTAGATTCCTGATATACGTCGTCGTTTCTCGGAGCTCTCGTTCTATTAGTAGCAACATGAGGTTTGAAATACGTCGAGCAAAAATTTTTAATCTCCTCGAGAACATAATCTTCACAAATAGAGCCCTAAACACGTTCCTTGTTTTTCACCTTTCTCTTTAGGTGATTCAGATGCCGCTCGAATGGGTACATCCACCGATAACCGACAGAACCACCAACACATGCCTCATAGGAAAGATGAATTGGCAAATGCTCCATAAAGTCGAAGAATCCAGGAGGAAACACATTCTCGAGCTTTCACAGTATTACCGCAATGTCCTTCTCTTGTTTTTCTAGACGATCGACGAGCAACTTAGCAGAACAAAGATCTCTGAAGAATATGCTGAGCTCTGTCAATGGATCCCAAATGAAATACGGTAAAAATTCCAAAAATATAATCGGAATTAACCTCTCTATGAATACGTGACAATCGTAGCTCTTCATACCCGCCAGTTTGTTCTCCTTGAGGTCGACGCATCTTCTTAAGTTTGACACGTACACGTCTGAAAATTTTAGACCCTGAATCCACCTACAAAGTCTCCCTTTATTCTCATTCTCTAGTGAGAAAATTGACTTAGGCTACTTTAACTTTCCATTCCCTTCCTCTATTAAAAGCAACGCAGGATGTCTACATATTTCTTCTAATTCCAACCTAGCCTTCGGATTGTCTTTCGTCTTCCCCTTTACCTCCATTACAGTATTAATTATGTTATCAAACACATTCTTCTCAATATGCATGACATCAAGGTTATGTCTGATCAAATTGGTGCTTCAATATGGCAGATCCCAGAATATACTCCTCTTTGTCCAGTTATAGGTGCGACCAAATTCGTCACACTTGTGCCCCTTAGCAGGCTCTTCGATAGCACTTGGTAAATCTTTTACCTCTTTTCATATTGTATATCCGGACTAACTTGGCGGTGGATTGGCCTTCTCCAAAATGCCTGCACGAAAAGCATTCATGTTCCTCCGGTACGGATGATCCTTTGGTAGAAATTGTCAATGACAATCGAAGAAGCACAGTTTGCCTCCGTGTTTCAAACGGAAAGCCTTAGTGCGGTCCATGCAATATGGACATGAGAGACGATCATGAGTGCTCTATCCAGATAATATTCCATAGGACAAAAAGTCGTTGATGGTCCACATAAGTGCTGCCCTCATCTGAAAATTTTGCTTTCTAGAAACATCATACGTGTTGGCACCTACTTCCTACAGCAGATTCAACTCATCTATCAAAGTCTGTAATTATACATTAATGTTCTTCTTCGGATTGTTCGGACCCAGGATAATAACGGTTAGGAACATATACAGAGTCTTTATGCAAATCCAAGACGGTAGATTATACGGAGTGACGATCATAGGCCAACACATATACTGGGAGCCCGAAAGTCCGAATGGAGTAAAACCGTCGGAGGAGAGCCCCAATCTGACATTATGCGGATCCGAAGCAAAATCTGGATACTCTCAATCAAAGTGCTTACATGCTTCTCTATCGGATGGATGATCCAATACTCCTTCGATCTGTTTTCGCCTGTGCCAACTCATATCTTCTGCAGTCTCCTTCACCATAAACAACCTCTGCAACCTCAGTGTCAAAGGCAAGTAGTGCATCAAATCGGTAGGATTCTTTGCACCAATAGACTTTCCTCTTCCAGTGGCCTTGTAGCGATCAGTACCACAGAATCTGCACACATCTTCATCCTTGTCGTCTTTGTAGTACAACATGCATCCGTTGCGACATGCATCGATTTTCTCGTATCCCATCCAGAGCGATCTCACCATCCTCTTAGATCGGTAGAAGTCTTTAGGCAACTTTGCACCCTCTGGTAAGATCTCTATAATCAAATCCATCAGTCGGTTATAGCATTCTTGCGACATGTTAAAATCGGACTTGATGCTCAACAATCTTGTAACTATCTCCAACAGTGAATGATCCTCACAACCAGGATATAATGGAGTCATTGCATTCTCTAGCAACTCCATGAACTTTACATCATCGGCATTCAGTGCCTCCTCAGCTGCATCATGATTGTTCGGATTGAAACTAGGCCCCGCCGTATCAAAAACCATGTTTACTGACTCGTCGTCGTAAGCAGCATGGTCGTGGACATCCATATACGGCTCCACATAAGGCTCCGACTACGATGCTAAAGACACAAGTTCTCCATGCGCGATCTACTGATAGTAATTCGGCGTAAAACCCTTCGAGTATAAATGATATGTGACTTCCACTTCTGGATGATATTTCAAGTTGTGACATCTCACACACGAACACTTAATTTTGGTACCGTCCATGTACTGAGGGAACACCTTGGCAAACTGCAGGAACTGCTGTACACCCTCAATGAATTCATCATGCACACCGCACATGTCATCAGGATGATGGTTGTACATCAATGAACGATGATGCAGATAGTAATTCATATATATTTCTAGATACTTCTGCAAAGATGAATAGACATTGTTCAAGTATATACTCATCGTTAAATACAATACATGCACTGATACTCCTAGTCCTAGCATATATACTCAGGAATACCCAATTATGTTATACACCTACTTGTCTACACACACATAAGAATACTCAGGAATATAGTACATGCACTGATACTCATATTGCAGTGTATCAGTGAGTGTCAACTGAGTAGATTTGGGTTAGGGTTAGGGTTAGGATTTGTGTACTACTTTAAGTATTAGTCATCTGGTTATAGGGGAGTGCCTGTTCATATGAGTATATGTCATGTTGACAGCAGATTTGGGAAGCAACACAATGAGCAGTGAGATGGGGAGAACTGTTGCACACACCATCTGCACAGACCCGACAGTGCACATTTGATGTGCACATGAGTATTGCGACAGACTTCACAGGGTCTGTGCACACCATCGTACAAAGCAGGGTACGACATTAGGCAGCAGCAATTTGAAGTTATATTTTAAACTTGAGTATCACAACAGGCATTAGAAGATTGGGAGAATCTCTGTGTATCTTAGTATTGAGTATCACAACAGGCATTTTAAACTTGAGTGTCATCTAACATTAGTATTGATATTAAGTTGGTATCAGTTATATTAAGTTAGTAGCAGTTATTGTAAGTTAGTAAGTTATGATAGTATAAGTTATGTACTAATTGTATAGTATTAAATGTCAGAGAGAGAGAGAGAGAGAGAGAGAGAGAGAGGGGGTTAGGGTTAAGGTTTATACCCTCTGTGACAGTGTCTGTGTCGTGTCTGTCATGCCCCAATTCCGTAAAATCGATAGTCGTCCCCCGGGCGTGACGCCGTGCGGGCCTAGGTTGCGCACCGCACAAGGCTAAGGTATTTTGCATAGCGAGCACATATTCAGAGTACACAGATAAATTAAAACACAATTTGAAATATGTAAAAGTTCTCCTTATCGATAATGAACATCTATTACAAACTCTTGAACGAGTCATAAGGTTGCCGCACGGGCTTTACAAAAATTAACACAAAATGAGATAGCTGTCATGTACATTACATCCTTTACTAAAGCTCAAAATAAGGGACCTCCAGGCGGGATGATGGATTTTCCTCTGAGCTGCATTGATGTCACACCCCAGTCCCAAAATACCGAGGGACTAGCCACGTGGCAATGGCCAGCAGCACACTCCAATGGGCAAATCTAATTTAATGGACCCGTTAGAGTGTACTTAAGCTGTAAAATAATATAAAGGTCTACGATATATGTCACAGTCTAATTCTAATCTCATCCACAGAAGATAAACATAACTCAAATATCTAACTAATCAAAGAGAAATATAATTCAACAACAAGTATCAATAAAATATCTCGGGGAACAACCCGATAATAAGTTTAATACAAAAATCCATGAGACATGAATAGAGTATCAAGAACAGAAATAACTGAGTAACAAAATACTCAAGAGAAATCTTCTGGCATCACCTCGTCCTTTAGTGTTGGTACTGCTCCTGCGTCTACTCATGTCCCGTATGTCTCGGGGTAGATCTCCTCTGCTATATCTGGGGACATAATCCGGATCCAGGTCCTCAAGGGACATAGCAAGGTACAAGAATAACTCAAGCCAAAATAAATATAGTATATAAAATGTATTAATAGGGCAAACTACGTAACCAGCTATGTGATATACAAATGAGAGCATCACTATAACTCAGGCTGAGACCACTACAAGCTCTGGGTCAGGGAGCCTGTAGCAGTGATATCACGTAGTGGGCCTAGCTCTGATGTAGAGGCTACAACACCACAATAATAAATATATATATATATATATATATATATATATATATATATATATATATATATAAAATCAGCCTGTAGCCTATGTGTCTCTCTCCACCTAATGTAATCACACGTCTCATGTCCACGATGTCTCATGTCCATAACACGCAAGATCACGACCTCTAACTGATGCAGCGAGTCAGAATGATAGCCAAGCATATGTAATATCTATGTCACGAATCATGTATCCTATACAGAATTGCCATGAATATCTCAGGAAAATTCTGTCTTATGAACAGTGTCAAGTGTCCTATGGTATGACGTACTTGATAATGCAAGCACGAAAATATATAGGATCGCGATATCAACTCTCTATGTAACGTTACACGACTCTGCGTACGGCGTCAACATCCGAATATTATTCGGATGCTAAGCAATGTCTCACGGCCCTAGGTTGAACAGATACATCACATAAATAAATCAAGAGAATAATATGAAGCAAGTACTGCAAGATTGGCAATTTACACTTGCTTGGGGTTTGAATTCCTCAAATTGCTCCGGTAACAGCAAAATCTTCAGGTACGCCTCCGGATGCTGAAATAAATATTACTATCACTCTTAGAAGATATGAAATAGCTAGGATTGCCTACCCATAAATCCAATTTGGACACAGGAGCAAAATTGACAGTTTTTGGTCAAAACGGGATCCACATGTGGCCCACTTCGCACCGAAAAATGTGCCAGAGACAAAGTTCTCTAAATTTGTCAAACTTAGTGTCTATAAGTCCAGAACGATGATACGAACGGAATATCCAGAACTGGATTCCGATGAGCCGGTCACAAAATTTCCCGTCAAGTGGAGCCGTAGGACCCACGATACGGGGTTTCGTCAACGTTCTCAGAATCGAACCAAACTTGGGTCACAGGACCAGTATAACGCTACAAATCCGATGGTACAAGTTTTGTTGCGAAATGATAAGCACCCACGAAGTTACAACGAGTTTCAGAACAGGCCGATACGGGACAATTTTGACGGATACGTGTTGATTTCGGTGTGCACGCACATCCAAATCAACTTCCTCGAAATCCCACATGTCCGTATTGACGATACGCTCCTTTCGGTGCAATTCTCACATGATGAAGTCGTCTCGTTTAGCGGGACGCACCCAGTTTCGAAAAATTCGGGTCTCAAAAACCAAGATTTTGGTCAACTTTACCCGTGAATAAAACACAACTTACAACACATTAAATAAACTAATTACAGGATTTAAAACTTGATTATATTGTCTAATTTACTGTTTAAGTGAATTTTAGAATTATTAAACAGGTTGGACATAAAACGGCCGTGAACTTGTGAGTTCGAGAAAGTTTTTGAAGTCCAAAATTGGGATATTTTTTCTGTCTTTGCGTCGCGGTTTGCGATCGACACAGGATACGATACCCCAATCTAATTGCACGGGGTTCGAGAGGGTAACACAGCGAACATGTCATAACTGTCCGATCGGAAATTGACACAGCGAGGAGGAAGAAAAGCTCACCGAAACAGGGGTCAGAATCGACTAAACTACGCGTGCGCGGGACGGCGTGACGGTACTTGGCCGGTCGTCGGCAGTGGGTTGCTGCAGTGGTGGTGCTCTTCAGTGCTGGTCGGGGAGGCAGCGGGTGGCTTGTCGTACTGGGGTCGCCGTCGTTGCTGAGGTCGTCGCTTAAGTCGGGTGGCCGGAGAGGCGGTGGTCGTGGTGGATGATGGTGAAGTGGTGGTGGAGGTGGTCGACAGGGGTTTTGATAGGGAGGGCGACCAGTGGTTTGTAGGGAGATGAAGGGGTAGGGACGGCAGCCGTTGGGGAGGCGAGTGGTCGGTGGCAGACGAGCGGGGCGGCGGTCGGGATCGCGGCGGTTACGAACAGTCGGGGTTTATTCCATCTGTAGTAATGGGTTAGCGGTCGGGTCGGGTTTGTGGGTTCGGGTCCAGATCCGACCCGTTATGGTTTGGGTTTGGTTGGTTTATTCTAGGCTTGGTTCAGTTCGGTTCAGGTTGGTTTATTCTGGTTTAATTGGAAATAATGTTTTTAGCTGTTTAAAAATAGTTTTTGGGTCCAATAAATTCCAGAAAAATTACACTATGTCTAATTATTTATTTTACACTCAAAAATATAATTTCTATAATATTTTAATATTTAATTTAATACTCAAAAATATTTATCCTTTGAAGAACGTGTATTTTTAATTAATTAAAAAACACAGAAAATCCTAAAAATTCATATTTTAAATTTTGAAAAATCGTGTGTTTATAATCTATCCTCCTTAAAAGAATTGCGTCCTCACAATTAAGAAAAATAAAATATAACGGTCAGAAGAGATGACGATGTTGCAAAATATATTTGTAGTACGACAAAAAGGATAAAAAATCATGAACAAGGAAAAATTGAGAGAATGTGAGATTTAAGCAGAACACGTAGGGAAGGAATAAAAATATTTTTCTAGGCAATGAGAGATAAGTAATTCAAGAGTAAAGGAATCTGGTTAGAACAAGAAAATCTACATCTTATGAAAGCTTGGGTATCAAGTACTAACAAGTTCATAATACTAGGCTTAGGCTAGGGAAATAAAACTAACAGGCACATGCTAAAGTATTAACATGAATAGATAGCTATGATAAAACTTAAATCTTACTCGTATTTACTACTCCACGAGTCTGTGCGTCCTCCATTGTCATTGCAAAAGTTTGTCCACATCCCGGTGTTGGTGTCCTCTGCTGTTGCTGGGCTTCTTGATAAATCTGTTGTTGGGCTTGCATTATTGCATAGAATATTTGAAACATCTGCTGACCATCCATAGGTTGTCCTGGTGGAAAACGGGCATTGGTGGTGTGAACTGCGACGGTGGTGGAATATCGTCTCGCTGGAATCTCGAGGCGAGCTGATTTGCTTGATTGCTTTATTGAGTTGATTGCCCTCCACCCACTAGTGTCACTTCATCGTCGTAGGTGACAATTACAACTTGTGGTGTTCCTGCAGGAGTCTCGTCGCTTGCTTGTGGATCCATTACTCTGTATCCAAAATAAACTATAAAAGGCACACAGGGGAATCAAGGCAGGATGCAAGTCAAGAAATTATTTTGAATTCGATATAGAGATCAAGAACGATTCAATCAAGTGGATAAGATCCTATAACTTATCCTATCCTTGTGCAGGCTTGCTCGGTCCCTTAGTTAAAACCGAAGCAACATAGTCGTAGACCATTGTCGAGGACCATAGTCGACGACTATAGTTGTCACGCCCCAGTCCCAAAATACGTAAGACCAGGAATACGTGACACGCCAGCTACGTATTCGACCAGACTCTGGTCTGACTCGAATACGTATAAGCTGTAAAATATAAAAGGCACTATCTAGATATCCCATAAATGTAAACTTCTATGTCTCAATCCACAATGTACCGCATTATACAAGAAAGAGCTATATGTGCTAGAGTCGGCCGCCCAATAACACACTAACTCGAATAGACTCAAGAAGAAGTATGAGTCTATAAAAACTAGGCTACAACAGCAGATGAATAATCAATGTAAAATAATCATAATGCTGGTAAATAAGATGTGAGTACCTGGTACCGTGCTCGCAAGACATGGAACTCCAACAGCCACTCCAAATGCTCCATAATCATCTATGCTGCAAAACTGGCAGGGAACCAGGTCCCCAGAGGGACGTAACAAGGTACAAAAATACAATATGCCAAGTATATAGAAAAGTACAAGTGCAAAAACATGGTACTTCTATCATAACTAAACAAGTGTGACACAGTTTGAAGACAATGTTCGACACGTGGGCTGTCCAAAATAAAACTGTAGTTTCGAACACAGAGACACACGGGGCGTACCGTAGCTCCGAGCACAGAGACACACGGGTGATACACTACTCTAGAATAAATGATCACTACATATACATATATAAGCGCGTGCAGAGGAGCCCAAACGTCTAGTAACTGTCTTCCCCTTCCCAAGCGGTCAACGATGGTGCGCTGAACCTGAACCTCTATCTACAGTCTCGACACACAGAAATAACTCAACAGACGCGACCCTAAGGTCATCCCAGTCTCTGGTCATGATGTCAGTATCAGGATACAGGAATCTGGCATGATCACAGTGTATGAGTGTGTCCTGGGGTATCGATGTACTCAAGTACGTGTATCGAGGTACTACGAAGCATCTTTCATTTATTCTAAGACGTTACGACGAAGGTCAGCACCCGGTTGTAATCCGGACGCGAAGTATCAAACGTCAACATAAATACATGCACAAGGTACATAAAGAACAACAAGTATCTGTAATCTGAAATACAGGGTGGCAAGGTACACTTGCCTGCATGCGGCTGCTGATGACGGAGTCCAGGTACCGCGTCCAAGCCCTCAGGTCCCGCAATACCTAGAGATAGATACAAACCAAAATTAATAACCTATTCTACGTCAAACAGGGATGCGACACACATCTACACCTAAACTTAATCTCAGCTACGACTCACAGGGACAAGACACTAGGGGGGTTGACCACAGTTGACTATCGGTACGATACTTCAAATTACCTAGTCATCTGTACACTCTCATCGACCAATCCTCATTCTTACCATATTCATCACATGGTTCAGTAGTCCAGGTATGCTCAATCCCTGACAGTATTTACTTATTAAGTATTAGGTCTTCCTCAACCCTCAGTATTATTTCACCCACAATCACTGCTCATCCATACAGATTACCATGCACATAAATAAATAGGTTAAACCCTAAATCTCAGTGTCTATCATTCAAATCCATTTTAATATACTGATGACGAATAAACCCCAAGTTCACCATTAAACCCTAATCTCAAGTCATTATAATCAACATTCACCTTAATCACCATTGTTCAAGTTCTATACTACACTAACCTTATATATGCCAACAGTATATAACCATTAAACCCTAACAACTATATATACACATATGCTCAAAATACTACATCTTATACAAACATTGATACCTAAATCCTAGCTGATATTAACACATGAATATATATAATTAAAAATCCTATCTCAACACTAACACAAATCTGGATTTAATCAAGAGAGGGGGAGAGTCGACCTCGATGAGGTGGTTGATGTTGGCCGAAATGAGGTGGTGCAGGGGGTGATGATGATCTCGGAGTGGTGGTGGTGGTGATGATGATCTCGGGATGGTGGTGGTGGTGATAATAATCTTGGGAGCTTGTGGTGGTGGTGATGATAATCTTGGGAGCTTGTGGTGGTGGTGATGGTGGTGATAATGGTGGTGGTGAAGGTGGAAGCTGGTGGTGGTGATGCTATGGTGGTGGTGGTGAATCAGGGAGGAGACGGGGAAGTCGGAGCAAGGAGGTGCTGGCGGTGGAAGCTGGACAGGGGGGTCCGAAGTGGTGATGGTGGCCGGACAGTGGAGTCGGGTGGGGTGGCTGCACAGCCGGATCAAGTTAGTGCACAGTCGAGTCGAGGCAGCCAGAGTGGTCCGTCGCACAGCCGAGTCGAGGCAGCCGGAGTGGTCGGCTCGAACTGGTCGGAGCGGTCGGCAGCAGCCGGATGGGGAGGACCGTGTGGGCTGCGGGTGCACAGCCGATGGCAGCAGGCGGGGTCGGGGTCAGCCGCGGAGTGCCGGAGCGGCTTGGCCGACGCTCGGCCGGAGCTGAGCTCGCCGGCGCACTGGAGGGCGAAGCGGGGTCAGCCGCCGGAGTCGGGGGTTCCCAGGAAGAAGAAGGGTTGAAGAAGAATCGATGAAGAAGAAGAAATATTATGGAGAAGGGTGGCTTGGTTTCCAATTTAGAGGAGAGAGGAGAGAGAGAGAGAGAGAGGGGGGGGGGTTTTCCACACCTAGGGATTAGGGTCTGCTTGGTTTATTATGAGGGTGATGGTGATGGTTTTATAGGGAGGGGTGTGTTGGATGGAGGGTGTAGATTAGCCCATTTCAAATGGAGGGCTAGGATTTCACATGAGTAAAATTATTTCTTCATGAGGAATGGAGTGGGAGAGATGTTGACTACGGTCAACAAATGGTAACCTCTCCATTTGGCCTTGGGCAATGAGGTGAGGACACCTAAAACCACTATATTGTAACTAAGCCCCTTAAATTCGGAAAATTGCACGAACACATAAAATGATGCAAAAATTGTGGAGAAAATTATGTTTGGTGATTTGCATGGTGAGGGGGTGTTGGGTGTTTGGCATGTGTTTAATTAAACGGGCATTGGGATTAATTGGAGATTAAAATAGGATTAGGCAAAATTGGTATCCTTGATTTAAATAGAATTAAAGTGTCCCACGCTTTTAAATTAAATGGGGGCACTTGTGGTCAAAATTCGAAAATGACACAAAGGTCAAAAATGGTGGGGACTTGAAGTCAGTCTTGGACTCTTTAGTTGGTCCGGCTCAACGGGTTAAGTTGGTATCTAAAAATTGAGGGTAACGATACAGGTTTTCGACACAGAATTAAATATGGATAGCTGCAGTTGAGACGTGGCCTACCCCTACATCAGTTACAGAGGTTATGAGTTTCCTCGGACTTGCCGGATATTATCGGAGGTTCGTGGAAAACTTCTCGAGGATAGATGCGCCTATGACACGACTGACGCGTAAGGGCGAGGAGTTTATCTGGACCGACGAGTGTCAGGCGGCTTTCGATGAGCTGAAGAAGCGTCTGACATCAGCACCGATTTTGACACTACCTTCAGGATCAGAAGAATTTGTAGTGTACAGTGATGCGTCTGGGAGCGGATTGGGATGTGTACTGATGCAACACGGCAAGGTGATAGCCTACGCATTAAGACAACTGAGAGTTCATGAGAAAAACTATTTGACGCACGACTTGGAGCTAGCTGCAGTGATATTTGCACTAAAGCTATGGAGACATTACCTTTATGGTGAGCGTGTTAAGATTTACACAGATTATAAAAGCCTAAAGTACGTCTACACGCAGAATGAGCTCAACATGAGGCAGAGATGCTGGCTAGAGTTAATGACAGATTATGACATTGAGTTGTAGTACCACCCTGGCAAGGCGAATGTCGTAGCAGATGCCTTAAGTAGGAAGCCCATGGCATATTTTTTGACGACTCAGCGGCAATTGCTAGAGGATCTCCAGGAGCTTGGGATAGAGACTGTAATGCCAGGTATGGATGGAAAGATGGCCAGTCTCGAGGTTCAGTCTACACTGATTGAGAGGATCAGGGCAGCCCTGCCTACAGATACGAGATTTCGACGTGTACGAGAGAGGACAGAGGCCGGCATGCAGACGGGACTCAAGATTCATGAAGACAGAACGTTGAGGTGTAAAAATCGCCTATATGTTTCGAGTGGCGACCTACGCCAAGAGTTGATGACCGAGACACATAGCTCGATTTATTCCATTCATTCCGGGGGTACGAAGATGTACAGAGACTTGAGGCAGCATTTCTGGTGGCATGGGATGAAGAGAGAAATTGCAAGATTCGTGGCGAAGTGTTTAGTTTGTCAGCAAGTCAAGGCTGAACATCAGAGGACTGCAGGATTATTGCAGCCGCTTCCCATTCCCGAGTGGAAGTGGGAACACATTACCATGGACTTTGTCACAGGATTCCCGCGAAGCCCTAGCGGAAAGGATGCAGTTTAGGTTGTTGTAGACAGACTCACCAAGTCTGCATATTTCTTGCCCTTCAGAGTTGGGCAATCCATGGAGATTTTAGCTGACATATATATGAGGCAGATAGTACGACTACATGGAGTGCCTGTCAGCATCGTATCGGATCGTGATTCCAGATTCACGTCATATTTTTGACGGAGTATGTAGGAGAGCCTAGGAACTCGTCTCAAGTTCAGCACTGCATATCATCCACAGACTGATGGTCAGTCAGAGCGCATGATACAGATATTAGAGGATATGTTGAGAGAGTGCATGATTGATTTTGAAGGATCTTGGGAGGACCACATACACTTGGTGGAATTCTCCGACAATAACAGTTACCAGACAAGCATACAGATGGCACCTTATGAGGCACTGTACGACAGAAAATGTAGGTCGCCAGTTTGTTGGAGTGACATGGGAGAGCGTCAGATACTTGGTCCAGAGTTGGTGATACAGACAGTGGAGAAGGTCAAGCAGATTCAGAGCCACCTGCGTGCAGCGCAGGACAGACAGAAACATTGGGCAGATCCGCACCGCAGACCATTGGAGTTCAAGGAGGGTGACCATGTATTTTTGAGGATATCGCCTACTCGGGGTACCATCAGATTCGGAGGCAGAGGCAAGCTGAGTCCGAGGTACATCGGGCCTTTTGACATCTTGGAACGAGTTGGCGAAGTGGCTTACCGTCTTGCATTACCTCCATCATTAGAGGAAGTACATGACGTATTTCACGTATCACAGCTGAGGAGATATGTCGCAGACCCTAGCCACGTGCTTGATCATTCGGAGATTACAGTCTGGCCCCGTCTATCTTACGTAGAGCAGCCAGTTGAGATCCTCGATCACAGCGAGAAGACCTTGAGAGGACAGACTATTCGACTGGTCAGAATGGCATTGAAGCACCATTTGCCAGGCGAGTCTACTTCGGAGCGCGAGGATTCTATTCGGCAACATTTTCTGTACTTATTTGAGGAGCAAGGTACGAATTTACGTACGGCATTTGATTACTAGTTGTTTTAAAACTCTTTTAGCTATTATCGTGCTTTACTTTTAATTTTGGGACAAAATTTTTCTAAGTTGGAAAGAATGTAAACCCCCTCGATTAATTCTATAGATAGTCATATTTGGATTTGGGAAATTTTGTATTTTTCAGCAGATGATGAGGTTTATAGTTGAGTCGTCTATTATTTTATTTAAATTAAACCTTTGGCGCGTCCTACCGTTGCTATTTTATTCGGAGCCCAATATTAGCCCATAAATTCTATCGGACTATTGTACTTCTGACTTGACTCACTAATTTATGCCCTGGACTTTTTCGTCACTCAAAATCGAATTCGTTGTGCTCTAAATTAATTGCACAATTTTTCGTACTGATAGTCCATCTCCGGTGATTATGTGCCCCAGAAATGGTACTCTATCCAGGCAGAACTCACATTTGCTGAGTTTAGCGTACAGCCTCTCATGTCTCAGCGTCTCCAACACGATCCTGAGATGCCTCTCATGCTCCTCCTGGCTCTTGGAATATACCAAGATGTCGTCGATAAATACCACCATGAACTTGTCTAAGTACTGGTGGAAGACATTGTTCATCAAACACATAAATGCAGCTGGCGCGTTGGTTAAACCAAACGGCATGACTAAAAACTCGTAGTGGCCATACTTCGTCCGAAAGACCGTCTTCTGGATGTCCTCTCTCTGTACCTTGATCTGATGATAACCGGATCTGAGATCGATCTTCGAGAATACACATGCACCGCTAAGCTGATCAAAAATCATCGATGCGCGGTAGTGGAGCATGAGAGGACCATTGTCGAGGACCATATTCGACGACTATAGTCGAGACCTTAGTCGTAGACCTTAATGCTCTGACCTACATGGGACACCACAAAAGCCATGTCACGCTCCAGTCCTAAAATACCGAGAGACTAGCCACGTGACAATGGCCAGCAACACACTCCAATGGGCAAATCCAATTAAATGGACCCGTTAGAGTGTACTTAAGCTATAAAACAATATAAAGGTGTACGATATATCTCACAGTCTAATTCTAATCTCATCCACAGGAGATAAACATAACTCAAATATCTAACTAATCAAAGGGAAATATAATTCAATAACAAGTATCAATAAAATGTCTCGGGGAACAACCCGATAATGAGTTTAATATAGAAATCCATGAGACATGAATAGAGTATCAAGAACAGAAATAACTGAGTAACAAAATACTCAAGAGAAATCTTCGTGCATCACCTCGTCCTCTGGTGTTGGTACTGCTCCAGCGTCTGCTCTTGTCTCGTATGTCTCGGGCTAGATCTTCTCTGCTATATCCGTGGACATAATCCGGATCCAGGTCCTCAGGGGACATAGTAAGGTACAAGAATAATTCAAGCCAAAATAAATGCAGTATATAAAATATATTAATAGGGCAAACTATGTAACCAGCTATGTGATATGCAAATGAGAGCATCACTATAACTCAGGCTGAGACCACTACAAGCTCTGTGCCGGGGAGCCTGTAGCAGTGATATCACGTAGTGGGCCTAGCTCTGATGTAGAGGCTACGGCACCGCAATAATATATATATATATATATATATATATATATATATATATATATATATATATATATATATATATATATATAATCAGCCTGTAGCCTATGTGTCTCTCCCTACCCAATGTAATCACATGTTGTAACCTCCGTATCCTGAAATTCATGCTTAAATGTTGTTATTAGGTTAATTTGGGACTATTGTGATTTTTCCATAATTTTTTGTTAATTAAAAACTAGTAACACTAATTTCCTAGGACTTTCAAGAATTTATTTTAGGTCCAAACTTAATAAAAAATATTCCAAAATTTTATTTTAGGTTCTAAATAGTCAAATATATTTTATAGAATTTTTTGGGAATTTTCTGAGTATTTTTAGTATTTATTGGGAGTAATTAGGCTAATAACTAATTTTTAGGACTTGTAGAATTTATTGTGCAATCCTAGGAATATAGAATGGACCCACGTTATTTTCTAGGATTTATAATATTATTATATATTTTCTGAAATTATTTCATAATTTTTGAAATAATTTTAGTATTTATTTTTAGTTATATGGGTAAAACTAATGTTTAGAGCTTCTCCTATTTATAGTAGGAAATCTATGAATATCAAAATTGTCCCAAATATTTTTCTAAGGTTTTTAGGTTCAAAATATATTTTCTGTAATTTTTCCAGAATTTTATGATTATTTTTAATATTTATTTTGAGTCATTTAGATTTAAAATGACTTAAATAATATTTTGATAAAGGCAAATCAAAAACAAATAATATAACAAAAACCATCCAATCAGATTCTGACACGTGTCAGCCTATAAATATCTATTCAGCCGCAGGTACATCCTATTCAGCCACAGGTACATCCCTATATATATATAGTATTATAAACCTAATTATCCCATTATTTTAGAGAGAGAGATTTTAAAGAATTGCCATCTAGGGTTCCTTCATCTTTCACAAGCCATTGCACATAGTTCCGGACTCCAAACGAGGCCTAGTTAATTGTGTTAGAAAGATATTGAGGTTAGATTTCTGATTATATAATTTGTTTTATGATATTATGAGTATTAAATTCTGAAAAAATCGTAGAGCACAGCATGTCCAAAAATAGACGTGTTTCAATGTTTTTGCGATTTCGGGAGAACCAGGAATCAGAATCATGAACCGTTTGTAGTTTCGGAAAGCTAACGTCGAGATCATTGACATATATTTTTTCCAGAATTTAATTCAAAATATTTTTATACTGTTAATTCTGTAGAACTTCTAGGTTAGAATTTAACCATCGGTGCACAATACAAAATTTGTATGTGCCATAATTTTCAAACGAATTTGAATTCGGACGAGCCATAAATTCCAGCATATTTTTGACACTGAAATCTATAGGAAATCATGCATAAAATTCGAGTTTGTATCAGTTGACTTTTTGGTCAACAGATTACCTCGATTTGCGTGCCATGAGTCTCGAGTTGATAAAATTCAGTTCCTTTGGAGAAAATTTAGAAATTAACCTAAAAATCAGAATAATAAGATTAAAATAGTATTTTAGAGTAATTATTCCATAATTAAATAAATTAAAATAAATTATCTTTTGACATGGTAAAATTATAATACATAGGCTATTTGGACTGTGACTTGGATTCTGATTCATACCAGCAAAGGACCACAGGCGAGTACATTCTATGATAGTTTCTTATCTATGATATCCTTTATATTCATTGTATTTAGTGTAAATATCCATATTTCTTGACACGATGGTTACACGGATTGGTATATCCGGATCTCGTCATGAGATGTTATTCCTTGTTCATGGTATATCTTGTACAAGTCTTGTTTCATTGTTTATCTTGTTCATGTACAGACACTGATTCTCGAGGAGACTTGCTACCTTCTTAGAGAATCCCGTGCCATAGCGTACCATGATTGGATCCACAATACTAGTTGGGGGCGAGGAAATTGCTAGTGAGAGATGTGATCAAAATACCTATCGTACAAGTGTAGACATTGAACAGTGTTAATCATACACCTCACGTATGATTAGCCAGGCCATGTAGTCATCGAACAAGTTCCCAAGCCGATCACATTTCGAAACTATGATTTCAAACACTTAGAATAGTTACAGTTCTCTATTTTAGTTCATATACTACATCACCCGTATATGATATTGTACCTCGTTCTCTTTATTTCATAAATGACTGACTGTACCATATTTTCTATATTGCCTGTTCTTCTTATATTGTCATTGCATTTATTTATTGCCTTCTCTCAGTATATAGCATCATCAATTTATTGTTTAATAGTCCTTATCAATTAACTGGAACTGTTATTTGAGATGTACTTTGCTCCATCCTGACTGAAAATATTTTTCCAGACTGCGCCTTAGAGGACTGGTGTAAACCCCCTGATTTTTTAAGAATTTTTAAATTTAGATTTTCACAATTTTCTGGAATTTTCAGGAATTATTTTCTAATTAAATTCAGGGTTTTAATTATTAAATGATTTTTAAATGATAATAAATAATATTAAAATATTATGAAAATAATATTTTTGGGTATAAAATGAAAAATTGGACTTAGGATAATTTTTCTGAAATTTATTAGGCCCCGGACCTATTTTTAATCACCTTAAAAATATTTTTTATTTTAATTAAACCCCAAATAAACCCTAGCCCAACCCAAGCCCAAACCACCCCAAGCCCAACCCAAGCCCAAACCCTAGCCCAGCCCGTGGGCTATCGGGTCGGGTCGGGTCGGTCAGACCCGAACCCGCCCGCGAGCCCGACCCGCGTAATCCTTCTCCCCCCCACGTTCCCCGCGTTCTCCGGCGGCCGCCCGAGTCTCCCGCCGCCCTCCGCGCCTCACCGGCCACTCCCCCCCATGACCTCCACCATCCCCGCCTCGGCTCCGTCTCCCCCGCCATGACCCGCTCCCCTCCAGCCCTATTTAAACCCCCGCCGACCTCGAGCTTTTCCCCCGACTCCGACCACCTCCCCTTGCAGCGACGCCGCCACCTCCTCCCGCCCAGCTCCGCCGATCCGCCTGCCACCAGCGCCTAGCCCCCACCGTCTTCCTCCTCCTTCCTCCTCCGACAGCCTCAGCCGCAGCCGCCGAGGATCCCCCGACCCAGCCGTAGCAGCAACTAGCCGCCCCAGCCACGCCGCCTCCCGCCTACGACGCCTCTCCTTCACTCCGCTGCCTCCGGCGACGCCACCCCGAAGCCGCCAGTGCCGCCTTCGCCTCCCTCCGGCCGCCGCAGCCCCGAGCAACCCGCCGGAACCCTAAACCCTAAACCCTAACCCTAGTTCTCTCGTGTCGGACACGTGTCGGACACGGAATTTTTGGATTTTTCGGACCCTGTTCAGGTACGCGTTTCTCCCTGCTCGTTTACCCATTTTCGATTCCGTCAGTTGCGTTGCGTAGCCTGCGTGACCCCCTCGGTGCCCGTGCAACCCGCTCGGGGCATCGCGTCCTGTGGCGATCGCGAACCGCGATCCAAAAACAGGAAAAATAACGCCCTGATTCACCCCGGAACTGGGTACGCCCTGCCAAACGGGACGACTTGGCCGTGCGCGGTCTTCACAGATACGTGCGCGCCGTCGATACGGACGTGCGAGATTTTGCAGAAGTCAATTCGGGTGTGCGTGCACACCGGAATCAGTGCGTATCCGCAGACAACGCCCTATATCCGACTTTTCTGAATTGTACCCTAACTTTGTGTACACACGTCGGATTGAAACGAAACTTACGCCATTGAACTCGTAGCGATATGCTGGTCCTGTGATCCAAGTTTGTTTCGATTCTGAGAACGTTGACAAAATCGCGTGTCGTGGGCCCCACGGGTTCCACCTGACGGGCGATTTTGTGATCGGCTCATCGGAATCCATTTCTGAAAGTTCCGTTGGGTTCGTATCATCGTTCCTGACCTGTTGACACTAAGTTTGGCAAATTTGGAGACCTTTGACCCTGACACATTTTTTGGTGCAAAGCGGGCCCACATGTGGACCCCGTTTTGACCCAAAATTATCATTTTTGCCATTATCTTCAAATTGGACTCAAGGACAGGTGTTTCTAGCTGATTGATATTTTCTGGATCTGATGGTGATGTTTATTTCAGCAACTGGAGTACCGTCTGCAATTCCAGCTGAAGTCAGAGCAGCAATTGGAACCGGAACCGCAGGCAAGTGTACCTTGCCAAACTTGCAGTTTTTGCTATTTATTCCTTTGAATATATACATTATAACTGTTGTACTTGCTCAACCCTAGGGCTGTGTGATGTGCTTAGCGTCCGATTATAGTCGGATGCCAACACCGTACGCGGGGTTGTGTAACGTCACCTAGAGATGGGTATCGTGACATTTATATTATCGTACTTGCATTATCAAGTACATTATACCCAGGACACTTGACACTATTCATGAGACAGAATTTTCCGGAGATATTCATGGTGATTCTGTGTAGGATACCTATTCATGACATTACAGTTTACTTGCTTAGAAACTATTCTGACTTACTGCATTAGTTGATCTTGCGTGACTGGACCTGAGACATTATGGAACTGTGACGTGAGATTACATGGGGTGGGGAGAGTATTACCATATCAAGGCTGATTATAATATAAATAATATTATCTGGAGGTGTCTTAGTCTCTGATACAGAGCTTTGGTACCTTACTGGCCCTTCGAGAAAATACTGCTATAGTTTTTTCGACACTGATCCTGTAGTAGTCTCAGCCTGAGTATGACTAAAACTCTCACTTGCATATCACTTAGCTAGTTTATTTATTTACCCTATTGTTCCTTATTTCTGCACTACATTTATTTTGGCTTGTATTATCTGTACCTTGTTATGTCCCCTGAGGACCTGGAATGGACTATGTTCCCAGGTATAGCCGAAGAGATCTACCCCGAGGTGTACGAAACAGGAGCACTTCTTGGAGCTGTACCAGGACCTGAGGACGAGATCGCACTAGATGACTTCTCCTGAGCATTGGCTTTATATAGTCAGTTATTTCTGTTCTATTTCCAGTTCCTTTATTTCCTGTCTATTGCATTGATGTACCAGACATATTCTCGGGTTGTTCTCCGAGATACTTATTTAAAATTTGTTTATTTATTCTATTGCATTATTTCTAGCAATTAATCTGTGATTATCTGTTGTGGATGAGATTAGAATAACCTGGGACTTGTAACAATTATTTTATTTATTGTTAGACTACAGCTTAAGCATGCCCTGATGGATCCATTAAATTGGGTTGTCCATCGGTGCGTGCTGCTAGCCATTGCCACGTGTCCAGTCCCTCGGTATTTTGGGGCTGGGGCGTGACAACTGGTGTCCGACATATTATGGACCATAGGGAGAGTAGCTGCAAACTTGGACTTGGTAGCACATGTGTGATTCCCGGAAGGTCTAGTCGGGATCACTAGTTATTTAGTTAGTTTTTTTAGCAGTTTTTGGTACCGGATTTATCTCCGGTATATTTAGTTAAGACTTGGTTATTACTGTTGAGTTAGATTATTTCTATTTAGACTTGTGTCACATTTTATTTATTCTCCGATATCTTATCGTGCTCTAGTTTATGTGATTGAGTATTCCATATTATATTATGATATCTGTGATTCCTTATGGAGTTGGATGCTCATGTGAGAATGATTAGATAGTATTGTGACCTAGACAGCGTTCTACCGCCGATGCTGCGGCGTAGGCTGGACGTACCCACGTACTCGTGTCCCAAAATCTGGGTGCGGATCGTGACACATTTTTAGTGGCGGTCCATGCAGGTCAGACTTCACAATTAGAGCGATGTCGTGGTAGTGTGACATCTTAGTTGTACTACTGCGTGCCTGCGATAGGATCTAGGATATAGCATACTAGGATGAGAGCGAATACTCAATCACAACTAGGAATATTTCTAATCTATTATCTTGTTATCCTTATTTTCTTTCTGTTCCTTTTCGCCTATTTGATTGATTAATTGATTTCTTAGTACCGTAGTTTATATTCGTGATTTTCTTGTTAGAATGTAGTTAATAGTATACCCTGACAGAGACTGCAATAACATGACAAAAGTGACCATAACCATACATATTTTTCTTAGATTGCATGTTGTATGATTCTAGGTAGAATTCTCTTAGACTTTGATTGTTGAAGATTTAACTGTAGTAAAGATTAACGAAGAGGTTATGACTTGACAAAGAGAGACAAGGTGCCTTAAATTTCGAGGATAAACATTAATATAAATAAAAAGTTGAGAATTTAATATGGCAGAATTGACGATTTTGTTAAATCTTAGATTTTTATGAAGATTATGAAATGATTGAATTTATCATTAAATTTTGAGGAATTTAAGAAGGTTATCAATATATTTATTGGACTGCAAGTTATGAACTTATATTTTGAATATTGTGTTGAAGGTTTCATAAGTATTACATCGTTGAGTATTGTGAGGGAAAAAAAATCGAGGAATAAGAACATAAATGGATTAGTATTGAATTCAAATTTTGGGATAAGATTTAATTTTATAATATGCATTGATTGGATTTAAATTAGAGGAGTAAGATCATTAATGGATTAGTGTTTGAATTCAAATTTTGGGATGAGATTTAATTTTATAATATGCATTGATTGGATTTAAATTAGAGGAGTAAGATCATTAATGGATTAGTGTTTGAATTCAAATTTTGGGATGAGATTCAATTTTATAATATGCATTGATTGGATTTAAATTAGAGGAGTAAGATCATTAATGGATTAGTGTTTGAATTCAATTTTTGTGATACAATTTTTAAATTTTATAAATATGCATTGATTGGATTTCAATTAGAGGATTGAATATTAAATTCTTGTATTTCGTTATTAACTTAAATTTTTGGAGGAGATTATGATAAGAATGGAATTTGATTTTATTTCGAGGATTTTCAGGAATATGATATTTTGAAATTTTTGTGAAATAACAATGTGGTTTTACTTCATGATTATTTGGGTTGATGAATTTAATTTTGATGGTAATAAATAAAACAATTGAGGATTTTAAATTTTGAGGACGAAATTTTTTAAGGTGGGCAGACTTGTAACCTCCGTATCCTGAAATTCATGATTAAATGTTGTTATTAGGTTAATTTGGGACTATTGTAATTTTTTCATAATTTTTAGTTAATTAAAAACTAGTAACACTTATTTTCTAGGACTTTCAAGAATTTATTTTAGGTCCAAACTTAACTAAAAATATCCCAAAATTTTATTTTAGGTTCTAAATAGTCAAATATAATTTCTAGAATTTTTTGAAAATTTTCTGAGTATTTTTAGTATTTATTGGGAGTAATTAGGCTAATAACTAATTTTTAGGACTTGTAGAATTTATTGTGCAATTCCAGGAATATAGAATGGATCCACGTTATTTTCTAGGGTTTATAATATTATTATATATTTTCTGAAATTATTTCAGAATTTTTAGAATAATTTTAGTATTTATTTTTAGTTATATGGGTAAAACTAATGTTTAGAGCTTCTCCTAATTATAGTAGAAAATCTATAAATATAAAATTATTCCAAATATTTTTCTAAGGTTTTTAGGTTCAAAATATATTTTCTGTAATTTTTCCAGAATTTTATGATTATTTTTAATATTTATTTTGAGTTATTTATATTTAAAATGACTTAAATAATGTTTTGATAAAGGCAAATCAAAAATAAATAATATAACAAAAACCATCCAATCAGATTCTGACACGTGTCAGCCTATAAATATCTATTCAGCCGCAGGTACATCCCTATTCAGCCGCAGGTACATCCCTATTCAGCCGCAGGTACATCCCTATATATATATATATTATTATAAACCTAATTATCCCATTATTTTAGAGAGAGAGATTTTGGAGAATTGCCATCTAGGGTTCCTTCATCTTCCACAAGCCATTGCGCATAGCTCCGGACTCCAAACGAGGCCTAGTTTCTTGTGTTAGAAAGATATTGAGGTTAGCTTTCTGATTACATAATTTTTTATATAAAATTATGAGTATTAAATTCTGAAAAAATCGTAGAGCACAACATGTCCAAAAATATACGTGTTTCAATATTTTCGCGATTCCGGGAGAACCAGGAATCAGAATCATGAACTGTTTGTAGTTTCGGAAAGATAACATCGAGATCATTGACATATGTTTTTCCCAAAATTTAATTCTAAATATTTTTATACTGTTAATTCTGTAGAACTTCAAGGTTAGAATTTAACTATCGGTGCACAATACAAAATTTGTATGTGCCATAATTTTTAAACGAATTTGAATTCAGACGAGCCGTAAATTCTACCATATTTTTGATGCTAAAATAAACAGAAAATCATGCATGAAAGTCGAGTTTGTGTCGGTTGACTTTTTGGTCAATATATCACCTCGATTTGCGTGCCATGAGTCTCGAGTTGATAAAATTCAGTTCCTTTGGACAAAATTTAGGAATTAACCTAAAAATCAGAATAATAAGATTAAAATAAGATTTTAGAGTAATTATTCCATAATTAAATAAATTAAAATAAATTATCTTTTGACATGGTAAAATTGTAATACATAGGCTATTTGGACTGTGACTTGGATTCTGATTCATACCAGCAAAGGACCACAGGCGAGTACATTATCTGATAGTTTCTTATCTATGATATCCTCTATGTTCATTGTATTTAGTGTAAATATTCATATTTCTTGACACGATGGTTACACGGATTGGTATATCCGGATCTCGTCATGAGATGTTATTCCTTGTTCATGGTGTATCTTGTACAAGTCTTGTTTCATTATTTATCTTGTGCATGTACAGACACTATTTTTTGAGGAGACTTGCTACCTTCTTAGAGAATCCCGTGCCATAGCGTACCATGATTAGATCCACATTACTAGTTGGGGGTGGAGAAATTGCTAGTGAGAGATGTGATCAAAATACCTATCGTACAAGTGTAGACATTGAACAGTGTTAATCATACACCTCACGTATGATTAGCCAGGCCATGTAGTCATCGAACAAGTTTCCAAGCCGATCACATTTTGAAACTATGATTTCAAACACTTAGAATAGTTACAGTTCTCTATTTTAGTTCATATACTACATCACCCGTATATGATATTGTACCTCGTTCTCTTCATTTCATAAATGACTGACTGTACCATATTTTTTATATTGCCTGTTCTTCTTATATTGTCATTGCATTTATTTATTGCCTTCTCTCAGTATATAGCATCATCTATTTATTATTTTATAGTCCTTATCAATTAACTGGAACTGTTATTTGAGTTGTACTTTGCTCCATCCTAACTGAAAATATTTTTTCAGACTGCGCCTTAGAGGACCGACGTCCGACATATTATGGACCACAGGGAGAGTTGCTGCAAACTTGGACTTGGTAGCACATGTGTAATTTCCGGGAGGTCTAGTCGGGATCACTAGTTATTTAGTTAGTTTCTTTTAGCAGTTTTTGGTACCGAATTTGTCTCCGGCATATTTAGTTGAGACTTGAATATTACTGTTGAGTTAGATTATTTCTATTTAGACTTGTATCGCATTTTATTTATTCTTCGATATCTTATCGTGCTATAGTTTATGTGATTGATTATTCCATATTATATTGTGATATCTGAGATTCCTTATGGAGTTGGATGCTCGTGTGAGAATGATTAGATAGTATTATGACCTAGACAGCGTTCTACCGCTGATGCTGCGGCGTAGGCTGGACGTACCCACGTACTCGTGCCCCAAAATCTGTGTGCGGATCATGACACATTTTTAGTGACGGCTCATGCAGGTCAGACTTCGCAATTTGAGCGATGTCGTAGCAGTGTGACATCTTAGTTGTATTACTGCGTGCCTGCGATAGGATCTAGGATATAGCATACTAGGATGATAGCGAATACTCAATCACAACTAGGAATATTTCTAATCTATTATCTTGTTATCCTTATTTTTCTTCTGTTCCTTTTCGCCTATTTGATTGATTGATTGATTCCTTAGTACCGTGGTTTGTATTCGTGATTTTCTTGTTAGAATGTAGTTAATAGTATACCCTGACAGAGACTGCAATAACATGACAAAAGTGACCATAACCATACATATTTTCCTTAGATTGCATGTTGTATGATTCTAGGTAGAATTCTCTTAGACTTTGATTGTTGAGGATTTAACTGTAGTAAAGATTAACGAAGAGGTTATGACTTGACAAAGAGAGACAAGGTGCCTTAAATTTCGAGGATAAACATTAATGTAAATAAAAAGTTAAGAATTTAATATGGCAGAATTGACGATTTGGTTAAATCTTAGATTTTTATGAAGATTATGAAATGATTGAATTTATTATTAAAATTTGAGAAATTTAAGAAGGTTATCAATATATTTATTGGACTGCAAGTTATGAACTTATATTTTGAATATTGTGTTGAAGGTTTCATAAGTATTACATCGTTGAGTATTGTGAGGGAAAAAAATCGAGGAATAAGAATATAAATGGATTAGTGTTGAATTCAAATTTTGGGATGAGATTTAATTTTATAATATGCATTGATTGGATTTAAATTAGAGGAGTAAGATCATTAATGGATTAGTGTTTGAATTCAAATTTTGGGATGAGATTCAATTTTATAATATGCATTGATTGGATTTAAATTAGAGGAGTAAGATCATTAATGGATTAGTGTTTGAATTCAAATTTTGGGATGAGATTCAATTTTATAATATGCATTGATTGGATTTAAATTAGAGGAGTAAGATCATTAATGGATTAGTGTTTGAATTCAATTTTTGTGATACAATTTTTAAATTTTATAAATATGCATTGATTGAATTTCAATTAGAGGATTGAATATTAAATTCTTGTATTTCGTTATTAACTTAAATTTTTGGAGGAGATTATGATAAGAATGAAATTTAATTTTTATTTCGAGGATTTTCAGGAATATGATATTTTGAAAATTTTGTGAAATAACAATGTAGTTTTACTTCATGATTATTTGGGTTGATGAATTTAATTTTGATGGTAATAAATAAAATAATTGAGGATTTTAAATTTCGAGGACGAAATTTTTTAAGGTGGGTAGACTTGTAACCTCTGTATCCTGAAATTCATACTTAAATATTGTTATTAGGTTAATTTGGGACTATTGTGATTTTTTTATAATTTTTAGTTAATTAAAAACTAGTAACACTAATTTTCTAGGACTTTCAAGAATTTATTTTAGCTTCAAACTTAATTAAAAATATCCCAAAATTTTATTTTAGGTTCTAAATAGTCAAATATATTTTCTAGAATATTTTGGGAATTTTCTGAGTATTTTTAGTATTTATTGGGAGCAATTAGGCTAATAACTAATTTTTAGGATTTGTAGAGGTTTATAATATTATTATATATTTTTTGAAATTATTTCAGAATTTTTGGAATAATTTTAGTATTTATTTTTAGTTATATGGGTAAAACTAATGTTTAGAGCTTCTTCTAATTATACTAGAAAATCTATGAATATAAAATTGTCCCAAATATTTTTCTAAGGTTTTTAGGTTCAAAATATATTTTCTGTAATTTTTCCAGAATTTTATGATTATTTTTAATATTTATTTTGAGTTATTTAGATTTAAAACGACTTAAATAATGTTTTGATAAAGGCAAATCAAAAATAAATAATATAACAAAAACCATCCAATCAGATTCTGACACGTGTCAGCCTATAAATATCTATTCAGCCGCAGGTACATCCCTATTCAGCCGCAGGTACATCCCTATATATATATATATATATATATATATATATATATATATATATATATATATATATTATAAACCTAATTATCCCATTATTTTAGAGAGAGAGATTTTGGAGAATTGCCATCTAGGGTTCCTTCATCTTCCATAAGCTATTGTGCATAGCTCCGGACTCCAAACGAGGCCTAGTTTCTTGTGTTAGAAAGATATTGAGGTTAGATTTCTGATTATATAATTTGTTTTATTAAATTATGAGTATTAAATTCTGAAAAAATCGTAGAGCACAACATGTCCGAAAATAGACGTGTTTTAATGTTTTCGCGATTTCGGGAGAACCAGGAATCAGAATCATGAACCGTTTATAGTTTCGGAAAGCTAATATCGAGATCATTGACATATGTTTTTCTCAGAATTTAATTCGAAATATTTTCATACTTTAAATTCTGTAAAACTTCTAGGTTAGAATTTAACCATCGGTGCACAATACAAAATGTGTATGTGCCATAATTTTCAAACGAATTTGAATTCGGACGAGCCATAAATTCTAGCATATTTTTGATGCTGAAATCTACAGAAGATCATGCATGAAAGTCGAGTTTGTGTCAGTTGACTTTTTGGTCAATATATCACCTCGATTTGCGTGCCACGAGTCTCGAGTTGATAAAATTCAGTTCCTTTGGACAGAATTTAGGAATTAACCTAAAAATCAGAATAATAAGATTAAAATAGGATTTTAGAGTAATTATTCCAGAATTAAATAAATTAAAATAAATTATCTTTTGACATGGTAAAATTGTAATACATAGGCTATTTGGACTGTGACTTGGATTCTGATTCATACCAGCAAAGGACCACAGGCGAGTACATTCTCTGATAGTTTCTTATCTATGATATCCTCTATGTTCATTGTATTTAGTGTAAATATCCATATTTCTTGACACGATGGTTACACGGATTGGTATATCCGGATCTCGTCATGAGATATTATTCCTTGTTCATGGCGTATCTTGTACAAGTCTTGTTTTATTGTTTATCTTGTGCATGTACAGACACTGATTCTCGAGGAGATTTGCTACCTTCTTAGAGAATCCTGTGCCATAGCGTACCATGATTGGATCCACAGTACTAGTTGGGGGCGAAAAAATTGCTAGTGAGAGATGTGATCAAAATACCTATCGTACAAGTGTAGACATTGAACAGTGTTAATCATACACCTCACGTATGATTAGCCAGGCCATGTAGTCATCGAACAAGTTTCCAAGCCGATCACATTTCGAAACTACGATTTCAAACACTTAGAATAGTTACAGTTCTCTATTTTAGTTCATATATTACATCACCCGTATATGATATTGTACCTCGTTCTCTTTATTTCATAAATGACTGACTGTACCATATTTTCTATATTGCCTGTTCTTCTTATATTGTCATTGCATTTATTTATTGCCTTCTCTCAGTATATAGCATCATCTATTTATTGTTTTATAGTCCTCATCAATTAACTGGAACTGTTATTTGAGATGTACTTTGCTCCATCCTGACTGAAAATATTTTTCCAGACTGCGCCTTAGAGGACTGGTGTCCGACATATTATGGACCATAGGGAGAGTAGCTACAAACTTGGACTTGGTAACACATGTGTGATTTCCGGGAGGTCTAGTCGGGATCCCTAGTTATTTATTTAGTTTTTTTAGCAGTTTTTGGTACCGGATTTGTCTCCGGCATATTTAGTTGAGACTTGGATATTATTGTTGAGTTAGATTATTTCTATTTAGACTTGTGTCGCATTTTATTTATTCTTCGATATCTTATCGTGCTCTAGTTTATGTGATTGAGTATTCCATATTATATTATGATATCTGTGATTCCTTATGAAGTTGGATGCTCGTGTGAGAATGATTAGATAGTATTGTGACCTAGACAGCGTTCTACACCGATGCTGCGACGTAGGCTGGACGTACCCACATACTCGTACCCCAAAATCTGGGTGTGGGTCGTGACACACGCCTCATGTCCATGACGTCTCATGTCCATAACACGCAAGATCATGACCTCTAACTAATACGGCAAGTCATAATGATAGCGATGCATATGTAATATCTATGTCATGAATCCTGTAACCTATACAGAATCACCATGAATAACTCAGGAAAGATTTTGTCTCATGAATAGTGTAAAGTGTCCTATGGTATGATGTATTTGATAATGCAAGCACAAAAATATATAGGATCGCGATATCAACTCTCTATGTGACGTTACACGACTCCGCGTACGGCGTCGACACCCGAATATTATTCAGACGCTAAGCAACATCTCACGGTCCTAGGTTGAATATATATATTACATAAATAAATTAAGAGAATAATATGAAGCAAGTACTACAAGATTGGCAAGGTACAGTTGCTTGGAGTTTGAATTCCTCCAATTGCTCCGGTAACAGCAAAATCTTCAGGTACGCCTCTAAATGCTGAAATAAATATTACCATCACTCTCAGAAGATATAAAATAGCTTGAATTGTCTACCCATAAGTCCAATTTGAAAACAGGGACAAAATTGACAGTTTCTGGTCAAAGCGGGGTCCATATATGGCCCACTTCACACCGAAAAATGTGTCAAAGACAAAGTTCTCCAAATTCGTCAAACTTAGTGTCTATAAGTCCAGAACGATAATACGAATCCAATGGAATGTCCAGAACTAAATTCCTATGAGCCGGTCACAAAATCGTCAGTCAAGTGGAGCCGTGGGACCCACGATACGGGATTTCGTCAACGTTCTCAGAATCGAACCAAACTTGGGTCACAGGACCAGCATAACGCTACAAATCCGATGGCATAAGTTTTGTTACTAAACGACAAGCACACACGAAGTTACAACAAATTTCAGAATAGGCCGATATGGGGCAATTTTGACGGATACGCATTAATTTCGGTGTGCACGCACATCCAAATCAACTTCTGTGAAATTCCATATTTCTGCATTGATGATACGCTCCTTTGGGTGTAATTATCATACAACTAAGTAGCCTCTTTAGCGGGAAGCACCCAGTTTTAAGAAATTTGGGTCTCGAAAACTAAGATTTTGTCAACTTTACCCGCGAATAAAACATATTACAGCACAGTAAAATAAACTAATTACAGGGTTTAAAACTTGGTTATATTGTCTAATTTACTGTTTAAGTGAATTTTAGAATTATTAAACAGGTTGGACGTAAAACGGCCGTGAACTTGTGAGTTCGGGACAGTTTTAGAATTCCAAAATTGGAATATTTTTTCTGTCTTTGCATCGCGGTTTACGATCGACACAGGATATGATACCCCAATCTAATTGCACGGGATTCGAGAGGCTCACACAGTGAACATATCGCAATAGTCCGATCGAAAATAGATACAGCGGGGAGGAAGAAAAGCTCATCGGAACAGGGGCCGGAATCGACTAAATAATGCGTGCACGGGGCGGCGCGGCGGTGCTCGGCTGGTCGTCGGCGGTGGATTGCTGCGGTGGCGGTGCTCGTCAGTGTTGGTCGGGGAGGCAGAGGATGGCTCGGCGTGCTAGGGTCGCCGTCGTTGCTGAGGTCGTCGCCGGAGTCCGGTGGCCGGAGTGGCGGTGGCCGTGGTGGATGATGGTGAAGTGGTGGTGGAGGTGGTTGGCATGGGGGTTTTTATAGGGAGGACGGCAGGCGGTTTGCAGGGAGATGAAGGGGTAGGGGCAGCGGACGTTGGGGAGGCGAGCGGTCGGCGACAGACGCGCGGGGCGGCGGTTACGAACAGTCGGGGTTATTCCATCTGTATTAATGGGTTAGCGGTCGGGTCGGGTTTGTGGGTTCGGTTCCAGATCCGACCCGTTACGGTTTGGGTTGGGTTGGTTTATTCTAGGCTTGGTTCGGTTCGGTTCAGGTTGGATCGTGGCGGTTACGAACAGTCGGGGTTTATTCCATCTGTAGTAATGGGTTAGCGGTCGGGTCGGGTTTGTGGGTTCTGTTCCAGATCCGACCCGTTACGGTTTGGGTTGGGTTGGTTTATTCTAGGCTTGGTTCGGTTTGGTTCAGGTTGGTTCGCGACGGTTACGAACAGTCGGGGTTTATTCCATCTGTAGTAATGGGTTAGCGGTCGGGTCGGGTTTGTGGGTTCGGTTCCAGATCCGACCCGTTACGGTTTGGGTTGGTTTATTCTAGGCTTGGTTTGGTTCGGTTCAGGTTAGTTTATTCTGAAATAATATTTTTAGCTGTTTAAAAATAGTTTTTGGGTCCAATAAATTCAAAAAAATTATACTATGTCTAATTATTTATTTTACACTCAAAAATATAATTTTTATAATATTTTAATATTTAATTTAATACTCAAAAAATTTATCCTTTGAAGAACATGTATTTTTAATAAACTAAAAAAACACAAAAAATCTTAAAAATTTATATTTTAATTTCTGAAAAATCTGGGTGTTTACAATTGAGTTTAGTTTGCTAGCTCCTTGCTTCAAAATGCTTCAAAATATGGCACGATCAAGACGCGTCGACATCTGGACTAGATTGGGCTGTGACTTCAGCTCCTCGCAGGATTCCTTGGTGCGGGGAACCTGTTTCAACGAGGGTCAGTATATCAAAATTTACTAGTGAAGGCAGGCTAACCCAACTATACCAATCAATACGTTGTTTATATGAAGCATGCATATTTTTGTGGTCTTTCTATCTTGCCTTAGTTCATTTTATAAGCAAGCAGTATATAGAATTTACTGAAATGAACTTGCCACCGTTCGATGACTTTTTACCTGCCCGTCTGAACCACCTGCACAATACTTACCATGTCCTTTCCTGCCACGAAGACACAAGTTAGCTTGCACAGGTTTAAATATACGTGGGGGATCACTGGAGGGATGCCAAATGGACGACTAGTCACCAGCGAGTGGTATGCAGCAAAAGAACATAGTGTGCTACAAGCCATCTCGTCCAGTATAATTGACTATACAATAGAGTTTCGTCCAAATCGGATCGGTGCCAGTACCATAGCGACCGTCCGCAGAAACTATGACCTTGTGCACAATTTGTCCGTGATCAAACGACGTCTATATTAAGTTAACCATTCATGGAGTTGAGTAAACACGAGTACAAGACATGTAGTATTGCATGATTCATTTTTGTATAGTCTCCCTGAACAATTTATTGCATAACAAGGTATGTTCCATACTTAGCATAATTTATAGAAGAAGTATGCATTTTTAACTAAAATTGAAGCATGTATAGAACATTCTGAATGAACTAGCATGAATAAGGTAACCGTTCATTAGTTGATTGACTAGCATAAGTAGTCCAAGTCTATTTCTTCTTATCTTGACATCTTTTAGTTATTACTTGGTATCGTTTGATCGGGACAAACAAGAATGCAAGATTTTTAGACGTGAAGACTTGGAAAAAGGGTCAACTGAATCGAATATAAGCCACTCACAAGTTGGTGGAAGGAAAGAAAAGAGGTGCTTCAGGACTCCGCTCACGCGTCGCCTATTGCTCGTTTACCTGCATTTGCTACGAACAGCTGATCAATACCTCTTCCACTCCTTCCAATCTCGGAATTCAAGTGCAGTTCAACGAACAAAAATAATGAAATCTATCGAAACCGTTCAAAAAAATGCAAGCAAATCCGAAAACCAACTCAAAGCACGAAAGCAACAAAGCGACAGCGAAAACTGAGATAAAAAAAACTTGCAGCGGAGAGGTCCCTCTTGAATCTGCCGCTAAGTCAATCATGGTGGCACGGTCCACTGGATAAGGAAATCGATTCCGAAGAAGCAAATCCATAACGAGGATGGGTTCTTGTTTCAATCTATCCCGATCGAACGATACCGTCTTGTATTTTTTAGCCGCGCTCCCCGAATACGGGGAACGGGGCACCACATCCTAACCAACTAATTAAAAGTTTTGTCCACGAAACTTAGGAATAGAACCTACCACTTGGAAACAATAAAGGAAACCTTTCCCTCATCTCAGATTCAAGCTCCCAAGTAGATTCTTCAACCAAATGATTTTGCCAAAGCACGCGCACATGAGGAACCATACGACTTTGAAGCAGATTTTCTTTACGATCCAAAATTTGCACAGGTTGTTCAACATAAGTCAAGTATGCCTTAAGATCTAGTTGATCAAGATCCACCACATGACTCAGGTCGTATACGTACTTCCTAAGCTGTGAAACATGAAAGATATCATACACTTCAGATAGTGACAATGGTAGGACAATCTGATATGCAACTGAGGTGACTCGCTTTATTATCTCGAACGGACCGACAAATCTTAGGCTTAGCTTCCCATTTGCTCCGAATCTGGTGACTCCTCGTATGGACGAGACTTTGAGAAATACTCGATCGCCTTCAAGGAACTCAAGTGGACGTCGATGCGTGTCTGAGTAGCTCTTCTGGCGACTCTGAGCTACCTTTAGCCGTTCCCGTATCAAGCGAATCTTTTGGACAGTTTGCTCCACGAACTCCACGCTAAGAATTGCCGTTCGCCAAATTTATCCCAACAGATTGGGGATCTGCACTTTTGTCCATACAACGCCTCATACGACGCCATCTGAATGCTGGATTGAAAACAATTATTGTATGCAAATTCGGCTAACAGTAGATGCATGTCCCAACTCGTCTTCAAGTCCAAGGCGCAGAGTCGTAGCATGTCTTCGAGGATTTGGTTGACACATTCTGTTTGACCGTCTGTCTGTGGATGGTAGGCAGAGCTGAACTTCAATTTTGTCCCCATTGCTAACAACAGGCTTTCCCAGAAATACGATATGAATCGACCATCTCTATCAGAGACAATGGATACGGGCACGCCGTGGAGCCGAACGATTTCGTTGAAGTATATCTGAGCCAAGCGGTCGATACTCCAAGTACTTTTGATAGGCAGAAATTGATCTGACTTGGTGAGTCGATCGACGATAACCCAGACGATATTATTCCCCCATTGTGTCTTTGGCAAGCCAACAATAAAATCCATTATTATATGTTCCCATTTCCACTCCAGAATATCGAGGTTCTGCATATCTCTGCCCGACTTCTGGTGCTCGGCCTTTATCCTCTACAAGTCATGCAATGAGACACGTACAACGCCATATCTTATTTCATGTCGTGCCATAAAAATATTGTACGGAGATCTCGATACATCTTTGTGCTATCCGGATGAGAAGTATAACTAGAATAATGGGCTTCCGTGAGTATATCCTTTCTGAGGGCTGCATCGTTTGGAACGCACAATCTTCCCTTTACTCGGATCATCTCGTCTGTGCCTACCGCAAAGTCGGATGCCTTTTTTGCTGAGATAAGACCTTGCATCTTTTGCAGGAACAGGTCATCCTTCTGAGCGGACTTGAATTTTTGTAACAAGTCAGGTTCGAGGCACAGTTGAGCCACTTGCGCCCCCTATTTGTATTTGATTATTAGTGTAATGTACAAACCTTCTATATCCCGATGCAGCTTATTATCAATAGCCAGGCTTCCAACGAATACTCGACTCAGTGCATCAGCTACAACATTGCCCTTACCTGGGGTGTATCTGATTATCAAGTCAAAATTGCTAAGAATTTCAAGCCAGCGCCATTGACGAAGATTCAAATCCTTTTATGTGTAAAGATATTTCAGGCTTTTATGATTCGTATAGATCTTGTATGGTACACCATAAAGGTAGTGGCGCCATAACTTCAGCGCGAACACCACCGCGGTTTTCAAATCATGGGTTGGATAATTCTTCTCGTGAGGCTTTAACTGTCTTGATGCAAAGGCTATCACTTTGTCCTGTTGTATAAGGACACATCCCAATCTCTTTCCTGAGGCATCACTGTATATCTTGAAGTCATCAGGTCCGTTTGAATGGGTAAGAATTGGGGCCGAGACGAGGTGCTACTTTAACTCCATAAACGAAGCTTCACAGTCGTCCGTCCACGCGAACGTTACTCCCTTCCGAATGAGCTGAGTCAGAGGTGAGGCAATTCTAGCAAAATCTTTAATAAATCTTCGGTAGTAGCCCGCCAGACCAAGGAAACTCCGAATATCGCTAGCTGACTCAGGCCGTTTCCAGTTCATGATGGCTTTAATCTTCTTAGGGTCAACTGAGATGCCTATTGCAGAATTAATATGCCCGAGGAAGGCTATATTTTCCAACCAGAACTCGCATTTACTAAGCTTCACATACAACTTGTTGTCTTGAAGGGTTTGAAGCACCATCCGCAGGTGTCCTGTGTGTTCATCCCTATTCTTCGAGTACACCAAGATGTCGTCTATAAAAACGACCATAAATTTATCGAGGAATGGTCGGAACACTCGATTCATCAAATCCATAAAAGCAGCAGAGGCGTTCATCAGACCAAACGATATGACAAAAAACTCGTAGTGTCCATAGCGGGTTCGGAATGCAGACTTGAGCATGTCTTCTGGCTTAATCTTCAGCTGATGGTAGCCCGAGCGAAGATCAATTTTCGAGAACACCGTTGCCCCTTGCAGCTGATCAAAAAGGTCATCTATCCTGGGTAGAGGATACTTGTTTCTGATGGTGACCTTATTCAGCTCCCTATAATCGATGTAGAGGCGTAATGTTCCATCTTTCTTCTTTACAAACAGCACAGACACGCCCCAAGGAGATACGCTCGGACGGATTAACCCACGATCCAACAAGTCTTGAAGTTGGCACTTTAATCCTTCAGTTCAACAGGGGCCATTCTGTATGGAGGCTTAGAAATCGGCTGAGTATTCGGGAATGTGTCAATGGTGAACTCGATCTCTCGGTCAGGCGGCATGACGGGTAGTTCGCTCGAAAATATATCAGGAAACTCTGCCACAACGGAAGAAGACTCAACGTTTATATAATCCAGTTGTGTGTCCCGAACTGACGCTAGGTATCCCTCGCAGCCTGAGTGTAGCATTCGCCGAGAAGATATCGCCGAAATCACCATGCAAGCCCTGGACGCATCAGTTGTTGGACTACTCGTGTAGTAGAATTCGGCTTCTCCAGGAAGGTGGAAGACAACTCATTTCTCTGCATATTCGATAGTTGCCGAGCAAGCGTCGAGCTAATCCATCCCCAAAATAATGTCATAATCTCGAACATCTAAGACTAAAACATCGAGCGAAAGCTTCCTTCCTCCGATACAGACATAACCACCTTGGCATACTGAACGAACATGTATTTTTGTGCCGGAGGGGGTGCTAACACTAAGGTTTAGATACAACGGTGTTATTTCTATATTGTTTTCCACGATAAAATTCGTGGATATAAACTATGTGTTGCACCAGAATCAAATAGCTCACGTGCAGGTATGTTATTAAAAAATAATATACCTGACACAACGGTGTCTGAGGCCAGAGCTTCCTCTCGTGTCATAGTGTAGACTTAACCTTAAGCTTGGCGACGCTCTGGCTGAGGTGCAGCTCGATTAGCCTGGGGTGCAGGGGAAGGATTCAGATGTTGAGGTAGGTGTACAGAGCGACGCAACGGACAGTTTCGGATCCCATGGTCTGATTCACCACAAATAAGGCATAACCCAAGCTTCATACGACATTTTTTGATCGTGTTCCCTGGCTTACCACAGAAGTGACATGTTTGGGTTGCATTTTATTTTTGCTTGCCACCGTTGTTTGGACACTTTGCAGCATTGTTTTCTCTCTCGTTGCTATGGCGTTTGTGATTGGAGGTATGCACAGCGTCGGCAGCAACTGGAGGATACTGCAGTTCAAGAGAAAGGGCATGATTTAGGACTCCTCGTATAGTCTCGTACTGGGAAATGACCACGTGCACATGGATGGTAGGATGCAGACCGCCTTCAAATCGTCTGGCACGACTCGCCGTATCAGGTAAAAAGGAGCTGGAAAACTTGGCGAGCTGGTTGAATTCGACGGAATACTGCTTAACTGTCATGCTGCCTTGTCGTAGTTGTATGAACTCGTTCTCTTTCTGACGACGTATGGGAGGGGTTATGAACTTCTCTTCAAACATGCCACGAAAGGTAGCCCATGCGATCATCTCTTCATCATCGTCAACTGGAAGAGATCTTCGATGCACGTTCCACTAATCGTGCGTGTTCAAACGGAGCTGGAGTTGGGCACATGCAACACGCTTCTGCTCGGGTACCTCTAGAAGTTTGAAGTGATCCTCCAGTTTGGCCAACCAATATAGAGCCACTATTGGATCCTCAGTCCCTTTAAATGGCATGTTACAGACTTTCTTGAAGTCGCCAAAGTCGAAGGCAGTCACATCCTTCTTCCTTGGAGTTTGAGGCATCTCGACTTTAATTGCGGGTTGCTCCACTGGTGTCGCTGTTGTTGCCGCGGATTGGTTGGAGGCCAAAGTCTGAACGATCTGTTGCAGGGTATCTACTTGCTTTTGTTGGACTGAGAATCTGGCTTCTATATTGTTTTGGAACTGGTTTTGCCTTTCTTTCGCTCGCTTCTCGGCCCGTTCATAATGAGCCTCCTCCCTTTGTTGGTTAGCCTCTAATATCCTCATCATCTGCTGAATGGAATCTACACGGGACATAGCTCGCTGGCTCCGAGAACTTCCCGAAGTGCCGAAACTGCTTTCTTGGACTTGTGTCTCGCCCGGTGCTAGCGCTGATGATTGCGCTTGTGCCATTCCTTCAAAAGAAGGTAAATTACATCAAGATCATAATATATTATGGACTCATTGTATGAACGTATCTCCTTTTGGCCTAACGAGTTCAAAAGTTTGCACAGGTATTTGATCGTTAAAGGAACTTTTCCAATACGAGGGTCAAAGAAACTTGAAGCTGTGCTCTGATACCAATATATCACGCCCTGATTCCGTGGAATCGATAGTCGTCCCCCGGGCGTGACGCCGTGCGGGCCTAGGTTGCGCACCGCACATGGCTAAGGTATTTTGCATAGCGAGCACATATTCAGAGTACGCAGATAAATTGAAACACAATTTGAAACATGGAAAATTTCTCTTTATTGATAATGAACATCTATTACAAACTCTTGAACGAGTCATAAGGTTGTCGCACGAGCTTTACAAAAATTAACACAAAATGAGATAGCTGTTCTGTACATTACATCCTTTACTAAAGCTTAAAATAAGAGACCTCCAAGCGGGATGATGGCTTTTCATCTGAGCTGTATTGAGTTTAGTTTGCTAGCTCCTGGTTTCAAAATACTTCAAAAGATGGCACGATCAAGATGCACCGACAGCTGGACTAGATTGGGTAGTGACTTCAGCTCCTCGCAGGATCTCCTTGGTGCGGGGAACCTGTTTTAACGAGGGCCAATACATCAAAATGTACTGGTAAATGCGAGTTAACCCAACTATACCAATCAACACGTTGTTTATATGAAGCATGCATATTTTTGTGGTCTTTATATCTTGCCTTAGTTTATTTTACAAGCAAGCAGTATATAGAATTTACTAAAATAAACTTACCACCATTCGGTGACTTTTTACCTGTCCGTCTGAACCACCTGCACAATACTTACCATATCCTTCCCTGCCACGAAGACACAAGTTAGCTTGCACAGGTTTAAATATACGTAGAGATTACTGACGGGATGCCAAATGGATGACTAGTCACTGGCGAGAATGGTATGCAGCGAAAGAACATAGTGCGCTACAAGCCATCTCGTCCAGTACAGTGGACTATACAGTGGAGTTCTGCCTAGATCGGATCAGTGCCAGTGCCCCAGCGACCATCCACAGGAACTATGACCTTGTGCACAAGTTGTCCGTGATTAAACAACGTCTATATTAAGTTAACCATTCATGCAATTGAGGCAACATGAGTACAAGATAAGTAGTATTGCATGATTTATTTTTGCCTAGTCTCCCTGAACAATTTATTGCATAACAATGTGTGTTCCATACTTAGCACAATTTATAGAAGAAGTATTCATTTTTAACTAAAATTGAAGCATGTATAGAATATTCTGAACGAACTAGCATGAATAAGGTAACCTTTCACTAGTTGATTGACAAGCATAAATAGTGCAAGTCTATTTCTTCTTACCTTTACATCTTTTAGTTATTATTTGGTATCATTTGATCGGGGCAAACAAGAATGCAAGATTTTTAGATGTGAAGACTTGGAAGAAGGGTCAACTGAATCAAATATAAGCCACTCACAAGTTGATTGGAAGGAAAAGAAAGAGGTTCTTCAGGACTCCGCTAGCGCGTCGCCTACTGCTCGTTTACCTGCATTTTCTACGAATAGTTGATCAATACCTTTTTCACTCTTCCCAATCTCAGAATTGAAGTGCAGTTCAACGAACGAAAACAATAAAATCTATCAAAACCGTTCAAGAAAACGCAAGTAAATCCGAAAACCAACTCAAAGCACGAAAGCAACAAAGCGACAGCGAAAACTGAGGCAAGAAAAACTTGCAGCGGAGAGGTCCCTCCTGACTATGCCGCTAAGTCGATCCTGGGGGCACGGTCCACTAAATATGAGAATTAATTTTGAAGAAGCAAATCCATAATGAGAATGGGTTCTTGTTTCAATCTATCCCGATCGAACGATACTGTCTTATATTTCTTAGCCGCGCTCCCCGAATACGGGGAACGGGGCACCACAATGTCTGTCTTAGTGTGTGTGTGTCATGTCTGTGTCTGTGTCTGTGTTATGTCATGTCTGCATCTGAGAGAGAGAGAGAGAGATCGGGTTAGGGTTAGGGTTAGGGTTAGGTTTAGGGTTTACACCCTCTGTGTCAGTCTGTGTCGTGTCGGTGTCAGTGTGTGTCATGTCAGTGTCAGTATTATGTCGTGTGCATCTGTGAGAGAGAGAGATCGGGTTAGAGTTTACCTAGAGGAGGAGGAGGAGGAGGAGGCTGTGGAGGACGCTGGAGTAGGGGGATGTGGAGGACGCCGGAGGGAGGTTGTGGGGGAGCACTCAGGGGGTCTGCCGGAGTAGGGGGCTGTGGAGGACGCCGGAGGGGGCACTTCGCCGGAGAGAGGGGGGAAAGAGGAGGGAGTTTTTGAAAATTTGGGGGAAGATTTCGATAAAAGGGGGGAATCGAAACCTATATTAAAATTTTTAGCGATATTTAGCGACGTTAACTTATGACGTCGCTAATAATAATAGCGACGTCATAACTAGATGTCACTAAAAGTCGCTAATTATCAAGTTTGCGACGTTATAGACGTCGCTAAAAATGTCGCTAAAAATAAAAAAAACTAACGACTCTAAATACATCGCTAAACGTCGCTAAATCAAAAACACAACGACGTTTAGCGACCTTAAAAAAGCTTATAGCACTATTCTTTTAAAAAACTGAATCATAGTCGCTAAACGTCGCTATATGTCGCCAACAACAACATATAACGACGTTTATTTTTGGAGTCGCTCAAATCTTTAATATTAGCGACGTTTTAATATGACGTCGCTAAAAATGTCGCTATTTCATCATATTTTGGTAGTATTGGTTGCAAGGCCTTCGTTCATGTATCGAAGGACGAAAGATCCAAACTTGAGCCGAAGACGAGGTGGTGCATCTTTGTCGGCTATGGTCGGGATGAGTTTGGCTATAGACTTTACGATCCAGTAGAAAAAAGCACTATATAAGCAGGGACGTGGTATTCGTCGAGGATCAGACCATGACCAACACTCGGGATTCTGAGATGCCTTCTGAGGCTGAGAAATTGCCTGAGTTTGAGTCATTTTGCTTCAAGCAGTTTCCAGAGGACATCGCAGATGATCTAGTTATGGGAGAGCCAGTACATGTAGTTGCTCCCAACCTTGATCATCAGCCTTCTGATGGTGGTCAGGGTGACCCTCAGGAGGATGAGCATACCGAGGAGATAGTTCCTGAAGGGGAGGAGGTTATTGATATACAGCCAGCACCAGTGGTTCCGTTGAGGAGGAGCGATAGAGAGCATCGACCATCTACGAGATACTCACCGGGTGAGTATGTGCTACTGACTGACAGGGGAGAGCCTGAAAGCTTTGCAGAGGCTATGGAAGATGAACACGGACATGAGTGGATGAAGGCTATGCAGGAGGAGATGAGTTTTTTACATGCCAATTATACTTATGAGCTGGTGCGGTTGCCAAAGGGCAATAGGGATTTGAAAAATTAAGGGTATTCAGAGTGAAGCAGATAGATGATGCTACTCGTCCTCGATACAAAGCGAGGCTGGTAGTTAAAGTAGCGGTCAGTGGAAGGGCATAGATTATGATCATATATTTTTGCCAGTCGTTAAGCAGTCGTCTATACGGGTTATGCTAGCATTGGCAGCCAATTTTGACTTGGAGGTCAAGCAGATAGACATGAAGACGATATTCCTCCACGGTGATCTTGAGGAGGAGTTGTACATGGAGCAGCCAGAGGGATTCTGTGAAAAGGGCAAGTCACACTTGGTCTGCCGGTTAAGAAAAAACTTGTATGGTCTGAAGCAGGCTCCGAGGTAGTGGTACAGGAAGTTCGAGTCGTTTATGAGGGAGCATGGTTATGCATGGACGACGTCTGACTACTGTATATTTGTGAGGTATGTTACCGATGATAATTTTATTATTTTACTGCTCTATGTGATAATATGCTACTGGTGGGTCGAAATGCCACTAGGATAGCGGAGTTGAAGTGCCAACAGGGCACGACCTTCTCTATGAAATATTTGGGTGCAACAAAGACTATTCTTGGGATGAAAATCAGCCAAGAAAGAGAGTCCAAGCTGTTACACTTGTCCCAAAAGAAGTACATTCATTGGGTACTTCAATATTTCGGGATGGACGGGTCGAAGAAAGTGAGTTACCCCCTTGCGGCTTACTTTAAGTTCACTGAGGAGCAATGTCCATCTACCGAGGACGAGAAGGAAGATATAGAGCGGGTTGCATATGCATCAGCTGTGGCAAGTCTCATGTATGCTATGGTATGTATGAGGCCAGACATCGCTTACACAGTTGGCACAGTTAGCAGGTATACTTCCAATTCTGGAAGGGTACATTAGAGTGCGGTCAAGTGGATTCTATGATACCTTCAAGGCAATGCTGATTGGAGACTTTCTTTTGGTGGTGACGAGCCAAAGCTGGTTGGGTATATCAATGCTGATATGGCTGGAGATGTAGACACGAGATGATCGACTTCGGGCTATGTGATAATATTTGCTGGTGGAGAGCCGACGCCCCCCTCAATGGGTTCCTGAATAAGAAGGATGGCGGCGTTCGTTCTTATTCTTATTAAGTGAAGAAGGAACTATTAGATTAGCTAGTGTTCAAGGGGAATAAGGTCAGCTTTTTCTGTCACGTCCCAATCTCCCGCGAGCTCAATAGTCCCTGCTGAACGTGAAATTACCACGTTGCAGCTCTCCCGCGGGACAATCGTTCTCATCGGGACGTGATGCCGTACGAGCCTGGACTTGCGCTCGTACAAGGCGATGTTGTTAAACACCAAAGTTATCATCGAAACAACCAAGTTACAGCGGAAGCCATTTTGTGTACCAAGCACACATCAGAGTAATACGCAGCGAAGCTCACGATAGGGTCCGAATAAAATGCTCTTGCTCTTTTCTCTAGCCCACAATGGTACTTACAGTTCATACATCTTGTCCCGTATATCCAAGCAGCACCACTACGCCTGTGTACCTGAAATATTGCCCACAAACGTGGGTCAGTACACAACCGTACTGGTGAGCGGGGTAACCCACTCGCCTAAGCCGACACTAAGTAAAAAGTGAATGCAACCAGTTATATGGTGATCTTTCTAGTTGAATCCTAGATTCGTTTCATGGCATATGAATGACATGTTAAGGAAAACTGTAAAGCAGTTTAAGTATGCAAACATTCAATCTCAAACTAAACGAGAAGCAGTTATATATATATCCGACCCGTCTAACTCAATGCCAAACATTCAATCCCATCAGTCTCGCCTCAATATCTATCCTCAACCAAAGTTTATATCCCAATCTCGAGTGCACACTCTTGCCGAGGCAAGGGGGCCGCGCCTATACGAAAGTCAAACCAACAAAAAAAAAGCAAGCCATCACTTATACTATATGAAGTCACTGGCTAAAAGCCACGAAGGACATTGATCGGACCAAGATTAATAGGGCAATCCTACCCGATCCAGGGTTGGGCAGCTACTCCCGCCTGGTGGTATCGGACTACCAGCACTGCGCCCAATCGCGCGATGCCCATTGTTTCCTCCATGGTGGAACGGTCCCGGTGCCCCGGTGCCTCATCCCGTTCCAGGAAACCAAACCCTGTGCCACACAGGTTGTCCGTGACTATGCAGACACGTAGGTATGACGAGAGGATCGAACATTCTCGCCCCACCAAGCGATCCTAGACTCGTTCAACCGATATCCAACCAAATATCCATAACCATTCTTCCAACATATCCAACCAAGGATTCCAAATCTCGACCTCAATATATAGCCCAAGGCACCAAAATATCAAGTATTTCATAGGCACAATGCCTCTTCTCAAAACAGAGTTCAAATTGGTGCAACACCCATGCTCGAAGCAATCCCATGGCACAATATCGTTTCAGTGGCACGATGCCCCATTCGTGGCACGATGCCCCATCAAGCGACACAACATCCTCGCCGATGCAGTTGTTCGGTTTCGAACCACAACTGCTCGCTTTGTAAGACAAAGCGACCAAGTGATACCCGCACACGGATGCACGTTCGCTCGCCCGAATTCCTGATATTCCCATTGCCTCAAAGTATCATTCCAACTCATATAATTCCAACCGTTCCAAGGATAATCCCAAGTATCCAACCGACTGCCTCAAATGTATAATCCAACTATCGCATCCAACTATCCAACGCGTAAATCATTTCAAGCCACAATCCTACCAAGCCAACGACGTACACTCTATGCACGCCTCAGTGTAGTGCTTCCCAATGTTTCAGCCCAAGTGTTCAAGCCTATTACGTGTTTTCTATATTATTAGGCATGAAGGAGTAGAGGAGAAGGGAAAAAGCCCACTCACAATGTTTGATCCCGTTAGGCATCCTGTCCTGCCGATACGGCCAATCCCTTGAACCCGTGGTCCGATGCAAGCACGATCTACTCAACTGGTATGACCGTGCGAGCAGGTCGTGCTCTCCAAATCATCCGACCGATCGGATTAAGGAAGACGGCATTATCGCTCCCATCCAGCTATTCAGTACTGTTCTGAACGAATACCTGATTTCCATCGAACCCGCTAGCCATCTGCACATTGAAACCAACTCGATTAATCCTTCTTCCCAAAAATCTAATATTTCAAATGTAACCAGCATTTGATTTATTCAATCCGACTCAGCGTAACGCCCTGAGCGGTTGCGGGGCGTTACATTTTCAGGGAGCAATTCCTTTTCAAGATTGGAAGTTCGTGGTTAATAGATCCGCCGGGTGACAAAAAGAATCCTTTAAGTGAGAACCGAAAGAATGCCATCCCTGCTTCTTGAACGGGACGTTAAGTCCGATACAAGAAGGCAGCGATTGTTTGTTCGGGGAACTCTTAGGTTAGTAAGCTTTGAGCAGGGAGTTTGGTACTAAACCCGTCGGGAGCTCTAAAGGCACCGATGCCAAAATATGTACCTGAGAGGGATATTGCAGAGGTTTCGATCACAAAATCTGAAGCCGAAAGGGAAAATTTCGTACGCAGGCGGTTTAAGAACACCTGCACGTGCGTGCGGTTTAAGAACAGGCACGCCTAGCGCGCTAGTATAGAACACACATGCGTGTGTCATGACACGCACAAGCTTTATTATCGATCGATAAATCAATCTCTGATGGTCATAAATCGATCTCTTATTGATTTATACCCTTCAAGATTGTTCCAATTAATCCGGAAGTTGGATACCACCTCTACAAGCTTTGTACGTGATGGCTCCGCGTACTGTGACTCAAACCATTCTCGATTGACATGCTCTTTCCCCGGTCCCTTGTACTTGCATACATCGGGATCGGGTTTGGGGTCGAATAGTTTCAAGTGTGATTCTACTTTTAAGTATGAAAAGAAGAAAGTAGTGTCATTCATTCTCGTACTTGATCTCTTGCCTCGAAGAAATCCTATGAAAGAGTAGGATCGGCTTTCCGTAGTCGGGAAGATATCCGAAATTTTTTCTTTCGGGTTCAGATTTGGTAACCGAAACCTCCGCAACATCCCTCTCGGGTACAGATTTTGGCATCGATGCCTTCGGTTTAAGGCAGGGAGTTGAAAGAAAGCAATGCCACACCTTTTTTCGTCACGCTCAACTCGCCTTCTACTTAACTATTTTTTTTCGGTTCCAAAAGAATAAGGTTTCACGACTGGTGACAGCCATCTTCGATACGTCGGCTTTCTGCGGTCGGGGAGATATCCAAAATTTTCCCTTTCGGGTTCAGATTTGGTGACCGAAACCTCCGCAATATCCCTTTCGGGTACAGATTTTGGCATGCAATCCCAATATAAAAGCAAGTATTTCGATTGGAGGAAATTTCCACCCGTACTACTAACCTAATTATGGATCTTCGCTCTGTCCCGACCCCGAAACGGAAGCATCCTTCGGGCGCCTTATCTTGGAAGAAAACTGACTATTCCCAAAAAGACGACTCTGAAGCGCCGCTTTCGGCTAGTGAAAATGACATAGATAGATGTTGAATTCCATTAAGGTAAGGTTTGATTAGGGATTCCATCGCCTAGCCCTTTATCGAAATAGAATGCGAAAAAAATGGACAAACCGTGAAAGTGGTACGAACCAGGATATCCTCGTAGAAGGAAAATGGCACTCATGAAATCATGCCAATCGACCGACCGACCGATGTGGGGGTATACACGTATTTTGAGGCTAGGCGAGAGCTCATTTACTTGACTGCTCTCTCTCCTCTCGCGTGTGCGTATACTACCCATGGAGGGAGGGAGGGAGAGTAGGCCCTCGTCCCACGTGTAGCTACAGTACGTGCAGGCGCTTACGCGCGCACGGTTCAAGAACATGGACATCAACGGCGGAACTTGAATTGAACCTAGAATCGTTCAAAGAGGCGCATCATTCACACCAGTAGAACAAGAAAGAATGAATTTCAAAAGACATACATAGAAATGGGACGACACGGGTTCTGATCTGCTATGCGCCTGAGGATGTTATCCCAAGTGTAATCACTGCAGATGACAATCATACGTTGTTATCACGCCCCAGTCCCAAAATATCGAGGGACTAGACACGTGTCAATGGCCAGCAGTACACATCGATGGACAATCCCAATTTAATGGATCCAACGAGGTATACTTAACCTGTAATACAACAATAAGGGTCTACTAATCTCATCCACATAATAAATACATCAATATCAACAAAAAAAAACATCATCAGTCACAAGTAATTAAAATCGGGGAACAACCCAATAATAAGTCTGTTACAAATGTTCATTAAACAAGAATTTAAAAGAGTTTAATTGTATCAAGACTGAGCATATAAGAAACATATACTCAGAAAAAAATCCTCTGCAATCACCTCGTCCTCGGTTCCTGGTTCTGTTCCAACGTATGCACCTGTTCCTGCTTCTGCTCCTGCTAATGCTCCAGTCCCGTATACCTCTGGATAGACCTCGTCTGCTAATCCTAGGAACATAATCCGGATCCAGGTCCTCAGAGAACATAGCAAGGTACAAAATAACTTATGCCAAAGTAAAAGCAGTACAGCAATAAATGAAACAATAGGGTAAACTATATAACCTGCTAAGTGATATGCAAATGAGAGTTTTAATCATACTCGGGCTGAGACTACTATAGGATCGGTGTCGGAGAAATCCATAGCAGTATTCTCTCGAAGGGACAGAACTTATGCCAAAGCTCTGTGTCAGAGACTAAGACACCTCCAGATAATAATATATATAATATAATCAGCCTTTGATATGGTAAATCTCTCCCCACCCAATGTAATCACACGTCTCATGTCCATGACACGCAGGATCAAAACTAATGCAGCAAGTCATAATAAGATCTAAGAAAATAATGTCTATGTCATGAAACCTGTATCCTATACAGAATCACCTTAAATATTTCAGGAAGATTCTGTCTCACGAATAGTGTCAGGTGTCCTGGGTTATAACGTACTTGATAATGCAAGCACGAGAAGTATAGGGTCTCGGTATCCATGTCTAGGTGACGTTACACAACTCCGCGTACGGGGTTGGCACCCGACTATTAATCGGACGCTAAGTAAAGTCACACGGTCCTAGGTTAAGCATGTACAACAATTAATAAATAAGTCAAAGAAATAAGTAACAAAGCTGCAAGGGTGGCAAGGTACACTTGCCTGGGGTTCTAGCTCCAATTGTAGCTCTGGTCTCAGTGAGATTTGCAGGTAATCCTCCGGTTGATAAAATAGATATCACCATCAGATTCAAAAAATATCAAATAGCTAGAAACGCCTGTCCTTGACTCCAATTTGGACACAGGGGCAAAAATGACAGTTTTCGGTCAAAGCGGGATCCACATATGGCCTACTTCGTACCAAAAAATGTGTCAGAAGCAATGGTCTCCAAATTTGTCAAACTTAGTGTCAACAAGTCCAGAATGATGATACAAACCCAATAAAACTTCCAGAATTGGATTCCGATGATCCGATCAGAAAATCGCCCGTCAAGTGGAGCCGCGGGGTCCACGATATGCGATTTTGTCAACGTTCTTAGAATCGAACCAAACTAGGGTCACAAGACCAACGTATTGCTACGAGTCCGATGGTGCAAGTTTTGTTCCGTTTTGATTCGACCTGTGTACACCAAGTTACAACGAGATCCAGAACAGGAGGATACGGGCCTTTGTCGGCGGATACGCGTTGATTTCGGTGTGCACGCACATCCAAATCAATTTCTGCAAAATTTTGCATGTCCGTATCGACGGTGCGTACCTTTCGGTGAAGACCGCACGCGACCAAGTTATCCCGTTTGGCGAAACGCACTCAGTTTCGGGAGAAACGGGGTATTATTTTTCCTGTTTTTGGATTACAGTTCGTGATCACCATAGGACGCGACACACCGAGCAGGTTGCACGGGCATCGAGAGGGTCACGCAGGGTTCGCGTCACAACAGACGGAATGGAAAATGGGACAACGAGGAAAGAGAAAAAGCTACCTGAATAGGGCTCCGTGGAAACCGAATTCTCGTGTCCTCGAGGCGACACGACACAAGGGAACACGGTGTCCACTGTACAACTAGGGTTAGGGTTTCTGTCGGAGATCTTCGTCGGTGCTGTGGCTGCGCTGGCGGCTGCTCGCCAGGGTTGGGTCGTCAGGCAGAGGCACTGCTGGCCGGGGCTGCTACGGCGTGGGACGATGCAGGGGGCGACGCCGTGGCTCGGGTCGAGCGGAGGCGGCTCTGCGGAGGTGCTGCAGGGGTTCGTTGGCTCCGGGAGGGAGAGGGCGGTGGCAGCGGTGGAGTGAGGCAGCAGCGGGGATGGGCTTTGGTGGCGGACAGCCGGAGGACGAGGGTTTAAATAGAGATGGAGGGAGGGGAAGCGGTGGTCGGTGCGGTGGAGCCGGAGCAGCGCTGGGGAGCGGAGCGTCGGCCGTTGCAGAGGCGAGGGAGGCTGAGCGGCAGCGACGGTGGTTGCAGGAAGCCGGAGCGGCGCCAGGGAGTGGGATAGTCGGAGAAGAGGAGAAGTTGGGGGTTAGGTTTTGCAGCGGGTTAACGGGTCCGGGTCGGGTTCGATTCGGATCCGACCCAACCCGTTAAGAGTTGGGTTCGGTCCGGATTGGTTTAGCACGGTTCGGGTTGGTTTGGTTCAACTGAACCGGATTTAATTAAGGGTTTAATTAGGGTTTATTTGGTTTATTTTAAAACTTGGTTTTTAGGTCTTTAAAAATGCTTTCGGGGTCCAATAAATTCCCGAAAAATTATCCTATGTCTAATTTTTTATTTCACACCAAAAAATATTATTTTTATAATATTTTAATATTATTTAACATCATTTAAAAATCATTTAAATACAAAATACCTTAGTTTTAATTACAGGAAAATTCCAAAAAATTCCAAAAAAATATTAAAATCCATTTTAAATTTTTCTGAAAAATCAGGGGGTTTACAATCTACCCCCCTTAAGAGGATTGCGTCCTCGCAATCAAAGAATAACCGGTCAACAGAGATGACACAGTTGCAAACATTATTCGAAGCACATTGCTTATTAAGGAGAATCAAGGTTGAGGGTTTAAGAAAACACTTAGTAAAAATTATTTCCCTAGGCAATGGAAATTATGCAATTTTCAAATGGAAGAATATCTAGAAAACTACAATTTTTAGAAAAACTAGGTTATCACTTAAAAACATACTAGGTTATCAATTATTAGCAAGTTCAAAATTACCAAGTCAAGGCTAAGGTCACGAACCAATAGGCACGAGCTAAAGCAATACTAGGCGAGATAGCTACGAAAACTTACGCGCATTAGCTACTCCAAGAGTCTGGGCGTCCTCCAAAGTCATTGCAAAAGCATGTCCACGTCCTTGAGGTGGTGCCCTCTGCTGTTGTTGGGCTTGCTGGAAGGGTGCTGCTCGAGGTGCCAAGGGTGGCCTTGGTTGATATCCTCCTGGTGTTGGTAGTGCTTGTCGGATTCTCATTGGTGCTCCTTCTCGACGTTCAGGGCAATCCCTTACCGAATGCTGACGGGATCCGCATGCTAAACACAATTCTAATCTGCGTCGACATTCCTTGGCGAGATGGCCTGCTTTGCCACAGCAGTGACAAGTAGAAAGGACTATTACTAGTGGTGTAGATGCTATCTGCTGTGGATTCATCTGTTGTCGCTTTGCAGACTCCTCTTGTGATGCTCTGGTTGGTACTGGCCGTTTTAGGTTGGACTCCCTCCTGGTGACGCACTCCATGCGTCGGGCTGCAGCAAGGACGTCCGGGTAAGAAGTAGGTGCAACGGATCTAATCATTCTTTGTAGCTCAAAGTTTAGTCCGTCGAAGAACTTTTCAGCCTTCTCTTCTTCTGTCGGGATCAAGGTAGGGGCGAAGCGACTCAGACGAATAAATTCTGCGTTGTACTCTTCCACTGTAATTTTGTCTTGAGTGAGGCGATTGAACTTGTCCTGCAGTTCTGATCGAGCAATGGCTGTAATGTACATCTCCTAAAAGAGTCTGGAGAACTCCTCCCAAGTAACTCGGTCTGGTCTGAGCCATCTCTCCTCAGATAGCCACCAGTGATGTGCGTTTCCCATCAATTGCATTCTGACGGCAGTCATCCAACGTTCCCGTGGAAGCTCAGCTGCTTCTAATTGATGTTGAGTGTTGGTAAGCCACTCATGAACTTCTGTGGGCTCCTCCTTGCCTGAGAAGGTACGGGGTTTCAGCTGGCGGAAATCGGTGATAGAGCCCGTCAATGGCCATCGAGCTGGTAGGTTGGCCTGCTCTAGTGCAGTTACTAGGCTGTTTCTCAAGTACTCCTCCTCGTGACGCCGAGCTTCTTGATGAATCTGCTGTTGGGCTTGCATCATTGCGTAGATCATTTGGAATATCTGTTGCCAGTCCATAGGCTGCCCTTGTGGGAATACGGGTATTGGTGGAACGAACTGCGACGGCGGTGGGATGTCATCACGCCAAAATCTAGAAGCATGCTGAGTTGCTTGGCTGCTTCGTTGAGTAGAGGGATCTCCACTCAATGGCGTCACTTCATCTTCTCCGTAGGTGGCTACAGCACCTACTGGTGTTCTTGCTAGAGTTTCGTCGTTTGCTCGTGATTCCATTACTCTGCATTAAAATAAACTATAAGAGGCGCACAGGAATCAAGGCAGGATGCATGTCAAGAAATTAATTCGAATCCGATATAGATGTCAAGAATGTTTCAAGCAAGTGAATGAGATCCTAAAAACTTATCCTATTCTTATTGCAGGCTTACTCGGTCCCTAAGTTGAAATTGAACAATTTAGTCGTTGACCAGCATGGGCCACCACAAAAACCATGTCACGCCCCAGTCCCAAAATATCGAGGGACTAGACACGTGACAATGGTCAACAGTACACACCGATGGACAAACCCAATTTAATGGATCCAACGGGGGTGTACTTAAGCTGTAATACAACAATAAGGGTCTACTAATCTCATCCACAGAATAAATACATCAATATCAACAACAAAAAATAAAACATCATCAGTCACAAGTAATTAAAATCGGGAAACAACCCGATAATAAGTCTGTTACAAATGTTCATTAAACAAGAATTTAAAAGAGTTTAATTGTATTAAGACTGAGCATATAAGAAACATATACTCAGGAGAAATCCTCTGCAATCACCTCGTCCTCGGTTCCTGGTTCTATTCCAACGTATGCACCTGTTCCTGCTTCTGCTCCTGCTAATGCTCCGGTCCCGTATACCTCTGGATAGACCTCGTCTGCTAATCCTGGGGACATAATCCGGATCCAGGTCCTCAGGAGATATAGCAAGGTACAAAATAACTCATGCCAAAGTAAAAGCAGTGCATCAATAAATGAAACAATAGGGTAAACTATATAACCTGCTAAGTGATATGCAAATGAGAGTTTTAATCATACTCGGGCTGAGACTACTATAGGATCGGTGTCGGAGAAACCCATAGCAGTATTCTCTCGAAGGGCCAGAACTTGTGCCAAAGCTCTGTGTCAGAGACTAAGACACCTCCAGATAACAATATATATAATATAATCAACTTTTGATATGGTAAATCTCTCCCCACCTAATGTAATCACAAGTCTCATGTCCATGACACGCAGGATCAAAACTAATGCAGCAAGTCATAATAAGATCTAAGAAAATAATGTCTATGTCATGAAACCTGTATCCTATACAGAATCACCTTAAATATTTCAGGAAGATTCTGTCTCATGAATAGTGTCAGGTGTCCTGGGTTATAACGTACTTGATAATGCAAGCACGAGAAGTATAGGGTCTCGGTATCCAAGTCTAGGTGACGTTACACAACTCCGCGTACGGGGTTGGCACCCGACTATTAATTGGACGCTAAGTAAAGTCACACGGTCCTAGGTTAAGCATGTACAACAATTAATAAATAAGTCAAGGAAATAAGTAACAAAGCTGCAAGGGTGGCAAGGTACACTTGCCTGGGGTTCTAGCTCCAACTGCAGCTCTGGTCTCAGTGAAATTTGTAGGTAATCCTCCGGTTGCTGAAATAGATATCACCATCAGATTCAGAAAATATCAAATAGCTAGAAACGCCTGTCCTTGAGTCCAATTTGGACACATGGACAAAAATGACCGTTTTCGGTCAAAGCGGGGTCCACATATGGCCCACTTCGCACCGAAAAATGTGTCAGAAGCAATGATCTCCAAATTCGTCAAACTTAGTGTCAACAAGTCCAAAACGATGATACGAACCCAACGGAACTTCCAGAATTGGATTCCGATGGGCCGATCATAAAATCGCCCGTCAAGTGGAGCCGCGGGGCCCACGATACGTAATTTTGTCAACGTTCTCAGAATCGAAACAAACTTGGGTCACAGGACCAGCGTATTGCTACGAGTCCGATGGCGCAAGTTTCATTTCGATCTGACGTGTGTTCACCAAGTTACAACGAGATCCAGAACAGGCGGATACAGGGCGTTGTCGGCGGATACGCGTTGATTCCGGTGTGCACGCACATCCAAATCAACTTCTGCAAAATTTTGCACGTCCGTATCGACGACGCGCACCTTTCGGTAAAGACCGCACGCGACCAAGTCATCCCGTTTGGCGGGACGCACTCAGTTCCGTAGGAAATAGGGTGTTATTTTTCTTGTTTTTGGATCGCAGTTCGCGATCACCACAGGACGCGACACACCGAGCGGGTTGCACGGGCATCGAGAGGGTCACGCAGGGTTCGTGTCACAACAGACGGAACAGAAAACGGGGCAACGAGGAGAGAGAAAAAGCTACCTGAACAGGGCTCCGTGGAAACCGAATTCTCGTGTCCGCGATGCGACACGACACAAGGGGACACGGTGTCCACTGTACAACTAGGGTTGGTTTCTGTCAGAGATCTTTGCCGGAGCTGGTGGCTGCGCTGGCGGCTGCTCGCTTGGGCTGGGTCGTCAGGCAGAGGCGTTGCTGGCCGGGGCTGCTACGGCGTGGGACGATGCAGGGGACGACGCCGGGGCTCGGGTCGAGCGGAGGTGGCTCTACGGAGGTGCTGCGGGGGTTCGTCGGCTCCGGGAGGGAGAGGGCGGTGGCAGCGACGGAGTGAGGCGGCAGCGGGGACGGGCTTTGGTGGCGGACAGCCAGAGGAGGAGGGTTTAAATAGAGATAGAGGGAGGGGAAGTGGTGGTCGGTGCGGGGGAGACGGAGCGGCGTTGGGGAGCGGAGCATCGGCCGTTGCAGAGGCGAGGGAGGCTGAGCGGCGGTGGCGGCGGTTGCAGGAAGCCGAAGCGGCGCCGGGGAGAGGGATAGTCGGGGAAGAGGAGAAGTTGGGGGTTAGGGTTTGCAGCGGGTTAACGGGTCCGGGTCGGGTTCGATTCGGATCCGACCCGACCCGTTAAGAGTTGGGTTCGGTCCGGATTGGTTTAGCACGGTTCGGGTTGGTTTGGTTCAACTGAACCGGGTTTAATTCAGGGTTTAATTAGGATTTATTTGGTTTATTTTAAAACTTGGTTTTCAAGTCTTTAAAAATGCTTCCGGGGTCCAATAAATTCCCGAAAAATTACCCTATGTCTAATTTTTCTTTTCACACCAAAACATATTATTTTTATAATATTTTAATATTATTTAGCATCATTTAAAAATCATTTAAATATAAAATACCTTAGTTTTAATTACAGAAAAATTCTAGAAAATTCCAGAAAAATTGTAAAAATTCATTTTAAAAATTCCTGAAATATCAGGGGGTTTACAGTTGTGTAGCCCATTCACAGAGGAGGCCGCTAAACCAGAAAAAGAGACCCCACGGGGCGGTATTGGACATACTTTTAACAGCTATATTAAAATCCGTTTCGATCGTTTAGCGGCTCTTTATGCTACTGACTTAATGGACGAGGAGGTTGAATGGCATGAATGATAGGTTCTTTGTCCAATTGAATCAATGGTTAAGATAGCCACGAAATTGCAATCAAAGTCGAAAATGTTCTCAAAGGCCGGCCTATATCATTTTTTGTGGTACCTAACTAACCTGATTATGCGGTACCAAGGTGGAGTAAGCCTCTCTTTGATAGTTTGGCAGATTCTCATGCCTTACGCACCCGTTCGCCACTTTGTTCTCAACTATTTCGATTCCAGCAAAAAGAGGCGGTATCGTGGCAGTCGCGGTTGCAGAAGTGTGTTGCCTTGTCGACGACAGAGGAAGAGTATATTGCGGCGACGGAGGCTTGCAAGGAGTTGCTGTGGATAAAGAAGCTGTTGCAGAAAATGGGGCTAAAGCAAGAGCAGTATCCTTTGCTTTGCGATAGCTAGAGTGCAATTCACCTTGTGAAGAACTAGATATTTCATAGCCGGACAAAGCACATTGTTACATGGTATCATTGGATACGGAATGTGGTTGAAAAGAAGCAAACGGAGCTTGAGAAGGTTCATACTGATGACAATGGAGCATACATGTTCACAAAGATTCTTCCAAGAAATTTTTTTGAGTACTGCAGGCGGATCGTCGGGATGATGACCCCCTCCACAGAGTTATGAAGAAAAAGATTTATTGGAGTGAGTGGGGTTCCCAACCAATGTGAAAAATATCCCGGAGTTGGATTGAGTATTCCTACATATAATAGAAATATTTCAATAGATTTGGATTGGATATTCCTAAATATAATAGGAATATCTCAATAGATTTGGATTGAATATTCCTACATATAATTAGAATATGTCAATGGATTTGGATTGGGTATTCCTATCTATAATAGAAATATCTCAATGGATTTGGATTGAATATTCCTACATATAATTAGAATATGTCAATGGATTTGGATTTGGATTGGGTATTCCTATCTATAATAGGAATATTAGTTGTGGGTTTGAGGCTATTTATATTAGGTGTCTTCTAGCCCTAAAATATCTCAAAAATATTGCAAAAGGAGGTAAGAGTGCTTTTACAACATTGGAAGGAGATAAGAAGAGATTGAAGGCTATTTCGAAGAGGAGATCGGTTTCGGGTAATTCTTTTCTTGTCATCTCCGTTCTTCGTGTGTCTGTGATCTATTTTCTATTCCAAAGAGTTGTGGTAATCCGTTTGGATCGGTGAGAAGTTTGTAAGGAGTCGGTGTATTTCTTATTCCATTGGTGTGTAACACCCTGTTCCGCTCAAGCGGACTGCCGTTTCAAACGGCAATCGTGCAGCTGTCCCGACCCGCTTTGCCTCGATCAAGAAGCAAAGGATATCCAGACTTGTCCCTACAGGAATCCGGCTTGGACTTTCAGAGGCTCGCTCAGACGTATCGCTCTACCCAGGCGAATCATCGCTAAGGTGGGTGGCTATGGTGAACTTGTCTTTGCTTAGCCAGCACACATAAAATCTGGAATATTTATGCTAGTCGCTAGGTGAATCACCCCCTGCATGCTAATAAATCCAACGCACCTAGCTAAGGAAATAATCCCAACTTGTATTGCTTGCTAGAACATGGAAAAAGAAATACTGCTTATATTCAGACCCTCGCATGCTAAGTCCCTTAACGGTTTCATCTCTCGGACTACCTTCGGGCCCGAGCAACGTGCCTACTTATGTACCTAGAAACGCATGCTTGTCTGCTTGATTGTTACCGTGTTTTCATCCAAACCCCGGGAGACTACTACGTAGTCGTTCCGAGCCTGAACGAACCTGCAAGTATTCGGGACCGCTAGGTCACCAAGGCAATCTCCGCCCTAGAAGAATTGCATCAAGGCAAAAGACAGTCACTAAACAACGAAACAGGCAAATCATCTTGTCTTGTACTATTGTTGCCTCAACAGCTTGCCTCTTGTCTTGTACTCTTGTCTTGTACTCTGGTTGCCCCAACCAAGGCCCCGTTCGATCATGGACAACCAGTGCACAGGGTAACGGTCTCGCGGGCGATGCTGGGGTACTGGCATCGACCCGGTCCGGGCGAGACATATTGTTCTTAGTCTCTTGTTCAGGCGGAATGGCTTGCAACGCCTCTTGTACTTTGTTGCAAAGCATTCTCGTCTAGACTAAATAGTCTCTTGTTCGTCGGAATGGCTTGCAGCACCTCTTGTTCTTGTTGCAAACCATCTCGTCTAGACTATACCGTCCATATGGCATACGCCAGTGATCGCCTTGTGATAAACTTATTGCATGTTTGCTTGTAAACGAAAGATAAACAATTCATCCTCGCTTAGCGGCTATCCGTGTGCGAGGCACTGTATCGCATCAAGAGCAACTAAACACCTGAACGATCTTGAAATAAATACTCTTGTTTGCATATGCTTGCCTCCTGAATGTTTATACATGCCTCTGCTCGAATTTATACTGTTTGCCTAAATGGTTGCCTTGGACAGGGAAGGAGATGGTAAGTTGGTAAGTCTCGCCGTGTTTCCTCTAACATCGCACGGCGCACTGCCCGACACGTTAGGCTATTCAACGTTTGCATGAAACTGATCCTAAGGCAACTAGAAAGATAACTTAATAGTTGTGCACGAAACCTGTATTACGTGTTTGGATTTGTCGAACGGGCGAGTAGCTTCCCCACCAGTGCATTCAATGTACTGATAATCCACCAGTTTGATATGCAGGGTGCGGGAGAACCTCGTGCGGTGCGGACGCCTCCTTCGTACGTGCTAAGGCCAGGAGTTCCCTCTGAAGCCTTGCAACGGTGCGTCCGGGACTGAAGCACATATACAAGACATAAGTTGTGAACGTAGCCTGACCATCGCCTGTACAATTATTCCACAGTTATAGCCACTTGGCACGCTTTTACTGTTTCAGAGAGAGAGGCTTGAGCGACTTGTAATCTCGGCTATACGCCGCCTGTAATACTTGTTCATATCAATAAAGAGATTACTTTACCTTGTTTCAATGCTTCCGCTATATTTGTCGACTCAGTGAACCTGTTACCGATCGCCTATGCGTTCATGACTCCGCTGCACTCGGACAATCTGTGCGACTCTGTGGCTTAGAACTCTTGCCGCCAGCCAATGAACCATGGCCTTGCACGGGCGTGGATCACGCTCGTGCGGTATTACGCCCGGATGGGTTAAGCGATCGTTCCACGGGAGCGCTGGCGAGGGTAATTCCCGCCTAGCGGGAACGGCCGATTGCCTGCGGGAGATCGGGGCGTGACAGGTTGGTATCAGAGCCTGGCTTCTACGCCTTTGTCCTCAATTCGATATCTCTGTTTCGAAAGCTCGTTCGTGGGTTATGTGCACGCTCTCTCTCAATGCCTCGATGGGATGTTCCAACAATAAGTCTAAATACTTTCAAAATGTGTTTTGATTGATATGCTTGCTTGTCTGGTTGTATGCTGCGAGTGGCCTTTGTGCCAACCTGTGCGAACCCTTGAGAGTATCGCTAGTAGCTTGTCCGATTTTCACTAACCCTAAGTTTGGTTGAATGCATCTATTCGAGGGACGCCTTGAACTAGTGCACCATCCAAGACTTAAGAAAAGGTGAAACTCGAGTGCTAAGACTTCGCTATCACTGAGCTGGTTGACGTGTTCACGCTAGAAGTGCACTTCGAAAGTGCGCACGATCTAGTCTAAGCGATATGCTGATTTCGAAGCTTGTGCAAGTGAATATCCAAATGAAACAAGTACAAATGACTTGTCTAGGATTGCCTCAACCCTAGATTACTGCTTGTCCTTAGTAAGTCTCGAGGACGAGACTTTTCCTAAGTTGGGTAGGATGTAACACCCTGTTCCGCTCAAGCGGACTGCCGTCTCAAACGGCAATCGTGCAGCTGTCCCGACCCGCTTTGCCTCGATCAAGAAGCAAAGGATATCCAGACTTGTCCCTACAGGAATCCGGCTTGGACTTTCAGAGGCTCGCTCAGACGTATCGCTCTACCGAGGCGAATCATCGCTAAGGTGGGTGGCTACGGTGAACTTGTCTTTGCTTAGCCAGCACACATAAAATCTGGAATATTTATGCTAGTCGCTAGGTGAATCACCCCCTGCATGCTAATAAATCCAACGCACCTAGCTAAGGGAATAATCCCAACTTGTATTGCTTGCTAGAACATGGAAAAGGAAATACTGCTTATATTCAGACCCTCGCATGCTAAGTCCCTTAACGGTTTCATCTCTCGGACTACCTTCGGGCCCGAGCAACGTGCCTGCTTATGTACCTAGAAACGCATGCTTGTCTGCTTGATTGTTACCGTGTTTTCATCCAAACCCCGGGAGACTACTACGTAGTCGTTCCGAGCATGAACGAACCTGCAAGTATTCGGGACCGCTAGGTCACCAAGGCAATCTCCGCCCTAGGAGAATTGCATCAAGGCAAAAGACAGTCACTAAACAATGAAACAGGCAAATCATCTTGTCTTGTACTATTGTTGCCTCAACAACTTGCCTCTTGTCTTGTACTCTTGTCTTGTACTCTTGTCTTGTACTCTTGTTGTCCCAACCAAGGCCCCGTTCGATCATGGACAACCAGTGCACAGGGTAACGGTCTCGCGGGCGATGCTGGGGCACTGGCATCGACCCGGTCCGGGCGAGACATATTGTTCTTAGTCTCTTGTTCAGGCGGAATGGCTTGCAACGCCTCTTGTACTTTATTGTAAAGCATTCTCGTCTAGACTAAATAGTCTCTTGTTCGTCGGAATGGCTTGCAGCACCTCTTGTTCTTGTTGCAAACCATCTCGTCTAGACTATACCGTCCATATGGCATACGCTAGTGATCACCTTGTGATAAACTTATTGCATGTTTGCTTGTAAACGAAAGATAAACAATTCATCCTCGCTTAGCGGCTATCCGTGTGCGAGGCACTGTATCGCATCAAGAGCAACTAAACACCTGAACGATCTTGAAATAAATACTCTTGTTTGCATATGCTTGCCTCCTGAATGTTTATACATGCCTCTGCTCGAATTTATACTGTTTGCCTAAATGGTTGCCTTGGACAGGGAAGGAGATGGTAAGTTGGTAAGTCTCGCCGTGTTTTCTCTAACATCGCACGGCGCACTGTCCGACACGTTAGGCTATTCAACGTTTGCATGAAACTGATCCTAAGGCAACTAGAAAGATAACTTAATAGTTGTGCACGGAACCTGTATTACGTGTTTGGATTTGTCGAGCGGGCGAGTAGCTTCCCCACCAGTGCATTCAATGTACTGATAATCCACCAGTTTGATATGCAGGGTGCGGGAGAACCTCGTGCGGTGCGGATGCCTCCTTCGTGCGTGCTAAGGCCAGGAGTTCCCTCTGAAGCCTTGCAACGGTGCGTCCGGGACTGAAGCACATATACAAGACATAAGTTGTGAACATCGCCTGACCATCGCCTGTACAATCATTTCACAGTTTTAGCCACTTGGCACGCTTTTACTGTTTCAGAGAGAGAGGCTTGAGCGACTTGTAATCTCGGCTATACGCCGCCTGTAATACTTGTTCATATCAATAAAGAGATTACTTTACCTTGTTTCAATGCTTCCGCTATATTTGTCGACTCAGTGAACCTGTTACCGATCGCCTATGCGTTCATGACTCCGCTGCACTCGGACAATCTGTGCGACTCTGTGGCTTAGAACTCTTGCCGCCAGCCAATGAACCATGGCCTTGCACGGACGTGGATCACGCTCGTGCGGCATCACGCCCGGATGGGTTAAGCTATCGTTCCGCGGGAGCGCTGGCGAGGGTGATTTCCGCCTAGCGGGAACGGCCGATTGCCTGCGGGAGATCGGGGCGTGACATGATGGAGGCTTTTCAGGGTTGGACTCCGACCGTCCCGTGGTTTTTTTCCGCAAGTGTTTTCCACGTCAAAAATCTCTGTCTGCGATTTGTGTTTGGCATTTTTTGGTTTGTGCGTTTTGCTCGGTTCTCTCGCAGGTACTCTCTGGTTTGGGGAACGATTTTCGCGCTTTTGTTCCCAACAGATCTGCCTGTGGATGAGAGCGCAATGCTGGAACCAAACCCAAGAGTCTTTGTAAGAGAAAGAGCATAAACTGTCCTGACATCTAGTCTATGCAATAAACGCAATTAACGGTCGCGTCGCCCGAAGGAACGATTGCCGGGTTCGAATTGTCGGATCGTTTCTTAGACCCCGACCAATTCCTGGATAAGATCATGGTGTTGGCGGCTGATTATGGCATGCCGGTGCCATTTCTTCATCATTATCTGTTGCCAACTTCTTGAGTGGGCGTGCAGGGGGAGCTCCTTTGATGGCAATGTTGATGTTGGCAATGGAGCGTTCCAATCTTGAGAGGGGCAATCCTCTGTTTTGGTCTTGTTCCTCTACCGGAGCAGGTTCTAGTTTTTGCCCAATTGACTGAAGGGTGAGATTTTGAGGAGCTTGGGATTAATCTGCCAATGGAGAGGTGAAGGTATTTGTTACTGAGGGAGTCATGGCCGTTGGTGAAATGAGGAGGGAACCAGAGTGTTTAAGACTGTGGCCATATGTAGAGGTTTGGAAGTAGTGATGGTCGCAGCTGGGAGTGTGGAGGTGGATGGAATGTTGGCCATGGGTTTATAATGGGGGATCTTCATGTAGGGTTGTTTATTTTGTAGATTTATGGTTTTGTTTATGCTGGGGGATGGATTAGGGAGTTTGAGATGTCAGATAGAGGCATGGATGTTTTATTTATAACGGTTACAGATTGCATATTGACGGTTTGTGTACTGGAAGGTAGTTTGGCAATGAGCCGAATTTGCGGGAGAGTGGGAGTAACCGGTAAGGTAGTTGGTGTTTGAGAGGGTACTGCCGGAGAACCACCGTGAGATGTCGCCGGAGGCTGACGTCTGCCGGATTCTTCCACTAAGTTGTTAATCAGATGATTACCCGCTGATCTGGAGCAACTCCTCGGATATTCAACAGATTGTGTGAGATGGATTGCCTGTGTCTTCATTTGAAATGTTTATGCAATGTAATGTTAATTGCATTCGTATGTTTGGTCTACAATAAAATGTAATATGTTTTTTAAAAATTATAACATAAATTTTAAAACTAAATTAATAAAAAAAAAATTAAAATATTAAAAATTAAAATGAAAGATTTTTTTTTTAAAATTTTAAAAATAGAGGAAAATATTAATTTTTATCCTTTCGCTAAAAAAAAACCAAAAAAATGAAGAAAAAAAAAAAAACTTAAAAACGAAAAAATGATCAAAAGTTGTCCATGTAGGTGAGTCCTATCATCAAGAAATTAAGTAGTGGTAGTGTCGAGGAACCGAGAAAGTTTGAGAGACGCTTGCATTTGCAGCCAAGGATCTGTCCACAACTTCTAACCTACTTGCTGGCAGAGCGTGGTACTTGATTCGTTATTATGACACAAGTGGAAAGTGAAAACCATTCATAACTTCATGATGAACCCACATAGATAAATAAAAAAATATTAAAAAAAATTATTACCTCCTTACAAATTTAATCAAGAACATTTCAGGAACTGCCTTAATTTATTGGATGTAAAAAAAAATCTATCTAATATATTAGTTTCAGTAAAAAAAAATTACAGAGGTTTGGATCCAAATTGCAGACAGTTAGCTGGTGATGAATGCATTTTCATGGTCCGCATTTTTTGATGTATAATGTTATATTTATGTTATTTTCTTTTGTAATGCTATCATTCCTCAAAAGTGTAATTTGAAACCATTTCTCTTTATGTGACAGCTGATATAACATATTAAATAATATTATATGATATTTAATATAACAGCTGACATGGTAAATTTTAATCTCAAAAATTAATTATCCAAAATTTTTAATATTAATATTAATTTTAATTTTAGTTTTAATATTACTTTTAAATTTTGTCATATCAGTTGTCACATTAGCCGTCACCTCAGCTGACACATAAGAAATAATGGTTTCGAGAAATTAATAACATTATTTTTTCTTTTATTGATAGTATACATATCTGCAGTTAGAATATTGCTATTCATCTTTCCAAAGTGTTCTCCAAACCATTTCTCTTTATGTGGTAGTTGACATGACGATTAATATGGCAGCTGACATGACAAATTTTAAAATTAACATTAATATTAATATTAAAAAATTAGGTAATTAAATTTTTTTGTTAAAATTTGTCATATCAGCTATCATATTAAATGTTACATAATACTATTTAATATGTCACGTCAGCTGTCACATTAGGAATGATGATTTGTATGGACACTTTGGAGGGATTAATAACATTACTCCTACGGTAATAAGGAGGGAGTCAAAGTCAGAATTAGAATGGATGAGGCACTGTACGGCTAGACCAAGCCGATGGTGTTGTCGCTGCCGTTGTAGTCTCCCCATACGGTTAAGAATTGTTTGGATATTGTCAGCTTGAAAATGGTGTAGAAATTGTAGCCAGACATGATTTTTATAATTATTTTTAATTTTTAATATTAATTTATACTGAGTAAAATAGTCAGTAATTGTGTTTAATTATTAATTTGGCTTAATATTAATTTTGGATTGATTAGTTAAATGTAGATAATGTACAGTGTGTAGTTAACTAGGAAGTATTGACAGTCAAAAAAAATCTAAACCGTGTCATCGGACGCATACTAGAAGCGTGTCGAACACAACACAGCAAAAAAGCCTAAAATTTAGTGCACTTTTTTACAATACTAATATTATTGAGTATATTATAATTAGTTAATACAATATTGGATGATCTAATTAAATTTATGAAAAAATTAAATAATTTATATTAATAAATAACTAGTCAGTGTTTGTTATTAGTATAATACGGGTTTTTTTTTTTTTTTACCTCTCTTTCATATTTAGACATCTATATGAATCTGGTCACTTCAACATACAAAATGTTATATATTTAAATATTAAAAGTCGATTTCTTTTACACAAGAACAAAACTAACATGAAAGTCAATACATACATGTACTTTCTCAAATTTCTTCCACATCCAAACTCCTCCTAATTATTCTCAAAATCACAGTACAAGTTCTAAGTCTATAATTATCTTATTATTGAGTTATTCCTGACAAAGAACGACTTTCTGCTGCGAGATCTGTGCAAGCAAACTACTCTTATGTTTTCTAGATCCAGGAATCTTGCCAAGTAGATTCCTGTAGTGTACGACTTGGAATACGGGAAATACGTTAGTGGCCACGATCCCACGGTGTGCCGATCTCTTCCAAATCTGCTCAAAATGCTCTTCCAATCCAGTTCTTCTTGGTTCATCCTTCTGCTTCCACAATCAACTATGATATGATGGAGAACATGCAAGCGCATCATGGATCGGATCATCGAAAGTTGACAATCAAATGAAATTGAGTAAGGAAAACCCAAACAAGAGGAATATTTTTAAATAAAATTAAAAAGAATAAGAAACGTTGTTGCATTTGATTATGACAAACATAACCTCCCCTCTCCTTCCAGCTATCGCCTTTATTTTCTCATTTCAAGCATTACTCTCGCAAACAAAAAGAATAAGAAAAGACAAAATTTCACAATCACAAATCCCGCTAGAGGTGTTTGTTCATACATGATCATAAGACTGCATATTCTATTGTTGCTGCTGCTGCTGCTGCTGCTGATGAAAAGACACAAAACTTCCTAATTATTCATTCTATTGTGGTCCTCTGGTATCTGTTCTTTGCTGGGGTCTGGTACAAGATGATTGCTTCTGATCATCAAGCGCAGAGCACTGGATATTTCTTTAGTAGTCCTATAGTAACAAACAACTGGTGCAGCTTCCAACTTTATACACACACTGCTGAAGAACATATAGCTGCAGAACAATGAACTATTATTATATCTGAGACTTACGCCCATCACGTCCTACCTAGCACTATCAAGGGCCTGGAACGAAGGTGCCGATATATCCGAAACCGATAATGAAGAAAGCAATCGCTTGTCCGAAAAGGTAGATGAAGTAATGGTTCTTCCCAAATGCCACATCGTAGCACCCACAGAAGAAGAGGTAGGCTCCGACACCCAGTTCCAACAAATGTAATCTGTTATAAGCGTAAGTCAATTATATGAATCGAATATATCTAATTATAGCTACACATCAAAAGTACTGTGTTCATAGGTGAAAAATACCGATCCCCGATCCTGATTCTTGGTTTCCTAGCTCCTTTTGCATTCGTTTTCGTCTTCAGAGCATCTCCTAACTTCTCAGTGACCACCCATTCATTCACTCTTCCTGCCTCTAAGAGGCCTATAAAGGTCCCCTTCGTTCTGTGCAAGGACATGACATTCTCGAAAAGGATCCAAAACACAATCAAGTGGAGGGACCTGTGACAGAAAAGAGATTCAGGAAATACGAGTAGAAGTAAAGAAATTTGCAGTGTTAAAACTATAAGCTATATAATAGATTGGGTAACCGGACTCTGTTTCCAACCTTGGTGTTCCAACGGCGTTGAGAAGAGTAATGATGGAGGGGATATAAATTGCACCCCATTTTGGTATAGTCACCTCTGGAACCAAGACGGTCGCAGGGATCACAATGCAATAGAACACAAATGTTACGATATGAGCAACAATCTTCCGAACAAAGAAGAAATTGTAAATCACATGAACTTTCTTCAGAAGAGAGACTTTCTGCAGCAACACACGAAAGAGCTGATATTAGACAAAACAGAACGAGTGGTTTAATGTTTATAGCTGGTCAAGCTTCACATTGAATTAACCTTGTTCCTCGCAATCTCCATCAACATTTTCCTGAATAAGTTTGCAGGTCCACAAGACCACCTATGTTGCTGATAGCGGTATGCCTTGAGGGTACTTGGTAGTTCATTCTTGACCTAAATTTTGTTGGAAAAAAACAGGAATATAAAATATAAGAAGGTTGACAGCTACTTGGATATGGATAGAGATCAATGAGTGCTGGCACACAACATGATTCGATTGTTCAAAGTGAAGCTGCAACAGAGCACTATATGAAGCATTATGATTGACAGGGAAAGGGGAACAGTTTAGTTATTTCAAGTGGAGAATTTTGCTGAATACTAGTAAGTGCTCAGAGTTTGCAAGCCTTACAACAATTAGATGATTAAAGCTAGACAAAGCTCTACTGTCTTAACTTTAATGTGCTCTAGCAGATGGTAATATACAAATGCAGCATTATAATGAACATGATATTATAATGTGCGTAGCTACCTTGATATCTCCAAGAAAAACGAATTTCCAGCCTCGGAGGCTTGCTCGAACAGCCAAATCCATGTCCTCCACCGTGGTCCTATCCTTCCAACCTCCTGCTTCATTGAGAGCTGCAATTCTCCATACTCCAGCAGTTCCTGTGGAGGACAATCATTCATCAATAAATGGCGTGAAGAACTCCTTGAGGACTATTTCATTAACTACTCTCTGATGAAACGAGCGAGGAGGGAGGGGTGGCTGATGTTTTCTCTCAGAAAATTAATAGTGCGAACAACAATCAAGAATTCAAGGGTATGGTAAAATGTATAGAAGAACTAGAGATCAAGATGGTTGTAAACCAATTTGAGGAGCTTTTGCAATTAAATTTAACATACATTCCATCATCAATCCCTTCTAGACGGAAAATTCTACAATGATAAGAGTTGTGTTTATCTTATCATTGTCAAATGTGTAAAACTGTGCACAAAAATGTCAAGAAATAGTTAATGATATAATAGTCGGACCAGGAAACGTAAGGAGACTAACCATTAAAGCCAAAGAAGGCGTAAGTGGATGATCCGACCTCCTGTTCCACCTTGAAGTGGTAATCGAAGGACATTTCCTGCATCCTTGTCATCAAACACTCGTCCGCATTCACTGTACCAAATTCATCACATTAGCTACCCTTAATAAATTCCTGGTTTTCAGTGTGAAGGCCTAAATAGAATCAACAACATAATCGTCAAACCAGCTCCTGCGGAAACAAAATGAACACTTAAAAGTTACAGAACTGTGTTGTATTATGACTTGGTTCTTGGTGCCTTTTCTCCAGTGGTCAAGATATCGTTCTTTATGTAAACAAATTGGATGTTATGGATCAAAGGCCACTTACAAGTTATAACCATCAAACATTAGTAGGGCTCTATTGCAATAGGTTATTGATAAGTACAAGGAACAACTGAGAAGAAAACATCAGCAACCACTGTTGGTGGATATTGCTGCAAAGAGGGCCGGTCCAGGGATAAGTTTAACAAGACTTCGGACTTGAACAACCTTCTTGCTTAAGGTAACCTCCGGCTTAGCATGACCCTAAAAGAGGTCGGAGTCGCTGGTGGCCTCTTAGGACCGGCCCACAATAAGGGCCGAGGGACAACCGAAATTAGTTTTCGATAGGACAACCCAACACTCCGTGTTCGCCCAGTGCAAAGTACTCTCCTCTACGAATGGATATTATACCATACGAATACGTGTACATTGTTACAGTAGAGAAAGATTGGAAAATTGTCGGTGTGTACAGAGAGGAAAGAGAGAAATGGAGAATAATATACGATAAGCAAACAATGGCAGGAGACGACAGCGTTAACAAATAGAATAATTGCACATGGATAGCAGTGGAGTGGAGGTGAGGATCGTGTGTGGGACAAAATAAAGTAAGCAGGTGGCACCCTGCAGTTTCAGTGTGCAACAAACTTGAGATTTACTACTCTCGACTCGGGCTGCGTGGCTGGATCAGAGGCAAATAGATGGATGCATCATGCGTTGCATTGTTTCCAAAGTTTTCTACAGGAGAAGGGGGACCAGACCAGAGCTCACCAACTCAGTCCTCTGTCCTACTAGTCGAAACCAACGCCTACTCCAGAGCATTAAAACGTTCTTAAAAAAAAATGTTTTTGAACAATTGAACCAAAAAAAAAAAACAGCAAATTGTGTATTAATACCAACTTCACCCGGGATTAAACTGAGTACGGAAGAGTAATTAATAATAGATTGGCATCGAAACATTTTTAAAATATGTATTTTTTTGTACAATTGTTCAAAAATGTTCTTTTTAAAGTCGTTTCGATATTTTTTTTTTTTTTGAAATTTTACAAACTTCAACGTTTTGGAGGTAATTTTTCAAACTTTAATGCTTTGTCCATATTTTTCTGTAAATAAAATCAGAAAATTTTATACGGACAAAGAAAGTTTAAGAAAAATATGAGAAAGAAGTTACAGAAAATTACATCCACTAACGGTACGATAAAATCTGTCATTCATAAATTTAACCAAATGGTATATATATATATATATATATATATATATATATATATATATATATATATATATATATATATATATATATATATATAAAAGAGATCGGAATTTTCACACTAAGGAATCTTCATAATCACAACCGTTGAATTTTGTTCAAGTCATCTAATCTTAACCTGCAAGACTCAAAAGCAGTGATTATAAATTTTTTTGAAAATACATAAGAGTGGGGATCCCGATCCGTCCTCATATATACATACACACACTAATTCGTAAATTCACGTACAATGCACGTAAAATAATTTTTTTCTTCTAATATTAATATAATTTTTTTTAAAATATTTAAATATATTTGAATTAAGATTTATTATAAATATGTTTATATTTTAATTATAATTTGTTATGGATATATTTTTATTTTTTATAAAGAGTCTTGAAAACGGTTAGCCGTCTAAGCATATATTCTTACGTAATTAAAAATTTTAACTAATTATTTAACTACTTAATATTATCTAATTATAAACAAATATATCTTCTAACTTATATGGTTAAAGTGTGAGATATTCTACTTATTTGGTTGAATTCGAATTTCTAAATATTATTTACAAAAAAATTAATTTTTTTCAATAATTTTTTTATACGTTAGACGGTTCAATTTAGTTCTCTTAAAATTTTTTCAATAGGTACTTTCGAATCGAATTACGTCAGACCGCTGTTGGGAAAAAAAATTTCTACCCACTAGTGAGATAATTCTTCAACAATATCAATGTGGCGATAAGAAAAACATCCACACGTGCCCATACTCTTCTGCCTGTGTCTGTCTCTCAAAGGAAAAAGAAATAAATGGTGGAGGGAGTGTTGGCACTACAACCGGAAATCTAGTCATGTGAGCTGGACCCCTACAGCAAGCGCATCGAATCAAAAGATGCAGTGACTGACCGAGGCTCGAACTCGGAAGTGGTTGCCATTATTGATTCTTAATTGCATAACCAAGGGGGTCAAACAGAAGCTAAGCTTCCACTGTATATTAAAAAAAAAAAAAAAACTCTACAACTGGGCAGTGGCAATTTTGATTTATTTTAATAAAGCAACAATCAACACTCGTTAGATTTTGAGGGGAGACAAAAGAAATGGTATATTTAACTATTCAATGCAATAATTAAGATCATGGTTCGACAGACGCTGACATATTAATTAAGGTACTAATTTTTTGTTTGTTTGTTGGTTGTTGGTTAAGAAAAGGGGAGGTAGAGAATGGAAAGGAAAAAGAGAGGATTCGGTAATGGTTATTTTGGACAAGGAACTTGTGCCTGCAAGAGAAACCCCAAAAAACACCTAATTAAATAACTAACTAATCGGTGAAATACTAAATTTCTATCTGAGACAAATGGTGCTAATGGTTTTTAATTGACGATGGTAAATAAAACACGTGGAAGCAACCGACACCATCAAGGGCATACAGTTGGCAGCACGAGTGTACACCTAAAAGTGCATGGGTTTCCGAATGTAATCAATCATAAGCTAGCTACACTACCACATGTTAAGGTAATAATTAAACGCAATTAATGTAATGACTCGGGCTAGGCGAAAAATGATTAGATTTTTTATTTTTATTTTACCGAACGTCCAGCGGGCCTGAACTAGGCCGACTTCCGGGTTGTGCAGGAGGTAGGGGATGGTCTTCCAGAGGAAGTCGGAGTCGGGCTGGAAGTCGGCGTCGAAGATGCAGACGTAGTCGCAGTGGTTGACGTAGCTGTGCTTCATCCCTTCCTTGAGCGCCCCGGCCTTGTACCCGTTCCTGTTGTCCCTGATCTCGTACTTTATGTTGATCCCCTTGCTCGCCCACCTCTGGCACTCCACTTCCACCAGATCCTGCAAGTGAAGTCACATCCCACCCACCCTCAGTTACTACAATCAATAACGTCGTTAACAAAATTATGACCAAGAAGTATCATTGTCACTAGATTAATTAATGCAATTACTTCCGCACCAACCGTGCCACGGCTACCAGAACACACTCTTGTGTCAAGGTGGGTCAAGAAGACCGAAGACCCATGCCCTTGAGCATCAATTCTCCTTCACTCGATGGTCTAAGAATGAGGAGGACTGTTTCATGCTGCCATTGCATGAACGAACGAATTTTCGTAGGAAGGAGAATCAAGAAGTACCGTAAATCTGACTCACCGAATAATTTCTCCGAACAAGTAGTAGAGGACAAGCACTAGAATTTTCTTTCCCCCTCACATTTGTGGGCAATTAAAGAGAAGCTGAACTAACATGCAATTAAGTTTACCTTGATCGCAGGGTCCGTGGAGTCGTCGAGCACTTGCACGATGATGCGGTCGGAGGGCCAAGAAAGGCCGCACGCGGCGCCGATGGAGAGCTGGTAGACCTGTGCGAACAACCAAAAACAACACTACATGTATAACAGAATCGGAGACGACGCGAATAAAAAGAAGATCCATTGACATTGCACCTCTTTTTCGTTGAACATGGGGATTTGGACGAGGACCATGGGGTAGGCGGAGTTGCCGAGCTCGAGGTCGTCCCGGATGGGCTCCCACTTGTAGGTCCTGCTCGGCCTCTTGCCGAAGAGCCGGAGGAGGAGGAGGGCGGCGGCCATGTAGACCTTCTCGACGAAGAGCATCACCGACATTACGAGGCAGAGGAACACCGTCAGCCTCAGCAGGGGGACGATGACGGGCGCCTTGATCTGCTGCCAGACAAGCCCAATCTGCCCTGCCACGTCGTCGTAGCTCGTCGACGAGGAAACCCTCTCCATCACCAACTAACTAGTACTACTCTCTTTCTTTCTTTCTTCGTATATTAAAAGTGAAGGGAAGGAAGAATGAACGGATGGATTATATAGTACCCTTGGCTTGGCTTGCTTCTTTTAGGGTGTTGTCTTTTGCTTTTTTTTTTTTTTTTCTGATTGCTGGGGAAGTACGCAAGGGGTCCTCCCTCCTCCTCCTTCCTCTTCCTCCTGCTGGCGCTGGAAATTGATTTGGCAGCAAGAAGTGGAGAGAAAGGGATAGGGTTCTGATGGATGGAAAAGGAAATGCAGAGGAATTCAACTAATCTAAATGTAAATGTGGGTGATCGATGAATGGGATGGGTGAGGCCAGCTCTCTTTCCTTTCTCGACCCTCCAAATGGAAGAGAAAAGAAACAACACAGCAAGAGCAAATGGAATGAGATTTAGAAAAGGAAAAAAAGGAGGAGGAGTTTTTGTGTATTATTTTTCTTGTTATTGTTCTTAATTTGTTTATAGAGAGAGAGAGAGAGAGAGAGAGAGAGGGGGGGGGAGGTGTAAGCCTTTCTATAAAGAGGAAGAGGAGGAGAGCAGAGATTGGGAGGAGAGAAAACAACCCCAACAAGCAGAACCTGCCACCGAACTCCTCTCAAAAATATTTTCCTGTCCTTCTCTCTTCTGTTTATTGTTGGTTAGGTTGTATATATAAAGAGAAGTCCTTCAAAGAAACAAACCAATCAAACTAGCACCCGCCAAATTTAACACAGGAAAAAAAAAAAGATAATTATTAAAGGCAATACAAAAATTACTTGGAGCTGTTTAATTTTTTTTTTACAAACTTATCACACAAAATATTTATTAAAAGACTGTCTCCGCTACATAATGAACTGTCAAAATTTTTGACAGTCCTATCAACATGTGAAACTGTTAAAAGTTTTAACAGCCCTACAAATATATTAACTATTAAAAGTTTTGACAGTCCTACCAATATATTGGACTTTTAATATTTTTTGACAGTCCAACATTAATTCCAGATGCAGCAATAACTGTAAAAAAAGTTATTGCTGCATCTGGAATTAATGTTGGACTGTCAAAAAATATTAAAAGTCCAATATATTGGAAGGACTGTCAAAACTTTTAATAGTTAATATATTTGTAGGGCTGTTAAAACTTTTAACAGCTTCACATTGTTGATAGGACTGTCAAAAATTTTGACAGTTCATTATGTAGCGGAGACAGTCTTTTAATAAATATTTAGTGTGATAACGTTTGTAAAAAAAAAATTAAAACAGACTCCAAGTAATTTTTGTATTGCCTTTAATAATTATCTTTTTTTTTTTCATGTGTTAATTTGGCGGGTGCTAGTTTCGATTGGTTAGTTTCTTTGAAGGACTTCTTTTATATATACAACCTAACCAACAATAAACAGAAGAGAGAAGGACAGGAAATTCCCTTTTTAGAGCAGAGAGTCTTCGGTTGCAGGTTGGTGTCTCTAAAGCCCTACATTGATCAGCATTATAGAGAGAGAGAGAGAGAGAGAAGAGAGAAATGTTCGTATTTATGGCTTTGAATAGGTTGGACTCACGAAAGTGCACGTTTGGTGTGTTTTTCAGCTATATCTTACCCATCACGAAAGCCCGATGGGTGCGTAAAATTGTTCTTTGTAGACAATACTAGCTCAGGCCATTTTTATTTTCTTGGAAGGATAAATTATAACTTGTTACTCTCGATTTTTCAAAATTTTTAACTTAATATCCTAAGTTTTGAAAAGATACAACTTGATATCTTAACTATAATTTTACAACTTAATATTTATCGGTATTAACAAAAATTTATAAATAACAAAAATATTTTCTCTCTCTACAACAGGTTCCTTCCCTCTTTTCGATAGCTTTTTCTGTCTACGATGACTATAGAGGGGGCGACGGATCGCTTGGGGAGGAAAATGGGGCTACAGAGGGGAGGGAAAAAATATTTTATTTTCATTTTTAACTGAAAAGTTAATCCTGACTAGCAGACGGTATACGTATCAAGTTGTATCATTTCAAATTAATATAGTATCAAGTTAAAAAATTTAAATAGTTGACAGTATCAAATTAACTTTTTTGAATAGGTTATGGTATCAAGTTGTAATTTAACCTTCTCAAAATGCAATATTAATTTAACCTTCTCAAAATGCAATATGCAAGAACAACCTAGATTTTCTTTTACTTTTCTTGCTTCTAGCTGTTACCTAATTATCAAATCAAAGGCTTTTATGGGTCGAATATGTTTAAATGTTGCCCTTTTGATATATTTACAATTGTTCAAGATATGTTATAGAAGGGAGAAAAAAAGATGGTGGTGATGATTCAATGGAACAACTTGTCAGAGTCTGACCAATGTATTATTTGCTTCGTTGTATTTGATTCTCATAGATAGTTTTTTTTATTTGCAGTCGTATTTACTTCTCTCCATATTCAATGATTTTTTTATCATTTTAATCTTGATTCATCGTCACACCACCCCCACACATCATCACAGTATATATGGCATTGAAATAGTCATCAAGACAATTATTATTTTAATTATGCAACTATGGACAACGAAAAGATTCAAACATCCTTGTAGAATTCTTGTAGCCATTGGAAAGGAACAGAGCTACGGATTTGCTGGACATAGAAACGCTGGTCAATTGTTGTTTCAAATGTTGTACTCTACCTAAATGGAATATTCCAATGTTTAATCTGGATCTTACAAGTGGGGTTAAACAAAAATTTTTAGGACGGACGAACGAACGCTAGTCCAATCCTTTCTGTAAATGCAAATGGAATAAACATTTATTAGATGAACTTAGATTTTAGAGGGTTGATTGAAAGCAAGTTCAATGTAAAAAGTCAAGAAATCTAATTCAAACATAATATTGGAGATAAATTGTTGTTTCAATTGCAATTTACATTAATGGAAGATTATCAATATTTACTCTGGATCTTATAAGTGGGGTTAAACTAAATTTAAGGACGGATGAATGCTAGCCCAATCCTTTCTGTAAATGCTAATGGAATGAAAGTTAATTAGATGAGCTTAGATTTTTGAGGGTCTGATTTAGAGCAAGTTCAATACAAAAATCGAAAAAAAATAAAAAATAATTCAAGCATAATATTGGAGGTTTATTGTTCTTTCAATTGAACTTTTTATAAATGGAAGATTATCAATGTTTATTATTGATCTTATAAGTGGGGCTAAACAAAATTTTAGGACGGATGGACGCTAGCCCAATCCTTTATGTAAATGCTAATGGAAGGAACGTTTATTAGATCAACTAAAATTTTTGAGAGTGATTTAGAGCAAGTTCAATAAAAAAAAAAAAAAAAATTCAAGAAATCTAATTCAAGCATAACATTGGAGGTTAATTGTTCTTTCCATTGCACTTTGCATAAATAAAACATTACCAATGTTTACTATGGATCTTATAAGAGGAGTCAAACAAAATTTTAGGAGGATGAACTCTAGCCCAATCCTTTTTGTAAATGCTAATGGAATGAACGTTTATTAGATGAACTTAAATTATTGAGGGTTTGATTGAGGGCAAGTTCAATGTAAAAATCGAGAAATCTAATTCAAGCATAATATTGGAGGTTAATTGTTCTTTCAATTTTATTTTGCATAAATGGAAGATTACCAATGTTTACTTTGGATCTTATAAGTGGGGTTAAACAAAATTTTAGGATCAATGAACGCTAGCCCAATCATTTCTGTAAATGCTAATGGAATGAACGTTTATTAGATGAACTTAAATTATTGAGGGTTTGATTGAGGGCAAGTTCAATGTAAAAATAGAGAAATCTAATTGAAGCATAATATTGGAGGTTAGTTGTTCTTTCAATTGTATTTTGCATAAATGGAAGATTACCAATGTTTACTTTGGATCTTATAAGTGGGGTTAAGCAAAATTTTAGGATCAATGAACGCTAGCCCAATCATTTCTGTAAATGCTAATGGAATGAACATTTATTAGATGAACTTATATTTTAGAGGGTCTGATTGAGAGTAAGTTCAATGTAAAAATCGAAAAATCTAATTCAAGCATAATATGTGGTTAATTGTGCTTTCCATTGCACTTTGCATAAATGGAAGATTACCAATGTTTACTCTGGATCTTATAGGTGGAGTTAAACAAAATTTTTGGACGGATGAACGCTAGCCCAAACTTTTCTGTAAATGCTAATGGAGTGAACGTTTATTAGTTGAACTTAGATTTTTGAGGGTCTGATTGAGAGCAAGTTCAATGTGAAAATCGAGAAATCTAATTCAAGCATAATATTGGAGGTTAATTGTTCTTTCAATTTTGCATAAATGAAAGATTAGCAATGTTTACTTTGGATCTTATTAGTGGAATTAAATAAATTTTTAGGATAAATGAACGCTAGTCAAATCATTTTTGTAAATGCTAATGGAATGAACGTTTATTAGATGAACTTAGATTTTTGAGGGTCTGATTGAAGAGCAAGTTCAATGTGAAAATCGAGAAATCTAATTCAAGCATAATATTGGAGGGTTTAAAGATTATGATAAGATATGTGGTGAAAATTATAGTTTTGGGACTGCTGTTAGGACTACCAGAATATTGACGGTCCAAGGCCAATATATATATATATATATATATATATATATATATATATATATATATATATATATATATATATATATATATATATATATTTCGTAGGACTGTTAGGATTTTGACAATCATGACTACAATTAGGACTGTCAGAACCCTGACAATCCTTTATCGTCCCCAACCCGACTGTCATAATTTCTAAAGCTTTCAAACCCCCTATGATGGGGTTCAAAATCACCAATAGTGGTGTCAATAGAGGGTATCAATAGAGGAAGAGGTTGTAGGAAGAAGAGGAAGAGGAATTTTAGTGTTTAAAATTGTGTGTTGTCCCTAATAAATTATGTATTGCCCCTAACAAATTTTTAACTTAAGTATGTTTCCCTCTAACATGTGATAGTCCCTATTACTTTGTGTGCTACCCTTACTAATTTCTATATATGAAACTATAACCACGCTAAAATTAATCATTGGAAATTAATCATTTAACTTCGTATATGAAGTTAAATGATGTATATCATAATTTTCTAAATGACAGTAAAGCCTATCGCTGCTTGTATTGAGTAGCAAAAACAATCTGTCCATATATAGTAGTAAAGTTACGAACATCTTGTGTAAACCCCCTGATTTTCAAGAATTTTTAAATTTAGATTTTTTCACAATTTTCTGGAATTTTCTCTAATTAAACTAAGGTGTTTTAATAATTAAATAATTTTTAATTGTTATTAAATAATATTAAAATATTATGAAAATAATATTTTATGGTGTAAAATGAAAAACTAGACATAGGATAATTTTCCTGGAATTTATTGGACCCCGAACCTATTTTTTTAAAAGCCTTAAAAATCCTATTTTTAAATAAACCAAATAAACCGGGTTGAACCGGGTTCAAACCGGGCTGAACCGGCCTGAACCCGGTCCAACAGAACCCGACCCGCGCACCCTCACCCGCACGACCAATCCCTTCCCCCGACCCCTCGCTTCCCCTGCCTCCGACCGGCCAACCCGCCACCGCCTCGCCTCCCCGACCGCTCCGGCTACCCACACCGGCCGCCGCTTCGCTGCCCGACCGCTCGGCCTCCCCGCACCGGTCGAAGCATCGCCTCCCCGCTCCTCCCCTATAAAAACTCTCCTCCGGTGACCCCTCTCCGCCTGACCACCCAACTCCGAAGCCAGAGCTCCGCCGCCGCCTCGCCGCGAGGCCGCCCCGCCTCCTTCCTCCTCCCCCCAGCAAGACCGCAGACGCAGTAGCAGCTGCTCCGGCCTACAGCAGCCGTCCGCCGTCCCCCGCCCGCTCCGGCGCTCTGCCGCCTTCGGCCAGAGCCTCCTCCGCTGCCCCCGGCCTCCCTCCGGCCCGCCTTCGTCCGTCGCAACTCCGACAGAAGCCTAGCCCTAACCCTAACCCTAGGCGGACACGGACACAGGACTAGGACACTGTGTCGTGTCGACGCGGACACGCAAATCCTCATTTTTTGGAGCCCTGTTCAGGTACCCATTTCTCTCTGCTCGTTGATCCGTTTTCGATTTCTTCTGTTGCAACGCGAACCCTGCGTGACCCCCTCGATGCCCGTGCAACCCGCTCGGTGCATCGCGTCCTGTGGCGATCGCGAACCGCGATCCAAAAACAGGAAAACCAACGTCCTGTTTTACCCCAGAACTGAGTACGCCCCGCCAAACGGGACTACTTGGTCGCGTGCGGTCTTCACCGATACGTGCGCATCGTTGATACGGATGTGCGGGATTTTGCAGAAGTTGATTTGAATGTGCGTGCACACCGGAATCATCGCGTATCCGCCGACAACGTTCCGTATCCGTCCTTTTTGGTTCTCGCTGTAACTTAGTATACACACGTCGGATCGAGACAAAACTTACGCCATCGGACTCGTAGCAATACGCTAGTCCTGTGACCCAAGTTTGGTTCGATTCTGAGAATGTTGACAAAATCGCGTATCGTTAGCCCCACAGGCTCCACTTGACGGGCGATTTTGTGATCGGCTCATCAGAATCCAGTTCTGGAAGTTTCGTTGGGTTCGTATCATCGTTCCTGACCTGTTGACACTAAGTTGGACGAATTTGGAGACCTTTGACCCTGACACATTTTTCGGTGCAAAGCGGCCCACATTTGGACCCCGTTTTGCCCTGAAATATCATTTTCGTCCCTCTGTCCAAATTGGACTCAAGGACAGGCGTTTCTAGCTGATTGATATTTTCTGGATCTGATGGTGATGTTTGTTTCAGCAACCGGAGCAGTCCCTGTAATTCCTGCTGAAGTCAGAACTACAATTGGAGCCGGAACCCCAAGCAAGTGTACCTTGCCAATCACTGCAGTTTTTGCTACTTATTTCCTTAACATATATACTTGTTGTACATGCTTAAACCTAGGACCGTGTGACTTACTTAGCATCCGATTACAGTCGGGTGCCAACACCGTACGCGGCGTTGTGTAACGTCATCTAGAGATGGATACCGAGACCTTATACTTCTCGTACTTGCATTATCAAGTACGTTATACCCAGGACACCTGAGACTATTCATGATACATAATCGTCCTGAGATATTCATGGTGATTCTGTATAGGATACAGTTTTCATGACTTATTCCTTTGCTTAGATATTATATGACTGGATACATTAGTTATGATCTTACGTGACATGGACATGGGGCCACATGGACATGAGACGTATGATTACATTGGGTGGGGAGAGACACACAGGCTACAGGTTGATTATATATTATGCCGACGTCTCAGTCTCTCTCCGAGCTAGACAACCACATGATATCATTGCTACCGGCTCCCAGACACAGAGCTTGTAGTGGTTTCAGCCTGAGTTATAGTGCTGCTCTCATCTTGCATATCACTTAGCTGGTTATATTTTTACCCTATTATTTCATTTATTTGCTGCACTGCATTATCTTTGGCTTGTATTATCTGTACCTTGCTATATCCCCTGAGGACCTGGATCCGGATTATGTCCCCAGGATTAGCAGCGGAGATCCACCCTGAGATATTCAGAACATGAGTATTAGCAGGAGAAGAAGCAGGAACAGGAGCAGACACTGGAGCAGTACCAGATCCAGTAGTCGAGTAATTTCTACGGTATCTTCTGAATATATACTTTGTCCATACTCAGTATTGTTGTTGATATCTTTATTTCTGTATCTTGAACAATTATAACAGACTTGATTATCCGGTTGTTCCCCGATTTATGTACTTGTGACTTGATGATGATGTTTATGTTTCCTTTTGTTGATATTTGATATATTCATTCTGTGGATGAGATTAGTAGACCCTGATTATTGTTGTAATACAGCTTAAGTATGCCCCGATGGATCCATTAAATTGGGTTTGTCCATCGGTGTGTGCTGCTGGCCATTGCCACGTGTCCAGTCCCTCGATATTTTGGGACTGGGGCATGACATAGTTTTTGTGGTGGCCTATGCAAATCAACGACTAAATTGTTCGGTTTCAACTTAGGGACCGAACAGGCCTACAATAAGAATAGGATAAGTTTTTAGGATCTCATCCACTTGCTTGAAACGTTCTTGATATCTATATCGGATTTGAATCAATTTCTTGAATTGCATCCTGCCTTGATTCCCGAGGGCCTCTCATTGTTTATTTTGGTTGTAGAGTTATGGATTCACGAGCAAACGACGAGACTCCTGCAACTTCACCACGAGATGCTGTGGTAACCAACGAAGATGAAGTAACACCAGTAGAAGAAGGTCAATCCGCTCAACAACGCAGTCAAACAAGTCAGCATGCCTCGAGAATTCAGCAAGATGACACTCCACCATCGACGCAATTTACTCCACAAATGCCCGTATTATCACAAGAGCAGGAAATGGACGGACAACAGATATTTTAAATAATCTATGCAATAATGCAAGCTCAACAAGAGGCTTGGAGTCGCAGCCTAGTAACCGCACTAGAGCAGGCACGACGGCCAACGACGGGCTCTATTTTCGACCTCCGCCAACTGAAGCCTCGTACCTTCTCAGGAAAAGAGGAGCCCACAGAAGTTTATGAGTGGCTCACCAACACACAACATCAATTAGAAGCAACTAAGATTCTACGAGAACGTTGGATGACTGCAGTCAGAATGCAATTGACGGATAATGCACATCACTGATGGCTATCTGAGGAGACGCGGCTCGGACCAGACCGAGTCACTTGGGAAGAGTTCTCTAGACTCTTTCAGGAGATGTACATTCCAGCCATCGCTCGATCAGAACTTCGGGATAAGTTCAATCGCCTCACTCAAGACAGCATGACAGTGGAAGAGTACAACGCACAATTCATTCGTCTGAGTCGCTTTGCCCCAACCTTGATCCCGACAGAAGAAGAGCAGGCCGAGAAGTTCTTCGACGGACTAAACTTAGAGCTACAGAAACTAATTGGATCCGTTGTACCTACATCTTACTCGGAAGTCCTTGCTGCAGCCCGACGCATGGAGCGCGTCACCAGGAGAGAGACCAGTCTGAAGCGGCCATCCACATCAGCACCAGCCGGAGCACCACAGGAAGAAGCTACAAAAAGACCTCACGTGCAACAAACATCAGAAGCATCTTCACAGGTACTACCTGTCTGTCCATATTATCACAGGCGAGGCCATATAGAGAATAAGTGCAGAAAAAATGAGATTATGTTTAGCTTGCGGATCCAGTCAGCATTTATTGAGGGAATGCCCTGAGCGTCGAGAAAGGGCACCAATGGTAAACCAACAAGCGTTACCAGCACCGAGGCCAGCCTATCCAGCATTAGGAGCACCGCAAACGAAAGTTCAAGGAGTCCTACCACCAGCTCCAGGAGGGTATCAGCCAAGGCCATCTTTGATACCACAAGCAGCACTCTTCCAGCAGGTCCAGCAGCAGCAGAGGAATCGACTGCAAGGACGCGGACAAGCCCTAGCGATGACTTTGGAGGACGCCCAGATTCATGGAGTAGCTAATACGCGTAAGTTTTATAGTTATCTGCTTCTAGATTTGCCTTAGTTCGTGCCTGCTGGTTCGTGACCCTAGACTTGACCTAACAGTTTTAAATTGCTAATAATAGATAAACTAGTAATAACCTAGAATGTTTTATAATTGTTAGTCTAATATGTTTTAAAGGATAAACCTGGTTTTCTAAAACTGTAATTTTTTAGATTTCCTACATTTGGGAATTGCATAACTTCCATTACTTAGGGAAATGATTTTCCCTATGTGTTTAAACCCCCAACCTTGACTTTTCTTAATCTTGATATGCTTCGAATAGATTTTGCAACCGTGTCATCTCTGTTGACCGGTTATTCTTTGATTGCAAGGATGCAATCCTCTTAAGGGGGGTAGATTGTAAACCCCCTAATTTTTAAGAATTTTTAAATTTAAATTTTTTCACAATTTTCTGGAATTTTTTCTAATTAAACTAAGGTGTTTTAATAATTAAATGATTTTTAATTGTTATTAAATAATATTAAAATATTATGAAAATAATATTTTATGGTGTAAAATGAAAAACTAGACATAGGGTAAATTTTTTGGAATTTATTGGATCCCGAACCTATTTTTTTAAAAGCCTTAAAAACCCTATTTTTAAATAAACCAAATAAACCGGGTTGAACCGGGTTCAAACCGGGCTGAACCGGCCTGAACCCGGTCCAACCGAACCGGACAGGACCACCCCCTAATGGGCCGGGTCCTACCCGCCTGACGCGACCCGCGCACCCTCACCTGCACCCGCACGACCGATCCCTTCCCCCGACCCCTAGCTTCCCCTGCCTCCGACCGACCAACCCGCCACCGCCTCGCCTCCCCGACCGCTCCGGCTACCCGCACCGGCCGCCGCTTCGCTGCCCGACCGCTCGGCCTCCCCGCACCGGTCGACGCATCGCCTCCCCGCTCCTCCCCTATAAAAACCCTCCTCCGGTGATCCCTCTCCGCCTGAGCACCCTACTCCGACGCCAGAGCTCCGCCGCCGCCTCGCCGCGACGCCGCCCCGCCTCCTTCCTCCTCCCCCAGTAAGCCCGCAGCCGCAGTAGCAGCTGCTCCGGCCCACAACAGCCATTCGCCGTCCCCCGCCTGCTCCGGCGCACCGCCACCTTCGGCCAGAGCCTCCTCCGCTGCCCCCGGCCTCCCTCCGGCCTGCCTCTGTCCGCCGCAACTCCGACAGAAGCCTAGCCCTAACCCTAACCCTAGGCGGACACGGACACAGGACTAGGATACTGTGTCGTGTTGACGCAGACACGCGAATCCTTATTTTCTGGAGCCCTGTTCAGGTACCCATTTCTCTCTGCTCGTTGACCCGTTTTCGATTTTGTCTGTTACAACGCGAACCCTGCGTGACCCCCTCGATGCCCGTGCAACCCGCTCGGTGCATCGCGTCCTGTGGCGATCGCGAACCGCGATCCAAAAACAGGAAAACCAACGTCCTGTTTTACCCCGGAACTGAGTACGCCCCGCCAAACGGGACGACTTGGTCGCGTGCGATCTTCATCGATACGTGCGCGTCGTTGATACGGACATGCGAGATTTTACAGAAGTTGATTTGGATGTGCGTGCACACCGGAATCAACGCGTATCCGCCGACAACGTCCCGTATCCGTCCTTTCTGGTTCTCGCTGTAACTTAGTGTACACACGTCAGATCGAGACGAAACTTGCGCTATTGGACTCGTAGCAATACGCTGGTCCTGTGACCCAAGTTTGGTTCGATTCTGAGAACGTTGACAAAATCGCGTATCGTGGGCCCCACAGGCTCCACTTGACGGGCGATTTTGTGATCGGCTCATCGGAATCCAGTTCTGGAAGTTCTGTTGGGTTCGTATCATCGTTCCTGACCTGTTGACACTAAGTTGGACAAATTTGGAGACCTTTGATCCTGACACATTTTTCGGTGCAAAGCGGCCCACATTTGGACCCCGTTTTGTATTGAAATGTCATTTTTGCCCCTCTGTCCAAATTGGACTCAAGGACAGGCATTTCTAGCTGATTGATATTTTCTGGATCTGATGGTGATGTTTGTTTCAGCAACCGGAGCAGTCCCTGCAATTCCTGCTGAAGTCAGAACTATAATTGGAGCCGGAACCCCAGGCAAGTGTACCTTGCCAATCACTGTAGTTTTTGCTACTTATTTCCTTAACATATATACTTGTTGTACATGCTTAAACCTAGGACCGTGTGACTTACTTAGCGTTCGATTACAGTCGGGTGCCAATACCGTACGCGGCGTTGTGTAATGTCATCTAGAGATGGATACCGAGACCTTATACTTCTCGTACTTGCATTATCAAGTACGTTATACCCAGGACACCTGACACTATTTATGATACATAATCGTCCTGAGATATTCATGGTGATTCTGTATAGGATACAGTTTTTATGACTTATTCCTTTGCTTAGATATTATATGACTGGATGCATTAGTTATGATCTTACGTGACATGGACATGGGGCCACATGGACATGAGACGTATGATTACATTGGGTGGGGAGAGACACACAGGCTACAGGTTGATTATATATTATGTCGACGTCTCAGTCTCTCTCCGAGCTAGACAACCACATGATATCACTGCTACCGGCTCCCAGACACAGAGCTTGTAGTGGTTTCAGCCTGAGTTATAGTGCTGCTCTCATCTTGCATATCACTTAGCTGGTTATATTTTTACCCTATTGTTTCATTTATTTGCTGCACTGCATTATCTTTGGCTTGTATTATCTATACCTTGCTATGTCCCCTGAGGACCTGGATCCGGATTATGTCCCCAGGATTAGCAGCGGAGATCCACCCTGAGATATTCAGAACAGGAGTATTAGCAGGAGAAGAAGCAGGAACTGGAGCAGACACTGGAGCAGTACCAGATCCAGTAGTCGAGTGATTTCTACGGTATCTTCTGAGTATATACTTTGTCCATACTCAGTATTGTTGTTGATATCTTTATTTCTGTATCTTGAACAATTATAACAGACTTGATTATCGGGTTGTTCCCCGATTTATGTACTTGTGACTTGATGATGATGTTTATATTTCCTTTTGTTGATATTTGATATATTCATTCTGTGGATGAGATTAGTAGACCCTGATTATTGTTGTAATACAGCTTAAGTATGCCCCGATGGATCCATTAAATTGGGTTTGTCCATCGGTGTGTGCTGCTGGCCATTGCCACGTGTCCAGTCCCTCGATATTTTAGGACTGGGACGTGACATCTTGAACCACCCTAGACACTGCATATAAAAGCAGCATGACTGGTAGCACCGTGCTGCCTTTTCTATGATCAGGAACTAGTCTTAGTAGTCTATATGTAATCTTGACAATAACCACTATAAGTGCCTCACCTACTGGTACTAGGAGTCTAGAGTAGTTGTATTGTAAATACCAACAATTAGGTTTTGAATATAGATGGTCACTTGTTAAGTACAACAAAAATCGCTACCGGTCTGCAAACTGAAGGGGAAAACAAAACATTCAGCCATATACTCGAGGAAAATAATCAACCATGCATATGCAGAACCTAAGTTATCAGCTACTAACTTCTACGATTTGGTTGGACACACAATATGATGAATGTTCTTAATTCAGTTCGAGAACTACATTAACTTCCTAGATAAATCTCTGCTGACAAAGTCAGAACAGGATTACAAAAACATATTTTTTGGACAACCATTGAAGCTATGTGTTGATATCCATTATTTACTATAGAGTTATTTAGTTTTAGGGTCTTGTATAAAATTAGAAATTTGTGTTTAGGTCTCCATATTGTCCAGAATAGAATTTGGGATATCTTGTCCTAACGATTGACTTAGCTGAACATCCAAAATGGAGACCTAAAATCAAAATTTGAATATTATACAAGACCCTAAAACTAAATAGAAGCATGACATGGTTGTATTGTTGGGTTATCTAGTTTTTCATGGTGGGGGTTGTGTGACTTGGGTATTTAGTTTTGTCATGACCAATCGAGAATGAGACTTGTGACTATATATACTATTGTTTGTTTATTGCCTGATCTCAGTAGCCACACAACCCTCCTAGCAGTAGTTTCGATGGTGACGACTTCATGGACATCGTGTATTGTTATATATCTTTTGTCCCGATTGTATTGCTAAATGCTTACAACTCAAGAGTCTCGGAGGGTTGTGTGACTATTGAGATTATGATAATAGAAGTAAATAACAGTGTCACAAGTCTTATTCTCAATTGGTCATATAAAAAAACTAAATAATCCAAGTCATACAATCCTCACATATTTTTATTTAGTTTAGGGTCTCATATAATATTCCAAATTTATATTTATGTCTCTATTTTGGACGGTCAGTCCAAGTCAACCGTTAGGATGAGACCCAAACCTTTTTTTTGGGCAATATGAAAACCTAAATACAAAATTATAATATTATACTACACCCTAAAACAAAAAAACCTTTACTATATATTCAGGGAATGAAGACATAATATATATACAACTGAAGTCTCAAATATGGATTGTCCAATATGAGCTCAATCCTCTGAATAAACAGAATATATTCGCTTGGGATAGTTATACTCATAATAAGACATGCATATAAATTAGAGCATTAGCCATGCAAGCGCTTCTACGAACACTTTATAACGAATATTAGCACAATTTTAAGACACGGTAACATTGGTAGCTTCACTAAGTCCATTGAAAACTCAACTTAGATACCACTTAGTTTACCTACATCTGTTCGACTATTTCATAGGTCAGATCATTGTCAAATACCATCTTACGATTTATTTCCCTGGCCAAAATTATTGGGGTCCAACCTTGATTCTAAGTATATAGAAGAATAGTCTGGGCATTATGAAGCATTGATGGGAGTTACGACAAAGATGACGGAGAATCGTTGGCTGAATCGGGCTCAAACTGAGCAAAAATAATAACGACGGTATACTGGCAGTATATCAAATCAAGTAGCGGTATACCAAATAAATAGTTTTTTTGTTCCAGAACCTTTTTCTATATAGCGAATAGTACACCGATGGTATGCTGCATGTCGACGAAAAGCTTAGACATAGGCCCAAAATTAACTTATAATATGTTCGTGAGATCAAATCTCGACGATCATGATTAGTATTGGGCTATTTTAGGATTTTTCTGAACCCTAAATTTGATTTCTTAACCTATTTATAGAGGTTGATGGGGGTTATCATTGAGAAGCTCACACAGGATTCAAGGGAGCAAGTACACATAAAATCTAAGAGAAAGTATGTGATTTACTCTTAGGGATCATTCAAGACAATTAGAAGAGAAGATCTGTTTCAGAGAGTCGTCTATTTCGTTCAGGGAGATCATCACTTGATTGGGTGAGTAATTTTATTGTAATATTCTTCTTTCTTCTTAAGTTTGGTGAGGGATTGAACTTGTGGACAAAGAATTCAATATATTTTATATCAATCTTGTATTTTGTTGGAAGTTATATAGATTAGAATTTGTCTAGGTGACATAGACTTAATCAGACATATACTGTGTTTGATCTGTCTTGGTGCTTGCTTTAGACTGTGCTTCGTTATCTTCAGGTGGGTTGGAATTAATTTCGTTGCAATCGTTTCCAATATCTGGTATCAGATCTCTATGGTTCTCAAAAGGTAAGGTGCAACTTTACCAATGGAGTAGATGGACACACATATGATCATCCTTACAGGAGAAAATATACTATTTGGAAACCAATGATGGAGAATCTATTCTGGTGCAAGGATTTGCATTGTCCATTGGAGGGCAACAATGCCAAGCTATCGATCAACTACTGATGACTGGAAAATATTAGATCAGAAGGCTGTTGGATTCATATGCCAATGGCTAGATGATTCAATTTTTTTATCACGTGTCTATGGAGAGTTCGACAAAAGTATTATAGAAGAAGCTGCATTAATTGTACGAACGAAAGCCGACTGACAATAAGGCATTTCTTACTTGCCTAAATCATTAACTCGAAGTATACGGAGAGTACCTCAGTGCACAATATTTGAACGAGGTTCAAGGTATCATCAATCAGTTGTTAACAATGAAGATGGTGAATAACGATAAGCTTCAGACGCTGCTGCTTTTGTGCTCTCTGCCAAAAATGTGGAAGACGTTGGTGGCGTTTATGAGTAACTCCATGCCTGATGGAGTTGTCACGATGGAGGTAGTCAAAAATAGTTTATTGAACAAGAAGATTAAGGATAAGCATATAGAACCATCGCAGGTGTCTACTTTGGTCGTTTCTTACGGGAAAGGATGACTCATGTCACAAGTAAAAACATAGAAGAGTTTTCGGGATCTTGCGAGTGTGTACTACAAGTAGTGCTACTATCACTGTGGCAAAAGGGCTCATTTAAAAAAAATGCTATATGAAGCTAAAAAATAAGAAGGCTAAAGACAAGGATGATCGAGTAGATTGCACAGTTCTGGAAGATCTCATCATTGCAGCAAACCAACGTAGAGAAACATTATGACATGTTTTATGACAACAATCGGGTCTTGGATACAAAAATATCATATCATGCCACTCCACAGAGGAGGATCTTTAAGTCATACCAATGAGGTATCTTTGGACATGTGAAGATGGGTGACAAGGGGACGGCTACAAGTTTGGGCATCGGTGATGTGCACTTGACAATATTCCTTGATAATAAGCTCATTCTCAAGGGTGTTTATCATATACCAAGTTTGCGCTATAACTTATTTTTGTAGGGATGCTGACATATGATAGCTATCGCAGTATGTTTGAGGACAAAGATTAAAAGCATACGAAGGGTTCCCCATTGTTGATTCGATGAGATATATGTTATGGTATGTACACGATCAAGCCGCTGAGGTGTACATGTAGGCCATATACATCGGATGGAGGCTTGTGGATGTTCAACAGGAGTTTAATGATCGTCAAATCTATCATGGCCCACACCCAGATGTTTGGGTGCAATTGGGTGATCATGTCCAGCCTACGTTGCGACATAAGTGATAGTACTCTCTCAAGATCTTAATAATCATCATCACCTCTGAATATAACATACACAGATTTAACTACCACTAACTATGTCACTAACTAGAATGGAATAGACTAAAAAGAATATGAAAGAAAACTATGCTTTCTCAACTATCACAAGAAGAAAAATACCTAGAGCAAATAGCTAACCTCAATCCTGATTTATGTCAACTTATTTAGTCAGGATTGGAGAAAATTATAATACATATCAACATTACTAAATAATATGATAAAATAAGTAGTAGAGCATGTAAGAAATAAAAATAGCAAAAGGCATAGAGAGAATAAGAAACGTTAGTTGATGACGACTAGATTTCATATAATTTTGACATAAGGCACATCAATTGATGATAGCTAGCAGTCATGAGTTGTCCAGGAAAAGGGTAAACTAGATGCCTTTCATAATATCCTCCTTCCGTAACTAGACACGAACACGAAAGTAAAGAAACAATAATCATGATATAGCCTTAGATTGGAATGGGCTTAAATTAGAATAGAGTATTTATTGGTTCCAAAACTTGGGCCCTGAGTTTGGGCTCAAGAACATGTGTTAAATATGTTTTAAAAATTTATAGAATAAATTAATTACTAACTAATTATCATATGGTTAATTAGCTTAATCTAGAAAGTTCTCAAACAACGTGTGGGAAATTTGGAGTTTAGGAAGCTCTTAGAAGAGTTAACTAACTATTACCTAATTAGCTAATTATCTTTAATTATCAAAAAATAATTTAATAAATTTTAATTAATTTATATGGATTCTTCAATCAATCTAATAGAATTCTATAACTAAAACCTTTCTTAGAATTTTATAATAAACTGTTTTATTTATTCTAATTATCAAAAATATTTTAAAAAATTCTAAAAATTTAGAATTTCGGATTCAAGGGTTACAAGAACTTGTCAAGGGGAGTCTTCGAGATGATTTGAGGGATATGGAGAATTTTTTTTGGCGAGACAAAGAAACGAATATAGATGAGTCAAAAATTGAGGATCGATCTGTCTGTCCCATGCATAATATCTGGTCGGTCCCTAGGTGAGGGTTGTTCCACATATCCATTTTTGTGATGGATGGTTTGCCAAAGCTTCATGGAACGACATTGGTTTCAGTGGTTTGGTTTCAGTGGTTTGAAGCTAAGAAGGAGATTGAAGTATGCAACAAACTCAATCCGAGATAGGTGTATCTTTATTTATACAGTTCAGGGGAGCTATGGGTTATCGATGACTTGCATAATACATGATATTATACTCAATGATGCATGTGTACGAAGGAGCTTCAGTATCGAATACAAAGGTGGGCTTGTTCAGGAGCTTGAATCTCGAAAGAACTTCACTGTCCGCTTGGTTATGCCAGCCAAGGGTGAAACTCGATAGAACGGGATCACGTATCGAGGACAAGCAACCAAGATTATGATGTGGCTGATCATTTTTGCCATCACAAAAATACGAAAAAGTTTTACTAACTTTTGTATTAATCTGAATACAACAAAGAAGTACAAATAACTCTAACACCGATAATTCTAACTACGAATTTAAGAAATATAGGAAAGCGTGATGGTGGAGATCGCACACTACAACTGATTCATAGTCTCTGGGCGTCTAAGTATATGTCTCACTGTACGTCTCCGTAGGAAGCACATGTCCCTGCTATTTATATTCATTTGAGGATAATAACGCACATGAAGTTTTAGCCCATGCACACGAGTTTTGAGCTGCCGTATGGCCTCTTGAACCGAATGCAATTGTAACTCGTGTGCGAATGCTGCATTATAATTGCCATGTGGCAATGCTTGGGATCTTCTATTGCTGAGATCTTGGATTGTTGGCACCCATCATGTGCATGACTCGGTCTACGTGACACATGGAATGTATCGATTTCTTGAAGATCTAGGTCCTTTACAATAGAAATATTCTACTGCATAGAGTTTTTAGGGGAACACAACCTCATAACAACTCTACCGCGTGGGGATATGGGAACATTGTCATATGGGAATATGGGTATGCTGTCGCATAATAATTATGCCGTATAGGAACACTGCCGCATAGGAATATGGGCATGCTACCATATAACAATTTTGCCACATGGGAACATTATCGTATGGGAGTACTCGTTGTGCTGACATCAGCGTTTCACGTCCTAAGAAGCACACTGACCACTAACATAACTGTTAGTAGCTCAACTTGTTACAGCCGAGCATAAATGCTCTCTTGTCAATGTGGTTGAGGATGACTTTAGCCGCATAGCTTTTGACTGCCTTTGTCATATAGCTTTTGGCTGCTCTTGCTGCATCAGAACTTATTTGCATTTGGCGTATGGTTCATAATTTTTCATGCTTATACAAGACCTCCTTCAAAGTTTTCAAACTTAACTTAGTTTGAAATACTTTGAATACAGAAGCATGGACCAGGAAGGTGCATGAGTGATCTCGGCGCATCAACTTCGGGCCGCATGGACTTGGTGCCGCAATGCTCTTGATGCCATTTGGCTCTGATAGACCGTCAGATCTATATTGATGAGGTCAATCTTGATCTCGGAATGGGCAAAATCACGTATGTTACAAGATTCGAGGCATACCTATTAACCGCTATCAGTTACGAGACATAGGTTCATCCACATAAATGTTAGGTTCATTGTTCGATTTTGGTGCCCAATGAAGGACCATGATGGCAACTCTAGAGGGTGGTGAATAGAGTTTGTGTATGCAACAAAATAAAATCACCAGTTAAAAATATGTGACATGCAGATAGTAATCAACTACTAATATTTAAATAAAGTAGTTTGTTACTAGCAATTATATAAGCAAGACAGATATGTATGTAGTTGAGTTAAGAAGAGAACAAACACAAACAACGAGATTTTATCGTAGTTTCCCTCTGAGAGGACTAGTCCAGTTCCGAGAACTCTTGATCAGAGTTGTATCCACTATAATCACCAATAGTGAATCACAAGCTTTGATCCGAAGGGTTGCTAACTTTCTCATACTTTTGATACGAAGAGCTTGACGACTTTACAACAGAAGAGAGACTTGATGAACTAAGCTATTACCACTGAAGTAGACTTCTAACCGAGATCACACTTGGCACTTAGAAGGCTATGGAGTTAATCTTGGAGATGGAAAAGTTAACGCTCAGGGTATTTCTCACTAGAAGATAGAAAGATGAATAGAAGAGTGAGTTGGATTGATTTAAAATGTGAGAAATCCATGCCTATTTGTAGGTTTTTACCAAACCGAGTTTGACCAGAATTTGGTGTAGGATATTCAAATTTTCGAATGTTGGAGGCCAAAAAATCAGGGATATCACAACTGGATATGATTCTAAATTAGCCTGACTGAGTTCGGTCAGAATTCTGTCTGAGTTTGGTCTGCCTATTTTAGATAGGTCCAAGTTTTGATTCAGGTTGAGTTTGGTCTGATTTTGGGTGGATAGGTTTAGGCTCATTTGAGTGGACTAAGGTAATCCTTTTGTAAGTGGACTTAGGTAGGTTTGTGAGTGAACAAGTACTTCAAGTTGCCAGTGCTACTCGACTCACATCAGTCCTAGACTCAATAAAATATAAAATTATATTGTTGAAATAAAAGACTAGACAATAAGAGATCCAGAAGCTGATGCAGATGTCAGTCTTTGGTAGCAGGGAGACTTGATTTCAATAGGCATGCTTCGCATCTAGTAGCTATACTTTTGAATCAGTGTTTGTCGATTATCATAATCAGGTTGACTGTGACTAACAATCTGTACAACTTGACAATAGTCTGTACTTTTGTGTCAACATCGTATTCACTGGTAGTCTAACCGTCGAATGGTTGACTCCACCTATCTTGAGTCCCATCCTAAACCTATAAATAGAGGATCTGGGGGAGTGAGAAACTCTATGTTTTTATTTCTCTTCTCATACCTCTGTTGAGACCCGATAGGATCCATCCTGTTGAGCACTTTCTAGACTCATTGTCATTGATGATCCACCATCCCTAATTAGTTTCTTGAGTACATATGGCCTTCTGCTAGAATATAGGAACCCCTGTTATTAGGATGATAATTAGAGTAGCACACCTATTAAGAATACAACGAGACTATAGACACACCACTAAGTTTAGAATATCTAGTGAATCCTAGAACTCCTTATCTTTAGATTGGTATACCATTACCCCTTGACGTATTAAGAAGACTTGAGTAGTATAGACACTACTAGAGATAGTTAGAAGTTTTACCATAATGCTTGACCCTAGTATTGAGGAACCAATGGAGAACCAATATTGAACATTAGGACTGAACCTAACCTTCATAATTGGATAGTATTGGGGAACTATAAAACTTAGATCATTATTAGTAGACAGCACCTTAGGAAGCCTAGAGGAATGTAATTAACACTTTTTCCTTCATTTTACCTTGAACATAGTAGCTAGCGTACCACTTCCCTTTAGAAACCATGATGCTATCTGGAACCCTCTATCTTTATCTTATATATTGTTTCCATGCGACCATAGCGCTCGCTATTTTGCGACGGCTAATTACGTTTCTTCTCTTCATCTTTCAACTCGTGCCATCTGACACTTCGGATAGTAGGCCAAGTAATTTTATTCTTTGTTAAGGGCTCATAGTTTGCTAGGCTTATAGTTGTGGCCTTGAGTGTGAAATTTTTATGCTTGGTAGTTAGAACTTGATAAGTTTAAGTTGTTTTATAGATTGTGACCAATGATTAACCCTTAGTTTTAAATCATATAATTTGTACCCTCACAAGCGAGATCCCTTTTCCCCTTAACGGCTAGTAACTCTTCTATCCTTACTATTGACACTTGTTCTATAAGCACTATGACTAAGATGTAAGATGACCATAACCTATGTAATAGAAGAGGATACTCCAAAAAAGTACCAAGACCTCTTCTCATAGACCTTAACAGGAGCTTTTACGGTATCCTCAAGACAATACAATAGTAGTTAAATTATTTTTAAATTGGGTAGAATACCTCACCACCTAGTATCATATAGCCCTTGTGATCCATTGATGAAGTGTAACTGAATGGCATTAATTGTATGCTAACATAAAGTGATAGTGTTTATTCAGACTATAGAACTTAGAGGCTCACAACCCCACTTTGTCGACTATCGACTTAGACAAGGAGGTTGTATGATAACCGTAGAGATTGTAGAGTCTTTTGTTATTGCTGTTTATGTTGTTTTGTTTTGCAAACTTGAATTATTTGTAACTTCTCTCATCATAATCCAGCGTTATATTTTTTGTGCTACCTCGAATTATGCTGCTATTATAGCCTAGTCTTTGCAAGCTTATTTTTATCGAGCTTGATCATGAGACATGTATTATTGGGGACGCCTACTGATACAGTTGTCTAATCAGAATCAGTGTATTACGGTCTGGACAACCTTAGTATATTTTGGTTCGCCCTTCGCATAACTACTTTACGTAGATTGAGATATGTAAAGATTAGTAGACGAATATACTCGCCCTAGACATGTCTAAGCGTATCGTATCGGCTACATAATTGTACTAATACGAGCATACGAAGAAGGATTACCAAAATAGAATTTCAATCCACAACTGCTTTGACAATTCCCAATTGAATTCTTTAAACGCCTTGATCCCAATACTTCTATTCTATTACGCTGCCCTTGAACTCTTTATTATTGATCCTCGTCTTCCCTTATTTCGGAAAGACGAAACCTCGTGCTGGGTATAAAGTTTGATACACAGAGAGTACTAGATATACCCCATAGGCCGATCACATACTTGAGGATTATTCTTTCGTAATTAAGGACATATCATATAAGATATAATTGGCATAGAAGTTTTGAGGATTGAATGACATGAGTAAAACAAATTAAGGAATATTTTCTTAAGGTATATAGCCTTATGTGAGAGATGGATGAATTATAAGTTGGGTAGCAGTGCATTTGTCAACTCGAAAGGAATTTCTTTTAGATTGTGATCGAGTAAGATTAGATTGGGAGAGGTTCAAGCCATTTTAAATTTGGAGAAATTTTAAAAGAAGGATTAAGATAATGAGGATTTAACGAATTTTAAAATCTTGATATTGCGGACCAAATATTTATACTTTGAGCATATGATTTAAATTTTGAATATTGAAGGATGAATCATCGATTTAAATTTTGAGAATAAATATAGAATTTTAGACTTGAACAATTGGTAAATTAGATTTAAATTTTATAATTTGATGATTTGAATTAAAAGTTCAATTTTGATTGTTGGGTCACCTATTTAAAATATTGAGGATGTAAATTGAGTTTAAATATTTAAAGAGTAAAAAAAAAAATTTCTTAAGTTAAGAATGGGAATAAGATTTGATTAGAATTGTTTATTGTTCAAAGTCTAGAGGAGATTATGATAGTTGGAAATTGTTAGATAAATTTTGATGTGGGATGTCATATAGACTTGAGTTAGATTTGGATATTGATTATTTAAAAATCGAGAAGAGATTACGACAGGTTAAATTTTGATTTAAACAGTGGTTATCTTAATTTTGAAGTGATCGCGATAGATTTGAATAGATTTTGCTATTTAAATTTTTGGAAGAGATTGCGATTGATGTACCTTATGTACGAATGTGAAGGATTTAACAAATTATGCCTTATTTTAATTTCGAGGATGAAATTATTTTAAGTTGGGTAGATTGTAAATCCCCTCACCCAAAATTAGGTTTACTTGGCTTATATAGTAGAATTAGGGCTATCTTGAACCCAATTAGAATTAGAACGCGGCCTTCTATTTAACTGTACATTATTTTATCGCGTAACGTACTTTCCCGTTGCTTCATTAATTAGAGCACCTCACTAGCCATTACCTATCTAGAAACTTCACGATCTCATCCTAGGCATGCCCATCTACGATTCCGACCCTTGTGCAACTTATAATATTGCTCCCTGATGCTATATTTTAGCCGTACAATAAACGTTGCAGACGTTATTTATTAATTATAAATAAATTTCCAATTTTGTACCCTTGTGCGTCCCAATTGAAATTGAGGACACAATCTGGACCGTTTTGTGCAAACCGAATTTTATTAATATTCTACACTGTCCCTTCTACGCCCCTGACAATTATGGCCGCCTGATTTAATCCCATGTACTCCTAATTAATTCTAGAATATCGTGCGCGGTTCAATTTAATTAATCAAATCCAATTTCTGCCTTTGTGCAATTTTCTAATTGTTGGAGGGGCTGTTATGCAAAAATGCATTTAGGTGTCCCCACCATTGGACAATTCACGAAGAAACTCAATTTTTCCTCCACATGGATTTTCCGTAAATTTTGGGATGTGCAACGTGCACATCGCCCCATTTATTTTAAAAGCCCCATCCTGGTATTTTAAACCCTGTAATTTATAGCCAACATCTTCATGTGAGCCAAGTCCAATCCCAATAGATACTGGTTATTAGTTCTATATGATTTTGGTGGATGAGATTTAGATTATACCCCGTGACTTGTATTACATTTTATACCACTTGTGGATTTGATATTCATATTACAGCGTACGTATGGATTTGGCTTCCATATATTGGAGTTGTCATATCCATGCGGCTGGCATGCTTACGTGTCCTAGTCCTACGTATTTTTGGGACTGGGGCGTGACATGTTTTTGTGGTGGCCCATGCAGGTCGAGAGCATATTATCTCGGTTACGTTACTGTACCGAGCAAGCCTGCACCTAGGATTGGAGTATAGGATCTCATCCACAATTGACTATGATTCATCTTCCTCCTATCTGATCTAATTGAACAAACTAAACACCGGTCAATTATATCCATCTCCATAAGGAGGTCAATATACATCTCATGTCACGCCCCAGTCCCAAAATATCGAGGGACCGGACGCGTGATAATGGCCAGCAGCACACACCGATGGACAAACCCAATTTAATGGATCCATCGGGGCATACTTAAGCTGTAATACAACAATAAGTTGGTCCAATGATATAAATCACAGTCTAATCTAATCTCAGCCATAACAGATAATCACAGATCAAATGCCAGAATAAATAAAAATAGAATAAACTAACATATCTCAATAAAAGTGTTTCAGAGAACAATCCGAGAACAAGTCTGATACATCAATGCAATAGACAGGAAATAAAGTAACTAGAAGTAGAAATACTGAGTACAATACGCTAATACTCAGGAGAAGTCCTCTGGTACAATCTCGTCCTCAGATCCTGGTTCTGCTCCAATGTAGGCACCTGCTTCTGCTAATGCTAATGCTCCGGTCCCGTATACCTCGGGATAGATCTCGTCAGCTAATCCTGGTACATAATCCGGATCCAAGTCCTCAGGGGACATAGCAAGGTACAGATAATACAAGCCAAAATAAATAATGCAATGCAGCAATAAATGAAACTTAGGGTAAATATATAACTAGCTAAGTGATATGCAAGTTGAGAGTTTTAGTCATACCCGGACTGAGACTACTATAGGATTAGTGTCGGAGAAACCCATAGCAGTATTTTCTCGAAGGGCCAGAACTGGTGCCAAAGCTCTGTGTCAGAGACTAAGACACATCCAGATGACAATATATATAATATAATCAGCCTTTGATATGGTAATACTCTCTCCACCCAATGAAATTTCATGTCTCATGTCCATGACACGCATGATCAAAACTAATGCAACAAGTCAGGATATAATCTAAGCATGTAAACTGTGTATGTCATAAACCTGTATCCTATACAGAATTACCATGAATATCTCAAGAAAATTCTGTCTCATGAATAGTGTCAAGTGTCCTGGGTATAATGTACTTGATAAGACAAGTACGAGGATGTAAAGGGTCACGAATGTCCATCTCTAGATGACAATACACAACACCGCGTATGGTGTTGGCACCCGACTATAATCGGACTCTAAGTACGTCACACGATCCTAGGTCAAGCATGCACAATAATATAAATGAATCAAGAAAAATATGTAACAAGACTGTAAAGTTTGGCAAGGTACACTTGCCTGGGGTTCTGACTCCAACTGTAGCTCTGGTCTCAGTGGGATTTCCAGGTACTACTCCGGTTACTGAAATAAACATCACCATCAGTCTTAGAAAATATCAAATAGCTAGAAACGCCTGTCCTTAAGTCCAATTTGGACACAGGGGCAAAAATAATATTTCCGGGTCAAAGCGGGGTCCACCTGTGGGCCACTTTGCACCAAAAAGCGTGTCAGGGTCAAAGGTCTCCAAATTCGTCAAACTTAGTGTCAACAAGTCAGGAACGATGATACGAACCCAACGAAACTTCCAGAGTTGGATTCCGATGAGCCGATCACAAAATCGCCCGTCAAGTGGAGCCGATGGGGCCCACGATACGCGATTTTGTCAACGTTCTCAGAATTGGACCAAACTTGGATCACAGGACCAGCTTATTGCTACGAGTCTGATGGCACAAGTTTTATTCCAATCCGACGTGTATACACAAAGTTACGACGTATTCCAGAACAGACGGATACGGGACGTTGTCGGCGGATACGCGTTGATTCCGGTGTGCACGCACATCCAAATCAACTTCTGCGAATTCCTACATGTCCGTATCAATGGCGCGCATATTTCCGTGAAGATCGTGTGCGACCAAGTTGTCCCGTTTGGCGGGGCGCACTCAGTTTCGGGGTGAACCAGGGCATTATTTTTCCTATTTTTGGATCGCGGTTCGCGTTCGCCACAGGACGCGACGCACTGAGCGGGTTGCACGGGCATCGAGGGGGTCGCACAGTCTACGCGTTGCAACAGACGGAACCGAAAATGGGGCAGCAAGGAGAAAGAAATTGGTACCTGAACAGGGCTCCAGAAACTGAGAATTCGCGTGTCCAAGTCGTGTCCGAGTCGACACGACACAGTGAGTCATGTCCGGGTGCTGCTCACCCTAGGGTTAGGGTTTGGGGCTTCTGCTCGAGCTGTGGCGGCCGAAGGCGGCGGCGCGCCGGAGCGGGCGGGGGACGGGCGACCGGCTGCTGCGGGGTTGCTGGAGGAGAAAGGAGGAAGAGAGGGAGGCGTGGCCGGCGTCGGTTCTGGCCGGAGGAGGCTGGTTGGGCGGGGGCGACGTCGTCGGCGGATTTGGGCAGCGGGTGAGGGAGGTGGCGGAGGCTAGGGCTCCGGCGGGGGGGATTTGGCAAGAGAAGCGAGGGCTTTAGGGCTTCTTATAGGCGGAGGTCGAGCGGGGGTGCTGTGGGTGTCGGGCACGGCGGAGGAGGGAGTTCATCGTGGTGGAGAGGATACGGCGAGTCCGGGCGGAACGAGGAGGAGGAAAGTGGAGGAGGGATATTAGGGTTCCGGCGGCTAGGGTTATTTATAGGTGTTGCCGTCGGCCGAAATAATATTCCGACTTGAATTAGGGTTAGGGTTTCGAATAGGATTTGGGTAACGGGTTTGGGTCCGGGTCGGGTGGTAGGGATCTGACCCGATCCGCTAATAATTAAATGCGGGTCGGGCTAGCGGGTTGGGTCTGGGTTTTGGGCCCGGATCTGACCCAATAAGGATTTAAGGTTGGTTCGGTTAAACCGGTTTTCCTTGGTTTGGTTCAGGAAATAAACCGGGTTTATTTAAAATAAACTGGGTTCAATTCAGGGTTTATTTTGGTTTAATAATTTATTTGTTTTTAGGCTTTTAAAAATGCTTCCGAGGTCCAATAAATTCCCGGAAAATTATTCTATGTCCGGTTTTTTATTTTACACCATAAAATATTATTTTCATAATATTTTAATATTAATTAACAGCAATTAAAAATTATTTAATTACCAAATGCCTAGATTTTAATTAATAAAATTCCAGAAAAATTCCAGAAAATTGTGAAAAATTATATTTTAAAAATTCTTGATAATCAGGGAGTTTACATCTCACAATAATCTCACAATGTAACTCAATCACAACAACTATAAGGCACGATAAAAGATAAAAGAAAATGACATAGTTAAACACCATGTCTCAAACATAAAGATAACTCACAGTCTAGCTGTCCAACACAAGTCTCCAATTAAACTTAACATGAGTCTAAACATAAACTGAAATAACCTCCATAAGTCTCGAAGTATAATAAATACTATCTAGATAGCTGTGGGTAATGTCTCATATAGAGGCATAGTCTCCTCTAGGATCTCTGGTGCGTAGTCTGCATCTATACCTGGTCCGTAGTGCGTAGTGCAGAAATCCTCGAGATTCTCTGAAAAAAATATCCAGTCAGAATTAGAACGAAATACACCTCTAACAGCAGTTCCACATATATTGATAAAAACTATATCACAGTGTAAAGAAATACAAGACATATATGAATAACTGACAATATAAGATAATGGAATAAAGGAAATGCTGGAATAAAGAAATACTGGAACATCATCATCAATATACATCTAGCAATGAATAGAACTACAAGTATACGCAAGAACAATGAACTAGTATGTAAGTGTGTACAAGATCAATAACTCAACATATGGAGATGTAAGATCAATATACCAAGATACATGTCAAGAATCATCTAACTAAGTGTGTGAAACATCAGCATATCATGTGATCAACTTGGGCTATATGACTCATTACATTGATTAGCGATCATCCCCAACAGGTCAGGCTAACCAGATGTAACAGCGATGAGGCATGTAAGGGTAAGGCTGTACCGACGTGAGATGTGGGTGAGCTATTGATGCATGTAAAGTTAGGTATGATCACATAAACTACTAATATTTCCCCATTTTCCCCAGCTAGCACGGTGGATCCCAATCATGACTCCTCGTGACAGGTCTCAATGATGCCAACTCGTGTAAATAACAGTGTCATAGTCATGTACGCTATACAATAAGAGTTATAGAGATAATCAACATAATGGAAACTGTCAGAGATTGTACTCGCCTGGGGTCCTTAGCTGGCAATACCACTGTTCGGGTTCCAAGGTATCGTCTGAGTGATGCCACAATCCTATAGACATATCATATAATACAATTCTTCATCAGACATTACTCTAGCACACAATCAACATAATGATCTTAACAGGCTACGCTAGGGGGTCACAGGTCGATGTGCCTACGGGGTATCCGTGGTCACATTCAAGACATCTAGTGCATATATTACATAGTACATACTATGGCTAACGTATCTCATAGTACTAATTAATTACACAATTAAGATATTCATATGTTCCTACTTAATTCAATTCATACGATGCACATTTCTATATACGTATGTATTATGCTGATTGAGAATTATACGGTTCGTATGTATATACATAAGTATTCATTAGTTACCATTATAATATATGTATATATATATTATATAGATATACCAACAAAAGATTATACCATGTGTATACATAATAACGTATATACATACTAGGGATACCTATAATACATATATATCTGTACGTATATATCTTAGTTGAGCATAATATCTACATACCTATATGTGTGCAAATATGTATGTACGACGTATACCGATACCTATACATACTAACGCATGATATACGGATGTGTACGCATTCGAGTATAGGTTTGTGTCAAACCTGCATGCGAAAACGAGACGATGACGATGATGACGACGAGGCAATGGTTACGAACAGGGGAAGGCCGGTCGAGTGCACGGTCTGTCATCGAACTCCAGGCTTCTCTGGTCGACAGCGTCGTCAAGCAGTCGGTCGACAGCGTACAGGAGGGGGCTCTCGTTCGGCAGCGTCGTCCGACGCTCAAGCGGGCAGTCGGGGCTCTGTCGACAGGATCTCCGGCGCTCTCGGTGGCTTCGGTCAATTCGGTGGGCAGCGGCCTCCGTTCGAACGGATGAGGACTCGGCGGAGTGCTCGAGTCATTCAGCCGGTTGGTGATGGCAGTGCTCTTGTCGGTCGGCTCCAATCGACGAGGGCGGGGAACAGGTGTCCGGCGGGGTGCTCGAGGGATCAGCGGGAAAGGTCGGGGCAGTTGGGTTTGAGAACAGGGATGGTAACAATTGAATCGGCTGTGGTTGGAAGAAAGGGAAAAGAGGAAAGAATATTTATATATATAGTATTAAGTAATGGGTTAACCTAGAATTGGGTTGATTGGTCAACCCTCTTGGAATTGGCCTCTCATGGAGATATTTCAAGGCCATGATTTAATAGAATAAAATGGAAGGCTAGGATGCATTAGTTTCAAGGTTTTTGAGGCCATGGTTTCGAGGAGACTGATGTTGCAATATCACAGTCCCAAAAATTATGGAAAAGACACATGAAGGGAAACTAGATTTATTCACGTATCGTGTCCAGTGGGATGGACACCTTAGTACACTTTTGCATAAAAGTGCCCAACAATTAGGAAATTGCACAAAATTGAATTTATTGTTTAATTAATGCAAAGGTTCTATAATTAAATAGGAGTATGAGGGACTGAATTTCGGTGGAACACAAGCATAAATCAACGGTCTGGCACGTTTAGGTCAAGGTATGAATCTGTTGGAAGTCAAAGGTTAGCGTAGAGTCCTAATTATCGAAGCTACGATAAATTACAATAATCAGACAATATCACAATTATTTAGATATAAGTTACTATCATGCAATTCATTTACACATTAATTATGAAAAGACGAAAATACCCCTAATCCAAAAAATGGGGGTGACAAGTCTACCCTCCTTAAAGAGTTTCGTCCTCAAAATTTAAAATAACTATCACAAGAACAAGAAATCAATTAATGAATTATACCTCAAGTCTCGAAGAGATATGGATACCGCTCGCGTATTTCGTCCTCTCTCTCCCAAGTTGATTCTCCTGGAGAGTGATTTCTCCATGCATTACGAACCAAGGGAATAGTCTGGTTCCGCAATACCTTCTCTCTACGATCCAAGATCTCTACCAGTTGTTAAGGATAGCTGAGTGTCGGTCCAACTTCGATCTCCGAGTGATCTAATACTTGACTAGGATCTGCCATGTACCATCTCAGCTGTGACACATGGAACACGTTATGCACTCCATCTAGAGCAGGTGGCAAGTCTAGCCTATAGGCCACTGCACCGACCCTTGCAAGAACACAGAAGGGTCCGATGTATCGTGGACTAAGCTTTCCTCCTCTGCCAAAATGAATCGTGCCCCGTATCGGAGAAATCTGTAAGAAGACCAAATTGCCAACCTAGAACAATGATCTTAACACGCAATCTAAACAAAACAATCACAACCCAAACAAAACAAATCAAAACAATACCTGAAACTCTAGGGGTCTACGGTGGCTATCGGCTCAATGCCGCTGTCTGTCCTACGCCACTCGCAGTCTGTCTCTGATAAGTTTCACCTTTTCTGCTGCATCCACGACCATTTCTGGTCCTTAGAAGGATATTTCCCCAACATCATCCCAAGATAAAGGGGTACGAAACCTCCGTCCATATAAAGCCTCGAATGGTGATATCTCAATGCTGGCCTGGTAGCTGTTGTTGTAAGCAAACTCTACCAAGTGTAGATGATCCTCCCAAGAACCTCCGAGATCCAATACGCAAGTGCGTAGCATATCTTCAAGAGTCTGAATAGTCCTTTCAGACTCTCCGTCTGTCTGAGGGTGATATGCGGTACTGAATTTGAGCTGAGTGCCCAAGCTAGACTGCAGACTCCTCCAAAAATAGGAAGTAAAACGACTATCCCTATCTGAGACAATGCTCACAGGAATTCCATGCAATTTGTCAATCTTCTGTACATACATTTTCGCTAGCTTCTCCGTCGATGTACCCACTTTAAAAGGTAAGAAGTGGGCTGACTTGGTCATCCTATCCACGATGACCCAAATCGCGTCCTTTCCTCCTGGAGAACGAGGAAGTCCCGAAACAAAGTCCATAGTCACGTGCTCCCACTTCCATTCTGGAATGGGTAAAGGTTGAAGCAATCCTCCTGGCCTCTGTCGATCTGCCTTCACCTGTTGGCATACTAAACAGCGGGATACGAAGTGTGCTACTTCGTGCTTCATACCATACCACCATACATGCTCCCTCAAATCTCTATACATCTTGTTGGCTTCAGGATGTACCGAGTACTGAGAGCGATGTGCCTCCTACAAAACTTCTTCGTGCAGCTCTCCACATGGCACGCACATCCTCGTGCCATGTCGTAAGGATCCATCATCCGCAATAGTGAAGTCATCTATCAATCCTGTCTGAACTTGTGCTCTAATATTCCTTAGAGTCTCATCATCATACTGCGCAACTCTAATTTTGTCTATCAGCTCTGATTGAATCTGTAATCCCCATATCTGAATCTCAGCTCCTGGAACTAATACTTCAATTCCTAAGCTCTCAAGATCAACTAATAATTGTCTATCCGAAGTCAAACACATAGCCATTGGATACCTACTCAAGGCATCGACGACTACGTTGGCTTTCCCTGGATGATACTGTAATGAGATATCGAAGTCTTTCATCAATTCTAACCACCTTCTCTGTCTCATATTCAGCTCCTTCTGTGTAAACACGTACTTTAAGCTCTTGTGGTCTGTGAAGATCTCCATACGCTTTTTGTACTGATAGTGCTTCCACAACTTTAGGGCAAAGATAACTGCCGCTAACTCCAGATCGTAAGTGGGGTAGTTCTTTTCATGAGGGCATAATTGTCTTGAAGCATAGGCAATTACTTTCTCGTGTTGTTGAAGAATGCATCCCAACCCTTTTCCTGAAGCATCACTGTAGATAGTGAATCCACCTGTCCCTGATGGCAACGTCAAAACTAGTGCTGTCGTCAATCTTCTCTTCAGCTCATCGAATGCAGCTTGACATTCTTCTGTCCAGACAAATTCCACATCTTTCTTGGTCAGCCTAGTCATTGGCTCTGTAATCTTGGAGAAGTCTTGTACAAATCTTTTGTAGTATCCTGCTAATCCGAGAAAGCTCCTGATTTCAGCTACCATACTGGGGGTAGCCCATGACTCTACTGCCTCTATCTTCTTTGGGTTAACTGAAATTTTGTCACCCGTTACCATATGTCCAAGAAATTCAACCTTGTCAAGAAAGAACTCACACTTTGAAAGCTTCCCGTACAATTTCTCTCTCCTGAGAGTTTCTAAGACTATTCTCAAGTGCTCTTTATACTCTTATGGGGTTTTTGAATATACTAGAATGTCGTCAATAAGCACCACTACGACCTTGTCAAGGTACTGGTTGAATACCTTGTTCATCAAGTTCATAAATACTGCTGGTGCATTGGTTAAACCAAACGGCATTACTAAATTCAAACTGGTCATATCTGGTTCGAAAGGCAGTCTTCGGTATATCTTCTTTCTTCACTTTCACCTGGTGATAGCCTGACCTCAAGTCTATTTTTGAAAACACCTTCGCTCCACTCAATTAATCGAAAAGATCATCTATCCTCGGCAGCGGGTATTTGTTTTTGATAGTGAGGTTATTCAAAGCTCTATAATTGATACACATGCGTACCGTGCCATCCTTCTTTGGTACAAATAATATCGGTGCTCCCCATGGCGATGAACTGGATCTAATAAATCTTTGTCTTGCAGCTCCTTAACTTGTTTCTTCAGTTCTACCAACTCGTTGTTGTTAACTCTATAGACATATTGTGAAATAGGCTCTGCTCCTGGTATCAAGTCTATAGAGAACTCAACATCTCTGTCCGACGGCAAACCTGGCAACTCCTCTGGAAATATATCCAGGAACTCCGCTATAAGTGGATGCGGTAACTCTTCTTCTTCCACCCTGGCTCCGCAAAAAGTGCCTCTGCTCCTCTGCTCCTCTGGCAATCTCAAACTCTGGCTCTCCTGGTGGTCGAAATACTACTCTACCTCCGTGACAATCTATAGAAGCATGGTGTTTACTTAACCAGTTCATTCCGAGTACAATATCGTATTCCGGAAGTGGCATGACGAGTAAACTCACACTCAACTCTCGGCCTTCCAATGACACTCTCCGATCCTTGCAACAATCACGGACTAGGATAATGTCTTCTCCTGTCGTGATCTTGCAAGTCCTATCTAATGGTTCCGTTTCTAAATGATGCTTAAGGGCATAAGATACAGATACAAAACTATGGGAAGCGCCAGAATCAAATAATGTAAGTGCTGGAATAGAATCGAGTAAAACTGAACCTGAAATCACGTCTCCAGCTGGCTCGGCCTCCTCAGTGGTCATGGCGTAAGCTCGTCCTTGTGGTGCTCCTCTCTGCTGCTGCTAGTGCTGAGCAAACCTCTCCTGCTGTGGTAGAAGTGGAGGTCCTCTCTGCTGGCCTCCTAGTACAATAGGTGCTCTGGCTAGTCCTCTCTGAGCTGGTGCTCCTCCCTGGCGAGTTTGAATAGCTGGGCAGTCCCTCAGCTGATGTGCTGCTGATCCACATGATAAGAAAGTGCCCAACCTTTTTCTGTAGATGTCTCTTGTATGTCCAATCTTTCTGCAATATGAACATGGGGCAACGAGTTGGTTATGTCTTTGTGGTTGCTGTTGTTGAGCATGTCCTCGAACTGGTGCCTGTTGCTGGTGTTGCTGCTGGTGTTGTTGCTGGTGTTATTGCTGGTACGGCCTATGTTGTTGTTGTTAGAAGTGTGGACGCTTGGCTGGTCCTATGTTACCTCCTGTTGCTCCAGATGTGTCGCGTCCTCTCTTGGGCCTGAGGTCCAAGTCGTCTTCGGCAATCTGGGCATCCATCAGAATACCCTCAAATGTAGCAGTACATCGTCCCGAAGTACGAGACTTGATCTCCCTATTTAATCCCTTCCTGAATTTCCGAGCTCTATATCCTGGGTCTCGAACCATCGATGGCACAAATCGACTCAATCGACAAAACTCTGCAGCATATTCGTCGACTGACATGCCTCCTTAGACTAAGTCATGGAACTTACTTTCTAATGCTCCCAAGGCTACTTCAGAAAAGAATTTCTCTTTGAAGAGTTCCTTAAAGTCCTCCCAAGTAAGTCCTTCAGCGGCGAGTCTCGGCTCTGTACGATACCACGTCAGTGCGATATCAAACATCTTATTGCCAACGGCCTCTATCTGAAGAATCTCTGGAATCTGTGATAAGCGCAGATTCCTCTTTATGTCCTCTAACCATTCATCAGCATATAGTATTCCTTCTGTGCCTTTGAACTCTCGAGACATCATCCTCTTAAAGTCTACTATGGTACCGGGCCTCTGTTGTTGCTGACCTTGCTGTTGCGGTTGTCGTGCTACTCTCTCCACAGCCTGGAGAGCCACCTGATGAACATTCTCTATGCTCTCTCTCATCAATTCGGTATGTGCCTGGTGTGCCTCTGCTTGCACTCTCTGAGCCTCAGCTTGAACACGCTGAGCCTCTGCTGTTACTCTCTGGGCCTCTAGCATGCCCTGCATCAGTGCGAACATCTATGCCCCGTCAGCGGGCACTCCTCCGAAAATCGGTGTCAGTGGTGGTGGAAGGTTGTCTGTCATAGCTGGGGCAATCCTCTGTATAGGTGGAGGAGGAATCCCGTTAGCTGCAGACATTCCCACACGAACAGGAGATATAGGAGGATCTCCCGATATCTGTTCGTCAGGTTGAGAGGTGGCAGTCTTCTCTGAATTGGCTGCTCCAATTCCTATGGATCTAGTATTCGGCGGCATCCTGAATACAGATCAAAGAATCAATTAGGATGATAGATATGATATTATCAAGGAAGGACAGTAAAGTGCTAAAGGAAGCAATCAATTGGAATAGCAATATGAAGTTCAGAATTTCCTAGTGTGATTGAGCATACTCTCATCCTGGATCCTTATTTCCTATATCCTAGCACAGGCTCGTAGCAGTACAACTAAGTTGTCGTACTACCACGATACCGCACAACTTGCGAAACTAGACCTGCATGGGCCACCACTAAAAACGTGTCACGACCCGCACCCGGTATAGGGATACGAGAGCGTGGGTACGTCCAGCCTACGCCGCAGCATCGGCGGTAGAACGATATCTGGGTCACAGTAATGAGGGACTGAATTTCGGTGGAGGGATCAGCGGGAAAGGTCGGGGCAGTTGGGTTTGAGAACAGGGATGGTAACAATTGAATCGGCTGTGGTTGGAAGAAAGGGAAAAGAGGAAAGGATATTTATATATATAGTATTATGTAATGGGTTGACCTAGAATTGGGTTGACTGGTCAACCCTCTTGGAATTGGCCTCTCATGGAGATATTTCAAGGCCATGATTTAATAGAATAAAATGGAAGGCTAGGATGCATTAGTTTCAAGGTTTTTGATGCCATGGTTTCGAGGAGACTGATGTTGCAATGTCACAGTCCCAAAAATTATGGAAAAGACACATGAAGGGAAACTGGATTTATTCACGTGTCGTGTCCAGTAGGATGGACACCTTAGTACACTTTTACATAAAAGTGCCCAACAATTGGGAAATTGCACAAAATTGAATTTATTGTTTAATTAATGCAAAAAGGTTCTACAATTAAATAGGAGTATGAGGGACTGAATTTCGGTGGAACACAAGCATAAATCAACGGTCTGGCACATTTAGGTCAAGGTGTGAATCTGTTGGAAGTCAAAGGTTAGCGTAGTGTCCTAATTATCGAAGCTACGATAAATTACAACAATCAGACAATATCACAATTATTTAGATATAAGTTACTATCATGCAATTTATTTACACATTAATTACGAAAAGACAAAAATACCCCTAATCCAGAAAGTAGGGGTGACACATACAGTTAGCTCTGGAGCATTGGAGCATTGCGTCCGAAGGTAAAGCGCATATACAAGACATAATATTGGAACATCGTCTATGTATCATTCCATAATTGTAGCCACTTTATAAGCTTTTATTATTTTGAGAGAAAGGACTTGAACGACTTGTAATCTCGGCCTAGCACCGCTTGTAATACTTGTCCAATATCAATAAAGTGCTTATTTTAATTCCATATGTGTGTTATTCAATATTTTTGCTATGGCAACTTTGTGAACTTGTTATCAATCGCCTGTTCATTTCTTATTCCGCTGCATTCAGACTATCTGTGCGACTTTATGTCTTAGTCATTTTACCACATGTTCGGATCATTGTCTTGCACGGACGCAACTTATGCTCGTGCGATATCATGTTCAGATGGGAACGATCGTCCTGTGGGAGCGCTGGCGTGATAATTTGTGTCTAGTAGGGACAACCGATTCCTGCGGAAGATTGGGGCATGACATATTGGTATCAGAGCATCGGCTTTACGTCTTTGGATTTTGTATCGAATCTCAGTTTTGAAAGATCATTCATGAGTTATGTACGAAATGCTCTCTCTCGTTGACCCGTTAGGAAATTCTATACAATAAGTCTAAATAATTTCAAAATTTTTATGTGATTGATATGATTGCTTGTACTGAATAGTTATGCGAAGAACCTTATTTTAACCTATGTCAAACTTTGTAGGAATAGATTCGTGCTAGAATTTATAAGTGATATGCGAACCTGAATACCTATACATGATTATCCAGCTAGTTAGTGTACGAAATAGAATATCGTTCGGACTGTTAGCTCTGCACACAACCTTTCGGCTAAGTTGTGTTGAGTATCGTGCGCCAAGACCCTTTTGGTGTGAGCTAGTTTACGAGCAAGTTTGGGATATCGTTCAGGAACGGATAAGTCAGACTTAAAATGTCAACCAATAGAAATGTTATCAGTTTATCGCTAAGGCGAATATAGGAGATTGTGCTTGGATTCTGAGAAATAGCTTGTACGGTATGTCGTGTCGGCAGATACAAATCAAAGATGGTTTACTTGGATGACCATCAACAGGGATATATAGAGACTAAGATTTATCGTAGCGATGCTTAGGTATCGTGTTGGAGTTTTAAGGAACGAATTAGATATACGAGTGAGCAATTCGAACATGATTGAGGATTTAATTGGATGACTCAATTCCTGAGTGGTGTATGGATCATTTATAAATGTTCGAGCGAATTCGAAGGATCTCGTGCAATAGTTGATTTGAACGATTAAGAATATGTTGAACAAGTAATAAGGCTAATATCAAATAGGGACTTAAGGTAATGTAATCAATATCTTGGTCGAGAAAACTTGGTGGATTATGCGTGCGATTTTGATTTGAAATAAAATAAATTAAACTTGAGTATGGATATTATGATTTTGAATTAATAGACTTGGCATGGTATCGATAACTAAAAGATAGCATGGATTGATACAAATAAAGGAATATTATGGTTCAATGAAAGAGGTAAGCGATAATGGATTCGATCTGGAGTTTAGAAAAATAATCTTGAATCTAGTTTAAAAGAAAATACTCGACATCAGGCCCGGATGAGCTATTATCCTATGGGAGCACTGACGTGGTGATTTCACGTTCAGCGGGGATGATCGAACTCATGGGAATATGTTCGATGATTATTCAGATAAATTTGAAGAAATAGAATGTAACAGAGGTGGATAGACTTTGGCTTGAGTATTTAACTTAGTTGTTTTAGGAATGCTAGAAGTAAGACTACGGATTGATCGAACGATGACACTGATATTTGACGAATTAGTTGGATGTATTATGATCATGGCAGGAACGGATATTAGATGAACTTGGCTTGGTGGATTAATATATAACTTGGATGGAGCAAAGTGTAATAATAAGGTATCTCGATCGTTTCGATGATAACCATAACGTTCGATGTTCTTGTCTTGTGCAAGCATAACTCCATGCTCGTACATGCGTCACGCTCGGATTAGAACGATTATCCAGCGAGAGCGTTGGCGTGGTGATCTCACGTTCAGCGGGGATGATCAAACTTGCGGGAGATTGGAGCAAGATAATTGAAGGATCTTATTGACTAGTAGTTCGATATGATAAGACGAGTTTGTGAATGCAAGTGAATCCGAAGTATTTAATGGAAAAGTTAGTCTAGAACATGGAGTAAGATACACTTGATAGTTTCATGAATGGATATGTGAATCATGTTGGATGACTTAGAGTTTATGATTACGATCGGTAAAATTTAATTATGGCTTGGTGGTCTAGACTTATAATGGATAGGTGGGTTCCATCAAACATGTTTGAGAAAATAGACTATGCAAATTGCTAGGCTTGTCATGCAATATGGATATATCATGGATTTGATTGAAAGGACTCAGACCCTGTACAAACAAACTTGTTAATATGAGTAGGATGATCTGTGCTCGATGTTTAAAAATTTGAGTGAAATGAGTTTGGGTAGAATATTCATACAAATGAACAATGGTTTGACCTTAGAAATTGGGGCGAGCATCGTATGACAAATTTGCCAGATGAGTCGTAAGCATGAACTGTACTTATGACCTTGTGAGATGACCTAGTAATTAGGCAGACGACCTTGCTGAGTGAAAAAACTTGTGTAACCTACTTTAGAGTATTGCTTGAATAAGCCATAGAACTGAGGCAGCCAGACTTAGAATTAGACTTGGAACAGTAATTGTGTGATATGTTTGACACGAATATAATGGACGATAGGACATGGACGCTTGACGGTAGTACAATGCTTGATTGAGTGGGATTTGGAAATGACTTGGATTTTATTTGATCATGTCGGAGGTATCATTATGATTCATAAGACAAGAACCCTTAAGACTTTCCAGAGTAGCTTGTCCGACTTCACTATTGCTAAATTATGTTGAATACATATGTTTGAGGGATGTCTTGAATGTGTGCACGATCCAAGACACAGTGATATGTTGAACTCGAGTGCAAAGACTTTGCTATTGCTAAGTTGGTTGACATGCATGTGTTTAAGGGACGCCTTGAATATATGCATGATCCAAACTCGCGATATGCTGATCTCGAATGCTAGTGCAAGTAAATATGTTAGATTCACATAGATGAGTATAAATTTTTTGATAAGTTTGCCTCAGCCTTAGATTGTCATTCAAGATGGATTATACCATATCCCGCGTTAAGCGATATATGTTCCGCGCTAAGGCTTGAGTCAGAGCTTGGATTGAATGATAGAGTCATTCAATGAGATAGACCAAACACACATACGACACGGTATAACGAATGAGTAGGAAGTTGTGTTCGAACGGATCTAGTGATACCAATTTTTATGTATGAGATAGATTTGATAGTTTACGATAGAACGATTTGTGTTCAGGAAGTCTCGAGGATGAGACTTTTTCTGAGTGGTGTATAATATAACGACCCATTTTGCTCAAGCGGAGAGCCGATTCAAATGGTGTAAGTACAATGATCCAACCCTCTTTGCTAAAAAAAAAGACTTGCTTGAGGCAAAGGATTTCAGACTTGGCCAATCTGGAGTTCATACTTAGACTTTCAAAGGCGTTCTCGGAGTATCCCTCGACCGAGGTGAATCATCGCTAAGGTGGGTGGCTACGATGAACTTGTCTTTGCTTAGCCTATTCACTTAAAATACGGATGATACATGCTAGTCACTAGGTGAATCATCCTTTGCATGCTAATAAGAAAACAACGCACCTAGCTAAGGGAATAATCCTATCTTGTATTGCTTGGGTTAGAACATGAAAATTAAACTTGGATTATAATTGGACCCTCGTATTCTACCTTAGCTTCGTGTAAGTAGACTACGTTAATGCTTCAAGTATAATAGTATATACTCTTCGTAGTGCACTGTTTTACTTGTTTACACTGCTCGCCTTATGGATTATGTCATCCGATATGCCCCTGTACGGTTTCACTCCTTGCACTACCCCTTAGATCCGTGCTATCGTAAAGGCTTATGTTCAAAGGTAGACTATACAATATGTTTTCTTATGCTTATGTTTCCAACAAATGTAATGCTTGCCGCTTATATTATAACTTGTACTCATTTGCCTCGTTTCAATGCTTGTCACATAATTTTATGCCACGATCCAGTAATACTATCCATATCGTGCATGCATCTAGTTAGCCAAAATACTATCAAATAGTCTTTCTATACAATATGAACCTGCAAGTATTTAGGACTGTTAGGTCGCCAAGTCATTTCTCGAACTAGGGGATTACATTAAGTCAAGTAATGCAAGAATCATAGCTCGTGAGGCAATGCTCGTTTAGAACAAGAATCAAGAATTATCATGTCATATCGTGAATCTGAAAGACCCAAGACTTGCATATCGTGGACAACTTGTGCATAAGGTATTTTGATCTGTTCCTACAGACGATCTCCGGGGCACTGGGCTGATACTATCCGGATGAAACATCTGTTAGTCTGTATGTTCGGGCAGGATAGCGTATAGCGCCTCGTGAACCTTTCCTTCACGCCATTCTCGCTCTTAGACTAAGTAGTCATCTGTTCGGGCATGATGGATGTGACGACTCGTTCCTTGAGTTGCATACCATTCTCGTTCTTGACTACAACCCATCCTTTATGGCTATGCCAACGACTCCTGTTCATATAGATAAGTCATCCTCTCTTAGCGGCAATCTGTGTGTGAGTTATTGCATCGTACCTTATTATCTAAAATACCTGAACGGATATGAGTATTAGATATTTGAACACTTGAACAATCGTCTGCAATACTTCTAGATAATCCGTGTACTTGTGCACTTGAAACAGAACCTCGCTCTTGACACTCGTATTTCCTATACAATTTTTCGTGGATTTTATCATATATATATATATATATATATATATATATATATATATATATATATATATATATATATACTCTTACTTGGTTTAACTTGGTTTACCTTGGATAAGAAAGGACAGACGATAAGTTAGTAAGTATTGTCGCGTTACTCATATATCGCACGATGCACTGCCACACGAGTTAGGCCTTTTTTTATGCCATAAAACTGATCCTAAGGAAAGAATAGAAAGATAACTTAATAGATGGTGCATGGAACCTATAAAATGTGTTTGGATTTGTCGAGCGGGCGAGAAGCCTCCCCACCAGTACATTCATGTAATGATAATCCACCAGATTGAGAACCTTGTTTGGTGCAAAAATTCCCTTAATGCAAGATAAGTCATAGAGTTTGCTCTGGATCCTTGGAGCGTTGCGTCCGGAGCTAAAGTGCATATACAAGATATAATATTGGAACATCGCCTATGTATCATTCCACAATTATAGCCACTTGGCACACTTTTATTGTTTTGAGAGAAAGGACTTGAGCGACTTGTAATCTCGGCCTAGCAGCACTGGTAATACTTATTTAATATCAATAAAGTGCTTATTTTACTTCCATACTTGTGTTATTCAATCCTCCTACTATGATGACTCTGTGAACTTGTTACCAATCGCCTGTTCGTTTCTTATTCTGTTGCATTCAGACTATCTGTGCGACTCTGTGGCTTAGTCTTTTTATGGCTTATTCGGATCATTTTTTTTTACGAACGCAGCTTGTGCTCGTGCGACGTCACATCCAGATGGGAACTATCTTCTTACGGAAGAGCTGGTGCGGTGATTCACGCCTAGCGGGGATGTCTGTTTCCTGTGGAAGATTGGGGCATGACATTTAGAGCACTACTTCGAAGGAACGCGCATACTGCACATATCTTTTTTGCTGTACAAACTTGTAAGCATTCTGACTTAGTGTATTCTTTAGTCATACAGGATTTGCCTTGGGTTGCTCGGGTTCCGATGGAGCATGGAAGGATATTATAAGTCTCGTTGTTCACGATAAACAAACATATTACCCGGGAGACTGTTTGCCTTCTTCCAACCTAACTCGCTGTAGCTATTCCCCGAATATAGCCCCCGTATCGATTACAGGATTGGGATTAAAACTCCAACCAAAACTTTTACCCATATCTCATCCACATGGCAGAAGTGGACCTGTGAGCATTTATGTAGGCCCTGTTATGTGTTACAAACTCCCTTGTTATCCTTCAGTCTGGATTCTTTTTTATGTATTGAGGTTTGCACTATGGAGATTGTTGAAGGGGTGACCCAGAACGTACTGAGCTGCCGACTTCACTTGGGTTGGTACCAGAAACAACATAGAGGTGTCCTCTGATACAGAAAGTTTTGATTATACAATCTTTCCATCATATGTACTCACAATCTTGAATATCAATAAAAATCTTGAATGTAATAGATTTTTATCAAATGTACTCATGATCTTGAATATTAATAAAAAATCTTTTTCTTTTCCAGAACTTCTCTTTTGCTCTGTATTGTGGATGTGAGCAAGGACATTTATACCGGAGGTAATGTTGTAAAATCTTTCACCAAAAATAGGTATTTTGTGTGTATTTTATATTTATTATATTTATTTTAGATTATTTTAAAATCAATTAAAACCCCAATTATTTTATTAGAAAATTTTACCTTAGTTTGGACATTAGTGATGTAGGACGACCCCAAAATCTAAATCACCCTTCGTAGAAAGCAGCCTACACGGAAGACACAACTTGTAGGATCTTTCTGTGACTCATAATTTGATCCTTCAACATTAGTATAGCACTAGCGTAATAACCATAGTTTATTGTATTTAATATTTAGATATTTCTATATATATAATTTATATATGGTTATTTTTCAATCTAACCTTTATAAAATAAGCAACCCATAATTCCTCCGTGCCAACTTAGGCCACTTTCCTCTTTTGTAGGATTTATTTATTACTATTTTAATCCCATGGAATCAAATCAAATACTTGTCATAAATTAATTATTTGTTTAGCTGTTGACTTTTAAATAACTAACAAACTAATTAGAAAACTTCCTAATTACCTACCAACTAATCATAATCCTACCCATCTCCCCAATACCCGCGGCTACCCCCCTCAAACCCGCGTACACCTCACGCGACCCCCCTCTGTCTTTCTATCTCCACACACACACACACACACACACACACACACACACACACACACACACACGCACATACTCTCTTTCTCATCTTCCCTTCTAAAATTTTTAACCAAATTTCTCCTTCAAAACCCTAATTTTTTCCTAACTCCAAGAACCCTGGCCACTGTGGTGCCCCGTTCCCCCTATTCGGGGAGCGCGGCTAAGAAATACAAGACGGTATCGTTCGATCGGGATAGATTGAATCAAGAACTCATCCTCTTTATGGATTTGTCTCTTCGGAATCGATTCCCATATTCAGTGGACCGTGCCCCAAGGATCGGCTTAGCGGCAGAGTCAGGAGGGACCTCTCCGCTGCATTCTTTGTTGCCTAATTTTCGCTGTCGCTTGTTGCTTTCGTGCCTTGAGTTGGTTTTCGGATTTGCTTGGGTTTTCTTGAACGGTTTTGATGGATTTCATTGCTTTCGTTCGTAGGACTGCACTTCAATTTCGATAACGGAAAGAGAGAAAGAAGTACTGATCAGCTGTTCATGTCAATACAGGTGATCCAGCAGTAGGCGTCGTTCGAGCGGACTCCTAAAGCACTTTTTTCCTTTTTTCTTCCAACTACTAAAGTGAGTGGCTACCAACCCGATTAGCTAGCCCTACTTGCTAGTCTTCACATCTATATCTTGTATTCGTGCTTGCCCCGATCAAACGATACCAAGTAAATAACTAAAAGATATCAAGATAATAAGGGAATAGACTTGGAAAATATTGCTTGTCAAATGAAACTTGTGAACGGTTACTTACTTATATGCTTGCTCGTTTGGAATGTTCATCATATGCATAAATATAAGTTAGAATGTATATTTCTTCTTAAAACTGTGCTATGTATAGAACTCATCTTCAATGCAATAACTCAACACGAAGACTATGCAAAAGTAGATCTTGCCCTGTTATTGCCCTGTGCTTGATATTGCCCTGTATTGCCTCAAATGCTAACTTAGTGTACTGCGTTGATCACGGACAACTTGTGCACAAGGTCTTAGTTCCTGCGGACGGTCGCTGGGGCACTGGCACCGATCCGATCCGGACGGAACTCACGATAGTCGCCTACTTCGGATGGAGTGGCTTGTGGCGCCTCCTGTTCTCTGCGCCGCACGTCATTCCGTCCCTAGACTAGCCCGTCCATTATTGCAACGTGCCAGTGATCTCCTCGTATATTTAAACCTGTTGCTACTAACTTGTGTCTTCTTGGCAGGGAAGGCATGGTAAGTAATGTGCAGGTGGTTCAGACGGGCAGGTAAATGTCACCGAGCCGTGGCAGGTTATTTCATTGATTTCTATATCAAATTCTTGCTGTAAAATGAACTAAGGCAAGATAGAAACCCACAATAAATATGCATGCTTCATTAAAACAACGTGTTGATTGGTATAGTTGGGTTAACTTGCCTTCACCTGTATGTTTCGATATACTGACCCTCGTTGAAACAGGTTTCCCGCGCTAGGAGAACCAAGCGAGGAGCAGGAGACAAACCCCCAATCCAGTCCAGCTGTAGGCATGCCTCGACCGTGCCACCTTTTGAAGCGTTTTGAAGAAGAAACATTTTGAAGAAGAAGCTAGCCACCAAGCAACCATGCAGCTTCGTGGCAAAGCAGTCGTTCCGATACAAGTTCTTATATTTTGAGTTTAGTAAGGATGTAATGTACAGGACTGCTATCTTATTTTGTGTCAACACTTTTGTAAGCCCATAGAGGCAATCCTTATGACTCAGTTCAAGGAGTTTGTAATAGATGTTCATATTATCAATAAAAGAGAACTTTTCCATGTTTCAATGTATGTTTCAATTATCTGCGTACTCTAAATATGTGCTCGCTATGCAAAATAAAATACTTAGCCTTGTGCGGTGCGCAACCTAGGCCCGCACGGCGGTCACACCCGGGGGACGACTATCGATTCCACAGAATCGGGGCGTGACATGTTGGTATTAGAGCACAGCTTCAAAGTTCATTTGACTCTTGAACTGGAAAAGTTCCTTTAACGATAAATTCCTATGCGAACTCCTGAACTCGTTAAGGCCAAAATGAGATACGTTCATGCAATAAGTCCATAATACATTATGATCCTGATATAATTTACCTTTTTTTTAAGGAACGGTGCAAGCGCAACCATCAGCGCTAGCGCCAGGCGAGACAAGGACTCAGGAGAGCAGTTCCGGAACTTCAAGAAGCTCTCGAAGCCAACGGGGCATGTCTCGAACAGATCCACTTCAGCAGGTGATGCAAATGTTAGAAGCGCAACGACAGAGAGATGATGCCCGCCAAGCCAAGTTTGAGAGCAATCTAGAGGCTCGACTCTCAGTCCAACAAAAGCAGGTAGATACCCTGCAGCAGCTTGTTCAGACCCTGGCCTCCAACCATTCTGCCGCAACAACAGCTACACCAGTGGAGCAGCCAGCGCTTAAAGTCGAAACGCCGCTAGCGCCAAGGACGAGGGAAGTGACTGCCTTCACCTTTGGCAACTTCAAGAAGGTCTACAATACGCCATTTAATGGGACTGAGGACCCGATCGTGGCCCTAGATTGGCTCGCCGAGTTTGAAGATCATTTTTCTCTCCTAGAAGTGCCGGAAGACAAGCGCGTCACCTGTGCCCAACTACTACTTCGCCTCAATACGCACGACTGGTGGGACGTGCATCAACGATCTCTTCAACTTGGCCATGGAGAGGAGGCAATCGCGTGGACGACTTTTCATGCCGCGTTTGAGGAGGAGTTTATACCCCCACCTGTACGCCGTCAACAGGAAAAAGAGTTTGTTCAGCTCCGGCAGGGCAGCATGACGGTAAAGCAATATTCGACAGAATTCAACAAACTGGCCAAATTTGCTAGTGCTTATCTACCGGATGCAGCGAGTCATGCCAGACGATTCGAAGGAGGGCTACGTCCTGGCATCCACAGGCACGTAGTCGTTCCGTAGTATCAGACGATGAGGGAAGTCTTAAACCATGCCCTTTCGCTCGAACCACAGTATCCTCACGTTGCTGTCGGCGCTATGCAAACTTCCAATCATAAACGCCAAGGCAACGATAGAGGAAACAACGCTGCAAAGTATCAAAATAACGGCGGTCGTCAGCGAGAAAACCAGGGGCAGCGTTGCACCTACTGCAACAGAAGAGGGCACACCGAGAATGTCTGTCGCAAACGGCTCGGCACTTGCCTCAGATGCGGCGATCCTAGCCACCAGGTTAGCAGCTGTCCGCTCCTTCCACCGCAACCACCAAATCAGACTGCGACAAACCAAGCCAACCGAGCTGCGCCTCAGCAAGGGCATAATCAGGCTCAAGGCCGGGTCTATACCATGACACGGGAAGAAGCTCTAGCTTCGGATACCGTCGTGTCAGGTACTTTGCTTTTCAATAATATACCTGCTCGTGTCCTATTTGATTCAGGTGCAACGCATAGTTTTATTTCCATAAATTTTGCCGTGGAGAACAATGTAAAAATGACTCCGTTGCATTTAGATCTAAGTGTTAGCACCCCATATGGTACAAAAATACCTGTCTGTTCAGCATGACTAGGCGGTTATATCTGTATTGGGGAGAGAAAGCTGTCATTTGATGTTTTAGTCCTAGATGTTCGGGACTACAATATTATCTTAGGAATGGATTGGCTCAGCGCGTGCTCGGCAACTATAGAGTGTGCACAGAAATGAGTCGTCTTCCACCTTCCTGGAGAAGCCGTGTTCTGTTAAACAAGTAGTCCGACAACTGACGCGACTGGGTCCTGCATGGTGATTTCGACAAAATCTGCTCGGCGAATGCTCTACACAGGCTGCAAGGGATTTCTAGCGTCGGTTCGGGACACACGGCAGGACTATGCAAACGTCGAGTCTACTTCCGTTGAGGCGGAGTTCCCTGATGTGTTTTCGAGCGAACTATCCGGCATGCCGCTAGATCGAGAGATTGAATTCACTATCGATACATTTCCAAATACACAGCCGATTTCTAAGCCTCCGTACAGAATGGCTCCTGCAGAGCTGAATGAATTAAAGCGCCAACTCCAGGAATTACTTGATCGTGGGTTCATCCGTCCGAGCGTGTCTTCTTGGGGTGCGCCCGTGCTCTTCGTGAAGAAGAAGGACAGAACTCTACGCCTCTGCATTGACTACAGGGAATTAAACAAGGTCACAATCAGAAACAAATATCCTCTGCCACGGATAGATGACTTGTTCGATCAGCTACAAGGGGCAGCAGTGTTTTCTAAGATCGATCTTCGCTCGGGTTATCACCAGCTGAAGATTAAGCCAGAAGATGTGGCAAAGACTGCTTTTCGAACCCGTTACGGCCATTACGAGTTTTCAGTGATGCCGTTTGGACTGATGAATGCCCCTGCTGCATTCATGGATGTTATGAATCGTGTATTCAGGCCTTTCATCGATAAATTCATGGTAGTTTTTATCGATGACATCTTGGTATACTCGAAGACTAGGGATGAGCACGCAGGACACCTGCGGATGGTGCTGCAAACCCTTTGAGACAACAAGTTGTACGCCAAACTAAGTAAATATGAGTTCTGGTTGGACAGTATCTCGTTTTTGGGGCATATTATCTCCTCGGAAGGCATCTCAGTTGATCCGAAGAAGGTAGAAATAATCACGCAGTGGAAACGTCCGGAGTCAGCTAGCGATATCCGAAGTTTTCTTGGACTGGCAGGGTACTACCGCCGATTTATACAGAATTTTGCTAGAATTGCTTCGCCCTTGACTCAACTCACACGGAAGGGTGCAAAGTTTTCTTGGACGGACGACTGTAAAGCTTCGTTTACGGAGTTAAAGCAGCGTATTGTCTCTGCCCCAATTCTCACTCTGCCGAACGGACCAGATGACTTTAAAATATATAGTGATGCCTCAGGAAAGGGTCTGGGATGTGTCCTGATGGAACGAAATAAAGTGGTAGCCTATGCGTCGAGGCAGTTAAAGCCTCACGAGAAGAATTATACGACGCATGACTTAGAACTGGCGGCGGTAGTGTTTGCATTGAAGCTGTGGCACCACTACCTTTATGGTGTACCGTGTGAAATCTACACGGACCATAAGAGCTTGAAATATTTGTACACTCAAAAAGATTTGAATCTTCGGCAGCGGCGATGGCTTGAACTCCTAAGCGACTTCGATCTCAAGATTAGATACACGCCTGGAAAGGGAAACGTAGTAGCTGACGCGTTGAGTCGAGTGTTTGTAGGGAGTTTGGTTATTGATGATAGGCTGCACCGAGATCTTGAATCAATAGGCATCACACTGCAAATAAGGTATAAAAAGTGGGCACAAGTGGCTCAACTGCGCCTCGAACCTGACTTATTACATAAAGTGAAGGCTGCTCAGAAGGACGATCCGTTCCTGCAAAAGATTCATGCCCTTATCTCAGCAGGGAAGGCGTCCGACTTTGCGGTAAGCACGGATGGGATGCTTCAAGTAAAGGGAAGACTGTGCGTTCCGAACGACGTGGCCCTCAGACAAGAGATACTCACGGAAGCTCACTATGCTAGTTATACTTCTCATCCGGGTAGCGCTAAGATGTATCGGGATCTTCGTACGACGTTTTGGTGGCACGGCTTAAAACAAAATATGGCACAGTTTGTGTCACATTGCATGGCTTGTCAATGAGTAAAGGCCGAACACCAGAAACCAGGCGGAGAGCTTCAGAGCCTTGCTATTCCGGAGTGGAAATGGGATGATATAACGATGGATTTTATTGTTGGCTTGCCAAGGACGCAACGGGGATATGATGCAGTCTGGGTTATCGTCGATCGACTCACCAAGTCAGCTCACTTTCTGCCTATCAAATCTACTTGGAGTGCCGACCGCCTGGCTCAGATATATCTCAACAAAATTGTTCGGCTCCATGGCGTGCCCGTATCTATAGTCTCCGATAGAGATGGTCGATTTATATCACGTTTCTGGGGAAGCCTGCAGTCAGCAATGGGGACGAAGTTGAAGTTCAGCTCCGCCTACCATCCACAGACCGATGGCCAAACAGAACGCGTCAACCAGATCCTCGAAGATATGCTGCGACTCTACGCCTTAGACACGAAGACTAGTTGGGACCTTCATCTACCCTTAGCCGAATTTGCTTACAACAATAGTTATCAATCAAGCATTCAAATGGCGCCGTATGAGGCGTTATACGGGCAAAAGTGTAGATCTCCTATCTGTTGGGACGAAGTTGGGGAACGACAAGTACTTAGCCCTGAGCTCGTGGAGCAGACCGTCCAGAAAGTTTGGCTGATTCGGGACAGATTAAAGATAGCTCAAAGTCGTCAGAAGAGCTATGCGGATGTTCATGGGAGACCGCTCAAGTTCCAAGTAGGCGACCAGGTATTCCTCAAGGTCTCGCCCATGCGAGGAGTCAGCAGGTTCGGGGCAAGAGGAAAGCTAAGTCCGAGATTTGTCGGCCCGTTCGAAATACTAAAGCGGGTTGCCTCAGTTGCGTATCAGATTGCTCTACCACCATCCCTACCTGGCGTACATGATATATTCCACGTTTCCTAACTTAGGAAATATGTGTACGATCCAAGCCACGTGGTAGACCTCGAGCAACTGAGTCTCCAGGCCGACTTGACATATGTAGAACAATCAGTACAAATCTTGGATAGAAAAGAAAAGCTGCTTCGGACCCGTTCGGTTCCTCTAGTGCGCGTGCTTTGGCAGAATCAATCTGTCGAAGAGTCTACTTGGGAGCTCGAATCAAAAATGAGAGAAAGGTTTCCCTCATTATTTCCTAGTGGTAGGTTCTATTCCTTAAGTTTCGGGATAAAACTTTTAATTAGTTGGGTAGGATGTGGTGTCCCGTTCCCCCTATTCGGGGAGCGCGGCTAAGAAATACAAGACGGTATCGTTCGATCGGGATAGATTGAATCAAGAACTCATCCTCGTTATGGATTTGTCTCTTCGGAATCGATTCCCATATTCAGTGGACCGTGCCCCAAGGATCAGCTTAGCGGCAGAGTCAGGAGGGACCTCTCCGCTGCATTCTTTGTTGCCTAGTTTTCGCTGTCGCTTGTTGCTTTCGTGCCTTGAGTTGGTTTTCGGATTTGCTTGGGTTTTTTTGAACGGTTTCGATGGATTTCATTGCTTTCGTTCGTAGGACTGCACTTTAATTCCGATAACGAAAAGAGAGGAAGAAGTATTGATCAGCTGTTCGTGTCAATACAGGTGATCCAGCAGTAGGCGTTGCTCGAGCGGACTCCTAAAGCACTTCTTTCCTTTTTTCTTCCAACTACTAAAGTGAGTGGCTACCAACCCGATTAGCTAGCCCTACTTGCTAGTCTTCACATCTATATCTTGTATTCGTGCTTGCCCTGATCAAATGATACCAAGTAAATAACTAAAAGATATCAAGATAATAAGGGAATAGACTTGGAAAATATTGCTTGTCAAATAAAACTTGTGAACGGTTACTTACTTACATGCTTGCTCGTTTAGAATGTTCATCATATGCATAAATATAAGTTAGAATGTATATTTCCTCTTAAAACTGTGCTATGTATAGAACTCATCTTCAATGCAATAACTCAACAGGAAGACTATGCAAAAGTAGATCTTGCCCTGTTATTGCCCTGTGCCTGATATTGCCCTGTATTGCCTCAAATGCTAACTTAGTATACTGCGTTTATCACGGACAACTTGTGCACAAGGTCTTAGTTCCCGCGGACGGTCGCTGGGGCACTGGCACCGATCCGATCCGGACGAAACTCACGATAGTCGCCTGCTTCGGATGGAGTGGCTTGTGGCACCTCCTGTTCTCTGCGCCGCACGTCATTCCGTCCCGAGACTAGCCCGTCCATTATGGCAACGTGCCAGTAATCTCCTCGTATATTTAAACCTGTTGCTACTAACTCGTGTCTTCTTGGCAGGGAAGGCATGGTAAGTAATGTGCAGGTGGTTCAGACGGGCAGGAAAATGTCACCGAGCGGTGGCAGGTTATTCCATTGATTTCTATATCAAATTCTTGCTGTAAAATAAACTAAGGCAAGATAGAAACCCATAATAAATATGCATGCTTCATTAAAACAACGTGTTGATAGGTATAGTTGGGTTAGCTTGCCTTTACCAGTACGTTTCGATGTATTGACCCTCGTTGAAACAGGTTCCCCGCGCTAGGAGAACCAAGCGAGGTGCAGGAGACAAACCCCAAATCCAGTCCAGTTGTAGGCACGCCTCGACCGTGCCACCTTTTGAAGAAGAAATATTTTGAAGAAGAAGCTAGCCACCAAGCAACCATGCAGCTTCGTGGCAAAGCAGTCATTCCGACACAAGGTCTTATATTTTGAGTTTAGTAAGGATGTAATGTACAGGACTGCTATCTCATTTTGTGTCAACACTTTTGTAAGCCCATAGAGGCAATCCTTATGACTCAGTTCAAGGAGTTTGTAATAGATGTTCATATTATCAATAAAAGAAAACTTTTCCATGTTTCAATGTATGTTTCAATTATCTGTGTACTCTGAATATGTGCTCACTATGCAAAACAAAATACTTAGCCTTGTGCGGTGCGCAACCTAGGCCCGCACGGCGGTCACGCCCGGGGGACGACTATCGATTCCACAGAATTGGGGCGTGACAGCCGCCACCATCACCACCAAGGCCGCCCCCTTCACGTGGATACCCACAACCATCTCTTCCATCCAAGAACCCTAGCAATTCTCTTATTCTTCTTCTAGTAAGTTCTTTAATCCTTCTCTCCTTCATTATTCAATATCTTCTTGTTATATGTTTATAGATTGGTATATATGTGTGGGATATTTTGTAAACTTTATTAATTTATGATTGAAGAACTCATGCAACCCACAAATCCTAATTTTGAGGTTCAACCCAAAACTTTTATGCATGCATGAAACCTTATTCAAAATCTTCTTTAATTCTTGTTAATATATTCATGTAGATTTTATTAATAGAAAAAATATTCAGTTTTTACAAATAATTCTAGATTTATTAATTTGTATTAAATTAGAGTGTTAAGCATATTTTATGGATAATTTTGACCTAGTTTTGATGTATGCATGTTGGGGACCCATGGACCTTGTTAGGACTTGATCATAGATAGAAAACCCAAATTTTTTCTTGATGAAGTATTATTTTTTTAGAAATTATATATTATAAAATTATATCAAAATTATATTATTTGATAATTATATTATCACAACACCCATGTACCAACCCTTGGCATGCATACTAGCAAAGTTTGGTTGCCAACCCTAATAGGATCAACTTGTAGATGGTAAAACCACTCATTATTTTTGTATAGATAAAAGAATTAGTATTTATTGTATTTATTACTGATTTTAGCATATTTATTCAGATTTTATTTTTATTTATAAAAATTAGAATTCAATGTGTTTTATGTAACAAGTTGACCTAGTTTTGACAAAACTTGATCCCGACAGTTTTAGACTTAAACTCCGACCAAAAAACCATATTTTTATCATTTAAAATTATATGATTATGTTTTAATTCTTATTTATGAATATTTATTCCAAATTTAATTATTTGTCAAAAAATAATTTTTTTTTACTACTAGGTAACCCGTTATGACCTAGTTTTGGTTTCTATTTAGTTTTGGACTCATAGAATTTATAGGAGATGTCCCTATCACTAAAAACCCTATTTTCTAATAAAATTATAGAATTAATAATTTTTATTAATTAATGATTTAAAAATAATTTTTGGTAATGTATAATGGTGAGTAATATTTTGGCGTGTAGTTACTTGCATGTGCAACCAACGTAGGAGTATTAACTAGATAATAACTTAATTTGACTAGAGGAATAAGAGTCTAATTAGTGTAATAATTAATTGGTAGGTGTTCGAGACATTCCCGTGGAGTGCTCCAGACCAGATTTGTTGTGCTCGCAGATTGGCTTGGAAGGCAAGTACACCTTGCTTGATTGTATTGTTCAGTTTACATTATGCCTAATTTTTATTTTGTTAGATGTGTGCACGTATCTTAGAAGTAGTTGAATTATCTGGTATGTTGTAAAGCTACGTGGTATCTTCTGACCTGACACTGTTTCAAACACGTTCTCTATCTTAGTGAGTCAGTGCATGGACTAGCGTGTCGACTGATCATCGGTACGAGAGTTTGAGTCTTGTATTAGTAGTTGGTATTGGTTTAGTTTTCTAGATATTATTTGACATCATTATATTATGTCTGCAATGCGTATACGGTTCGGATAGTACATTGGGAGGGAAGAATCTACTAGGAGCGTATGTGATTTCTGTTTCTAATGGTGTAAATTATGTATATCATATACCCCCGAGTTCTATGGAACGCTTGGTGGGACGAATATTCTTCTATTTCTCTCCCCTCATATGCCATTAGAGATATCTCGAGTGCATATCACATAGGTGGTTTAGTTACCCTATTTACTGTTTACTGCTTTACTTTTATGCATGTCGATTTCTTGTGTACTTGTTATGTTCCTCTGAGGACCTGACACCCTTTCCAGATATAGAAGATCATGATTATTTGCAGGAGCATAAATCAGGACTGGCTACTTCTTTCTCTTTCGAGGAGGTCTTCCTTTAGAGCTTCTTGATCACTAGATGATGTACTTATTTTGTTGTCTTTCTTATATCCTAATTGGTAGTAGATTTGTCTCCACCCGACTGCTAGTTCTTCTCGACTATTTCCTACTTGGTACATTGCCATATTGGGTTCTATATTTCTATTTGGTTTTGTAGATGTGATTAATATTACTTGTGACTTATGAAGTTATATACCACTTGTGAATTATTATTCATAAAATAACTTATGTATGTGTATGGTTTCCATATATTGGAGTTGCCATGTACATACGGCTGACATGCTTATGTATTCCTAGTCCTATGTATTTTGAGACAGGGACGTGACATATTTTTAGTGGTGGACCATGTAGATCGAGAGTATATTATTTCAGTTACGTTACTGTACCGAGCAAGCCTGCAAATAGGATTAGATTATAGGATCTCATCCACATATTTGACTTTTCTCTTTATTTTTGTTCTGAATTCTTGAACTCACCTACTTTTATTGACCTTCAAAATTGTACTCGCTTAATTCACTTGACATCGGTATCCTTATTTTCTCACCTCTTCCTACTTAATGTACTTTCCTAATAGTTCATTGAGTATAGCCTCCTGCCAGAATATAGAAATCCTTGTTGTTAGAAGATAATTACGATAGCATACCTACTAAGAAAAAAATTAGAATATTGACAACTCCCAAAAGTTTAGCATACCTAATGAACCCTAGATTACAACACCTGTAAATTGATTGATCATTATCCCTTGATATATTTAGGAATGACTTGAGAGTAGTATAGATACTACTAGGGTTAGCTAAAAATTTGACCATATTGTTTGACCCTAGTATTGAGGAACTAATAGAAATCCAAGGTTCAATATTAGGACTAAAACTAATTTTTATAGTGAGATAATATAAGATGACTATAAATTTAGATTCTTGCCTTGATATTAGCAGAGCAGTACCTTAAAAAACTAAGAGGAATGAACCAATACTTTAGTAAGAGCAAGGGTACCCTACGTTCAGTTTAGTAGATCCCCTATAATCTATGATCATCATTGAGTCATACTTGAGTCTCCATGAGTCACTGACCGTGCCATCTCATCCAACTATTTATATACTTTTTTATCTTGAGTTAATCCCTCCCATCATCATAGATCAATTGTCATAACTCTTTACCAATTAAAACCTATTCAATGATTAGAACCTTTTTCTTGATCATACCTCGAAAATAGAGACTAGCATACCATATTCCCATAGGAAACCATAATATTATCAAGACTCTCTCTATTTACTTTTATATCTTATTTCTCTGAAACCTTAACGATCGTTATTTGCGTGATGACTAAATTTTTTCTTCATCTTTGAAATCGTGACACCTTACCCTTCTAATGGTAGACCTAGTGATTTCTTTTATGTTATGATATATAGTTTAGTAGAATTATAGTTTGTTAATCTTGAATTTTAAAATTTTTGTGCTTAGTGGTTAGAACTTGATAGTTTAAGTTGTTCATTTAGATTATGATTTTATGATTATCCTTTAGTTTTAAATAAAGTAATCTGTTTCACATATCTCAATACAGGTTATGTCCTCTCTCACTTGAGAGCCAGTAACTTCTCTATTCTTAAGTTACAATATTAGTTGATTCTTGTAAGTTGGGTAGCATGCCTTATAACCTAGTATCACATAGTCCTTTTGACCCATTAATGAAGTATAATTGAATGATACCAACTTAAGGCTAGCATAAAAAGATAGTGTTTATCTAGACTGTAGAACTTTAGAGGCCCATACCCCTATTTGGTCGGCTAAAGACTTAGATAGAAAGTTAGTATGGCAACTGTAAAGGCACAACACCAGATGAGTCAGCTTCTTGGTGAACTTGAATTATTTTATACCTTTCATTCATTATAATCTCACATACTTATATGTTGGACTATCTTGAGTCATGTTGCTATTACAGCCTAGTTTTGCAAGCTTATTCTTTATCGAGCTTGTTCATGACATATGTATTGTTGGAGGCCTACACTAATACATTGTCTAAATCAGAATCAGTGTATTATGGTCTGATCAACATTAGTGCACTTGGTTCACCTTTCGTATGACTATTTTACTTGGATTGAGACATAGTTGACTAGTAGACAAAGATACTTGCACTCTACATATGTTTGAGCATATCGTATCGGTTACGTAACTGTACTGACCCGAGCATGAGAATAGGAACTTACCAAAAAAAAAAGGATTTTAATCCAAAACTTTTGAATTCTTTAATCGCCTTAAACCCCGTATTGGTATCTATCACCTCCTCCTTGAACTTTTTATCGATGTTTTTTGTCTTCCCCTATTTTGGAAAGACAAACGCTCGTGCTTGATATAATTTTGACATACGGATATTACTAGATATACCCCATAGGCCAATCACATTACTTTTTAACCATCTTTGTAATTAAGGGCATATCACATGTGATATGTTTTGTATTAAGATTTTAAGGATTAGTAAGCAGTATTGAATAATCGAGGAATTTTTTTTATATAGCCCGGTGTTTATGAAAGATTGGTAAATTAAAATTTTGGTAGAAATTGCATTGTCAACTTGAGCCAATTTTTTTATAAAGGTAAAAATCTTAGATCGTGATCAAGTAAGATAAGATTGAGAGATTTAACTCAATTAACTTTGAGGGATTTTTTTTTGGATAATTATAATGATGAGGATTTAACTTTAAAGATAATAATGCCTTATAGAATAAATTTTGAAATATTGATATTGCACATGATTCAAATTTTGAATATGGGGGTTGAATCATCGATTTAACTTTTGAGGATAAAATAAAATTCTAAACCTGAACATTAATGGATTGAATTCAAAATTTTATAATTTGATGATTTGAATTAAAAGTTAAATTTGATTGTTGGATCACCTATTTGAAATATTGAGGATAAAAATTGAATTTAAAATTTGATGAGTACGAAATTCTTAAGTTAAAAATAGGAATAAGATTTGATTAGAGTTGTTTATATTTAAAAATTTATAGGAGATTATGATAGATGGAATTATGATTTAAAATTTAATGTAGGTTATTTAAATCTTAAATATGTCATATAGATTTGACTTAAATTTGGTCCTTGATTACTAAATTCGAGAAGAGATTACGATAGGTCAAATTTTAATTTAAACAATAGTATTTTAATTTTGAAGAGATTATGATGGATTTGAATAGATTTTATTATTTAAATTTTTGAAAAGATTATGGTTGACTTGGCTTAGATATGAATTTGGAGGATTTAACAAATTGTACTTTATTTTTAATTTAGAGGACAAAATTCTTGTAAGTTGGGTAGATTATAAATTCTCTCACCAAAAATAGGTATTTTGTATGTATTTTATATTTATTGTATTTATTTTAAATTTTTTAAAATTAATTAAAATCTAATTATTTTATTAGGACACTTCATCGTAGTTTGGACATTAGTAATGTAGGACGATCCCAAAATCTATATTGCCCTTCGTAGGAAGTAGCCTACACGGGAGACAAAACTTGTAGGATCTTTTCGTGACTCAGAATTTGATAATTCAACATTAGTATAGCACTAGTGTAACAACCATAGTTTATTGTATTTAGTATTTAGATATTTCTATATATATAATTCATTTATGATTATTTTCCAATCCAACCTTCATAAAATAAGCAACCCATAATTCCTCCATGTCAAATTAGGCCACTTTTCTCTTTTGTAGAATTTATTTATTACTATTTTAATCTCATGAAATCAAATCAAATTATTGTCATAAATTAATTATTTAGTTAGTTGTTGACTTTTAAATAACTAACAAACTAATTAGGAAACCTCCTAACTAACTACCAACTTATCATAATCTCCTAATCCTACAAACCTATGCATACCTCACGCGACCTACCTACCTACCTATATATATATATATATATATATATATATATATATATATATATATATATATATATATATATATATATATATATATATATATATACACACACTCACTTTTTCATATTCCTTTCGAAAAACCCTAACCAAAATTCTCCTTCAAAACCCTAATTTTTTCCCAACTCCAAGAACCCTAGCCGTCACCATCACCACCAAGGTCCACCCCTCGTTCATGTGGACACCCACAACCATCTCTTCCATCCACGAATCCTAGCAATTTTCTCCTTATTCTTCTAGTAAGTTCTTTAATCCTTCTCTAATTCCTTCTTCAATATCTTCTTGTTATATATTTATATACATTTGTATATATTTGTGGGATATTTTGTAAACTTAATTAATTTATGATTGAAGAACTCATGCAACCCATGAACCCTAATTTTGAGGTTCAACCCAAAACTTTTGTGCATGGATGAAACCTCCTTCAAAACCCTCTTTAATTTTTATTAATATATTCATATAGATATTATTAATAGGTAAAATATTCAATTTTTATAAATAATTTTAGATTTATTAATTTATATTAAATTAGAGTTTTGAGCATATTTTATGGGTAGTTTTGACCTAGTTTTGATGTATGCACGTTGGAGACCCTTGGACCTTGTTAGGACTTGATCATAGATAGAAAATCCTAAAATTTTCTTGATAAAGTATTATTTTTCGGGAAATTATATATTCTAAAATTATATCAAAATTATATTATTCGATGATTATATTGTCACAACACCCATGTACCACCCCTTGGCATGCATACTAGAAAAGTTTGGTTGCCAGCCCTAATAGGATCAACTTGTAGATGGTAAAAATCCTAATTATTTTTGTATGTAGAAAAGAATTAGTATTTATTGTATTTATTACTAATTTTATCATAATTATTCAGATTTTATTTTTATTTATAAAAATTAGAATTCTTGGTATTTTATGTAGCAAGTTGACCTAGTTTTGACAAAACTTGACCCCAACAATTTTAGACTTAAACCCCGACCAAGAATCCATATTTTTAACTTTTAAAATAATATTATTATATTTTAATTCTGATTTATTATTATTTATTTCATATTTAATTATTTGTCAAATTTTTTTATTGACTAGTAGGTATCCCGTTATGACCTTATTTTGGTTTCTACTTAGTTTTTGACTCATAGAATTTATAAGAGATGACCCTATCACTAAAAACCCTATTTTCTAATAAAATTCCAGAATTAATAGTTTTTATTAATTAAAAATTTAAAAATAGTTTTCGTAATGTATAATGTTTAGTAATATTTTGGCGTGTAGTTACTTGCATGTGCAACCAACGTAGGAGTATTAGTTAAATAATAACTTAATTTGACTAAAAGAATAAGAGTATAATTAGTGTAATAATTAATTGGTAGGTGTTCGAGACGTTCCTGTGGAGAGCTCTGGACCAGATTTGTTGTGCTCGCAGCTTGGCTTGGAAGGCAAAGTACACCTTGCTTGATTGTATTATTCAGTTTACATTATGCCTATTTTTTATTTTGCTAGATGTGTGCACGCGTCTTAGAAGTATTTAACTTACCTGATATATTGTAAAGATATGTGGTATCTTCTGACCTAACACTGTTGCAAACACGTTCGCTGTCTGAGTGAGTGAGTGCATGGACTAGCGTGTCGAATGATCATCGGTACGAGTGTTCGAGTCTTGTATTAGTAGTTGGTATTGGTTTAGTTTTCTAGATATTATTTGACGTTATTGCATTATGTCTGCACCGCGTATATGGTTCGGATAGTACATTGGGAGGGAAGAATCTACTATTGAGCGTATAGAATTTCTATTTCTAATGGTTTAAATGGTGTATATAGTGTACCCCCGAGTTCTACGGAACGCCTGGTGGGACAACTATTCTTCTATTTCTCCCCCCTCATGTGCCATTAGAGATGTCTCGAGTGCATATCACATAGGTGGTTTAGTTCCCCTATTTATTGTTTACTGCTTTACTTTCATGCATGTCGATTTCTTGTCTACTTGTTATGTCTCTCTGAGGACCTAGCACCCTTTTCAGGTATAAAATATCATAAATATTTGCAGGAGCACGAATCATGAATCACTACTTCTTTCTCTTTCGAGGAGGTCTTCCTTTAGAGCTTCTTGATCACTAGATGATGTACTATTTTTTTGTCTTTCTTATATCCTAGTTGACAGTGGATTTGTCACACCCTAGAACCAGAATTGTCACTACCCAATTCTAGAAAATAGGGTTATTTTTTTATTTTTATTTGGTAAATTGTGTATTGTATATAATTAATTATATTTATATTTAATTAGTGTTTGTATTATTTTTTATTGTTTGTTTTAGGATTTTGGCTAGTCTGGACCCATGTCAGACCCTAGTGGACCCATGTCCGACCCAACCCACACCCTTGTGAGACCTATTTTTGGGTTTAGAATATTTATTATATTTTTAATAGGCTAGTTGGAGAGATTGGGAGTTAGTTTGAGTGCTTTTGGAACCCCGAACCCAAACCCAAGTGAGATGAGGGCATTTTGGTCATTTGGAGACTATGTAAACCTACTTTTCTACTTAGCCGACCCCCTATCCAGATCTGGACTGAAACCACAACAGCCCTCTTCTTCTCCATTTCTTCTTCACTTTTTCTTCTTCTTCTTCTTCTTCTTCTTCTTCTTCTTCTCCATTCTCCACTCTTCCTTCTTCTTTCCTTCTTCCAACTTCAAGTAAGTAAGTCTTTCTTCTCTTCTTTCTTCTATTTCTTTCATTTGTATAAACCCTAACCCTATACTTTTTCCTAACCTAGGTGTGTAGAGCCTAGACTTAGTTTGGAGGCTAGATTTGGAGGCTTGGAGCTTGTGGGAGGTGATTTTAAGTAAATTGGAGACTTTGGCCTTGGGTTCCAACTTCCAAGAGGTAAACCCTAACTTTTCCCTTACTAATTGCTCTTATGTAGTGTAATTAGTGGTTTAGAACCTTCCTAGACCCTAAGGCTACCCGTGGGAGGAAGTTGGAACAAGTTTGGTTGAGTTTGGAGACTTTGACACTAGGTTTTGTATCAATTTCGGGTGGAATCCGAGATTGGCCCAATTTTGGGTGATGCCCTAGGTTAGACGGACCTAGGTAGGCATTGTTGGGTGTCTTGAGGGTTAGTGCGTGTCTTCGTTCGGACACGTGAAGTCGTGTCGCGGAGAAACGGGCGTTTCGGGCATTTTCGAGATTTTCGTCGTCACCGGTTCTATATGCGTGCGCATTTTTGCCACGGACCTAGAATCGATGAGTTAGCATTTTTTCTAGGATCTAGGCATCGTTTAGAACCCGTGGGTAAATTTTGGGCCGATTCCGAGTTGGTTTGGTGTACGTTTCAGGAGGTTTTCCGAACCGCACACCGCGTGTTCGTCAAAATGACCGAACGACCATTTCGACTTGGTTTCGTAGTTTCGGGCTTGTGCGCGCGTTGGGTTAGCTTCAGGGAGTGTGTGCTAGAGTTCTCGGATTATATTATATATATATATATATATATATATATATATATATATATATATATATGTTTGTGCGTGTAGGGGTGGTTGTGCGCGTGTTAGTGGGGTGTTGTGAGTGTTGTGTTGTGTTTTGTATATATGTGTCTATATATATATATATATATATATATATATATATATATATATATATATATACATATATATACACAAACAACACATATATATATGTATGTGTGTCTCTCTCTCTCTCTCTCTCTCTATATATATATATATATATGTGTTGTTTGTGTATATATATGTGTGTATATACCTATATTTGTGTTTGTGTATGTGTATTAGTGTGAGTGTTTATATATATATATATATATATATATATATATATATATATATATATATGTATGAGTGTGTGTGTATATGTATATATATATATATATATATATATATATATATATATATATATATATATATATATATATATATATATATATATATATATATATATGTGTGTGTATGTGTATATATATATATGGATTGGTGTGTTTATATATATATAGATATGTGTATATATATATATATATATATATATATATATATATATATATATATATATATATATATATATATATATATATATATATATGTAGTGTGTATATAAATATATACATGTGTATGTGTTTATATGTATGAATGTGTGTGTATATATGTGTGTGTACTTATATACATAAGTTGATATGTGTATTAGTATATATGTATAAGTATGTGTGTATATATATATATATATATATGTTTGTGTTGATATATATATAGATATATGTGTGTGCGTGTTCGTGTGTGTGTGGTACTGTGCAGCGCAGCGGGGGAGGGGGGGGGCAGCGCAGCAGCTGCCAGCAGCAGCAGCAGCAGCCTGCAGCAGCAGCAGCAGCCTGCAGCATTCGCAGCAGCAACGTGTAGCAGCTAGGCGTTGCATTTAGCTAGTAGCGAGGGTGAGCTATGTTTATAGATAGATTGATAGATAGATAGATAGGTAGATTGATAAATAGATAAATAGATAGTTAGATAGATATATTGATAGATAGATATTAGATAGATATATAGATGGATAGATAGATAGATAGATAGATAGATAGATAGTTACATCTATATATATGTATAGATATATATACATATAACTAGATAGAGGTATAAATACTAGATATAGATATACATATATGAGAGTGTGTATGGGTATATATGTATGTGTGTATGTGTGATGTATATATATATATATAGATATCTAGGTATATAGCATATAGATATGTAGGTATGTATATATATGTGTGTTGTATATATATATTAGCCTAGATATATATATACCTAGGTGTCTATATGTTCATAAATAGTTATCTAGAGGGGTAGTTAGAGGGGTATTAGAGAGGTATCTCAATACCTTGAGATATCCAAGGTATTGAGTTTCGAGCAGAATTTTTGAGCAATTGCCTAGGAATAGGTTTAGAGTTATTTTTATATATATATGTGTATATATTTACGCATGCTAGCATAGGTTTTAGCGGGTTTAGGCGGGGTGTGTAGCCTAGGTCGAGGTATCGAATACCGAGGGTATCCCGGTATCTTGAGGAGGCGAGTTTGAGGGTTTACTAGCTTAATGAGCTAGTTTTGACCTAGAATTTTAGGGACACCCTAGTTTGACCTAGCGTTGACCATAATTGCCCTCGTTGACCGTAAAAGTCAACGTTTGACCTAGTTTTGACCTAGGGTTGACTTTTTGGACCCCGGGTTGACCTTTTGACCCGAATTTCACCAGTTTGACCCGTTCGACCTAGAATACCTCTAGAACCTTATTTCTAGTTATTTTATATCAGTTTAAATTCATAGAACCCTGTTTAATCTTGCTTTTCGTAATAGGTTCTTGTGACGCCAGTGCGGATCTTGATCCTCATCAGTTGCTCAGGACGTCAGGCAAGTACCAATCTCTGATAGTTTACATTTCATGATAGTATTTATATCACCTGTTCTAGAACTGTAATACTTGATTCTGACACATTGTTATACGAGCTGGTACTAGTGGATCCCGTCATGAGATACTATCTCCCTTACCGTGTTCAGCGGGTACTCTATCACGTGTATTTCATCATGTGCTTCGGGTATTGATTCTCATGTGCTATCATGTGCTTCTTGTGCTCTCGCCTTCGTGTGTGTGAGCTATTTATCATGTACGTAGCATGCCGTGGTTGGATCCAAGAGTATTAGTAGGGGAGGGGAGTAGGAGTTGGTTATGTGATCAAAGCCAAACAGTATTCATGTGTATGTCGGTTATGCAACTCACGCATAACGGAGTTATCATAGTTTATTCATGTGCAACCTAAGCCGATCACATAACGAACTTGTGCTCAAGGCACTTAGCTAGTATTTCTGTTTTCTCACATGCAGTTACTTCTTTACTTGTATTGTTCTCCAGTTTATATTGTAGCTACTTTATCTGCTCCATCATGTATTTATTTTCTGTGCATCTTGTATACTTTTCTATTTCTAGTCATATACACCTTACCATGTATTTGGAGTTGCTTTCAGAGTTATGTACTTCGCTCCAATCCTGACTGGGCATATTTTTTCTAGAGGATCCTGAGGATTTCTGCCCGACATTCTACGGGCCGGGCGTCGAGGAGTGTTGTGACCCCGAGACTGAGGAGGAGCCCGTCGAGGAGACGCCGTTAGCGCCCTAGTTAGCTAGGTGGGTTTTCCTGGATTGTTCTCAGTTGATTATTGTGGATGATTGTACTTATTATTTTGTTGTTGTGAGATATTGTAGACTTGGACTGTATATTTGGATATTGTCTTGCTCTGTGTTTCTTTGTTTCTTTGTGATATCATATCGTGCTTTTACTCTTCCCCTAGTTATTGTGATTGAGTATTCATATATATATTGCATGGTTTCCCTCCTTTTGGAGAGGATATTGACAAGTTTTGTGAGATATAGATTGTGACCTAGAACGAACCTTTACAGCGTTCTACCGTCGATTCTGCGACGTAGGCTGGACGTACCCACGACTCATGCCCGATTTTTCGGGTGCGGGTCGTGACAAGAATACTGCAAAGCGGAGGAATGACTCAGCCAACCATACCTTGCGGAATAGCGAAGTAACCCGCAATATGTTAAGGTTGTCTAGAGACAAGGGGGTGCATACTAAAAATTAATTCTTTTTGGGTTAAAAACTTTTATATCTCAATTATTCAAATAAGTAGGAATAAATTAGAATATTTCAGAATAAGAAGTAAGGCGTCCCTAACGCCGCACCCGAATATTCTTGAGATATAGCAATTACAAGTAATATGTCATATACACAATCAAAGGTATACATGACAGTGAGTCTGTCACGCCCCGATTTTGTCCAATTGATAATCGTCCCCCGAACGTGATGTCATGCACGCATAGGGCGCGTGTGCCCAAGGCCTAGGCATAAAGATAATCTTTAGAACATATGAAACATAGTATGCAAATAAGATAACACACATTGAGGCATAGAAAAGTTTTTTTTTTATTGATAATGAAAATCTAATTATAGACTCTTGACCCAAAACGATAAGGATACCACACGGGCTTACAACTTGGATACAAAATGAGATAGCTGTTCCATACATCATATTCTTTACTAAAACTTTAAAATGATGTAGACACCTGCTGGCGAAGCTATCGCCTTGCCTCGAAGCTGCATATAAGGATCGTGCGGCCTTCGAGTACTTTGTACAACTTTCCAAAAAGGGGTCACGAATGATTGTGGAGAGTACCGGATTGGTTGGGGGAAGAAGAAGCTTTAGCTCCTCGCCGCGTCGCTTGGGCTCGGAGAACCTGCTACAACGAGGGTCAGTACTTTGAAAAGTACCGGTGAGGGCGAGCTAACCCAACTAACCAAATCTAGAGTTGTTTATATGAAGAATGCAATTATTTGTGGTCTTTCTATCTTGCCTTAGTTCAATTCACATGCAAACATTGAATATTCGATTTAAAGAACAAACATGATACCATTAGGTAACTTTTTTACCTTTCCGTCTGAATTGCCTGCACAATACTTACCATGTCCTTCCCTGCCACGAAGACACAATTAGTTTGAGCAAGCAATGCAAAAATAAATGTATATTGGGTCATGGCATATCATTGCCACCATGGACAATAGCTACATTAAGCGATGACCCTTGCATCTCGGGTAGCAAGCCCCGCTACAAGGCCTCCCGTATTACCGTGCTAGGATCGCTAGCGTAGCTATCCGAGTTTCGCCCAGAATGAATCAGCCCTAGTGCCCCAGGCATCGTTAGCAGAAACTAAACCTTGTGCACAAGTTGTCCGACCGAACTAAGCATTGACACAAAATTAATAGATAAAGCATTCAAACACAAGAATGTATACATCTACTTTAACATAGTGTATTTGGCATAGTCTTCCTGTCCAAGTGATTGCATTTCAATATAGTTTGCATAATACACCTGTAAAGTTATATAAAATAAGTTCTAGCTACAACTAAAACATGAATATATAAATGCATAGCGGACAAGCACGCATCAATGTGATCGTTTGAGAATTCTAAGTGACAAGCATTTCATGTATTTCAAGTCTAACTCGTCTTTTCCTTTGACTCAGTTTATTCTTATTATGATATCATTGGGATGAGATGTACAATGAGCCAATTTATTTAGAGTGAAGACTTGGAAGAAGGGTGCTAATCAAAATAAAGCCACTCACAAGTTGGTGAACTACGAGAGAAAAGGGAGAACTTCAAGACTCCGCTTGCGCGTCGTCTACTCGATCACCTGCACGCACCAACAGACAATCAATATCTCTTGCTTTGGTCTCCAAAGTTCGATACGAAATACGAAATCCTAAGAACGAAGGCAATGAAATCCATCAAAACCGTTCAAGAAAACATAAGTCATAAGACCAACAAGAAAGCAACCAAACGGCATCAAAAACGGGCAAGGAAACCAGCACAACGGAAAGGTCCCTCTCGACTCTGCCACCGAGTCCTTCCTTGAGGCATGATCCGTTGAATATGGGACCTAATTTCGAAGAAACCAATACATAACGAGAAAAGAATCTTGATTCAATCTGTCTCGATCAGACGGTATCAAGTATTTCTTGGTCGTGCTCCCCGAATAGGGGGAACGGGCATTACATTATAACCATCTAATAGAAAGTTTTGTCCCAAAACTTAGGAATATAACCTACCCCTAAGGAATAATGAGGGAAACCTTTCCCTCATATCAGATTCGAGTTCCAACGTCGATTCTTCGACCGCGTGGTTTCGCCAAAGAACGCGCACTAACAATACTGCCCGATTTCGTAACTGCTTTTCCTTATGCTCCAAGATCTGCACGGGTTCTTCGACGTACGATAAGTCCGCCTGCAGATCTAACTGACCAAAGTTTACCACATGGTCCAGGTCGTGCATATATTTTCTAAGCTGAGACACATGAAAAATATCGTGCACATCTGATAGGGCTGGCGGCAGTACAATTTGATTGGCAACTGAAGTAACTCGTTTGAGAATTTTGAACGGGCCAAAAAATCTCAGACTTAACTTCCCCTTTACCCCAAATCTTGTAACACCACGCATGGGCAAGACTTTTAGAAATACATGGTCCCCCACTTGGAACTCAAGGGGGGCAACGACGAATATCGGCATAGATCTTTTGCCGACTTTGTGCTACACCATTCTCGAATCAACCGGACCTTTTGGACTGTTTCTTCAACCAGTTCTGGCCCACGGATTTGTCTCTCTCCAACTTAATCTCAGCAGATTGGTGACCTACACTTCCGTCCATACAGAGCCTCATACGGAGCCATCTGGATGCTAGACTGATAAATGTTGTTGTATGCAAATTCGGCTAGCGGCAGGTTGACGTCCCAACTTGACTTTGAATCAATTACGCAGAGGCGCAACATGTCTTATAGTACCTGATTCACCCATTCTGTTTGGCCATCTGTTTGAGGATGGTAGGCTGAGCTGAACTTCAACTTGGACCCCATCGACGACTGAAGACTTTCCCAGAAATGTGAGACGAACCGTCCGTCCCGATCTGACACTATAAAAACTGGCACTCCGTGCAGCCGGACTATCTCATCAAGGTAGGTCTGGGCAAGGCGATCGATGCTCCAAGTACTTTTAATAGCAATAACGTGTGCAAACTTGGTTAACCGGTCGACGATGGCCCAGATTGCGTCATTCCCCTGTTGCGTCCTTGGCAGGCCAACAATGAAGTCCATGCTGATGTGCTCCCACTTCCATTCCGGGATAGCAAGATTCTGTATTTCTTCGCTCAGTCTCTGATGCTCTGCTTTCACCCTCTGACAGGTTATGCATTTCGACACAAAGAGCGCCACATCTTTCTTCTTGCCGTGCCACTAGAAGACAGTACGAAGGTCTCTGTACATTTTCGTGCTCCCGGGATGGATAGTATAGGCTATATAATGGGCTTCCATAAGGATCTCTTTTCTGAGTTCTGAATCATTGGGGACACATAGCCTTCCCTTCACTCGCAGTACCCCATTCTCATCTACTACAAAGTCTTTCGCCTTCCCCGCTTGAACTTGCTCCTGTATTTTCTGGAGGAATGGGTCGTCCCTCTGAGTATATGTGACTTTCTCTATCAGGTTAGGTACAAATCGCATCTGAACAACCCGCTCGCCACGATAACAAATTTGGAGTTTGATGCCCATTTCTTCTAGCTCCCTTTGTAACCTGCGATCGACGGACAGAGATCCCGCAAAGACCCGACTCAACGTATCCGCTACCACATTTCCCTTGCCACGTGTGTAGTCTTTTCCAAGTCGTAATCCTTTATCAATTCTAGCCAACGCCGTTGTCATAGGTTTAGATCCGCCTGGGTGAACTAGTACTTCAAACTCTTGTGATCGATATAAATTCGGCAAGGCACTCCATAAAGGTAGTGTCGCCACAACTTTAACCCGAACACAATTACTGCCAGTTCCAGATCATGCGTAGGATAATACTTTTCATGCTTTTTCAGCTGTCTGGATTTATAGGCTATCACTCTGTCTTGCTGCATAAGTACACACCCTAAGCCCTGTCCTGACGGGTCGTTAAAGATTTGGAATCCCGAAGTCACATATAGTAGTGCAAGTAACGGGGCAGAGGTGAGGCGATGCTTTAACTCTTGAAATAAAGTTTCACAGTCGGCGGACCACTCAAACGCAACTCCCTTCTGTGTGAGGCGAGTCAGAGGCAATGCTAGTTTGGAAAAATCCTTTACGAACCGCCTGTAGTAGCCCGCTAACCCGAGAAAGCTTCAAATTTTGATAACGGATGCAGGTCGCTTCCACTCGACAATGGTCTCCACCTTCTTTGGATCGACTGAAATGCCTCCCACAGAAATGATGTGCCCAAGGAAAGATACACTGCTCAGCCATAATTCGTACTTACTCAGTTTCGCATATAACTTGTTGTCCCGAAGGTTTTGCAGCACGGTCCACAAGTGCTCTGCATGCTCCACCCCATTCTTCGAATACACCAAGATGTCATCGATGAATACTACTACAAAGCTATCGAGATACGGCCAGAATACTTGGTTCATTAAACCCATAAAGGTAGCAAGGGCATTGGTTAAACCGAACGGCATTACCAAAAACTCATAGTGGCCGTAGCGAGTGCTAAAGGCTGACTTTGGCACATCGTCCGACTTAATTTTGAGCTGATGGTAACCTGAACAGAGATTAATTTTTAAGAATACTGTTGCAACTTGTAACTGATCAAAGAGATTATCTATTATGGGGAGGGGGTACTTATTTCTGACAGTAAACTTATTCAATTCCCGATAGTCGATGAAAAGCCGCATCAAGCCATCATTTTTCTTAACAAACAATATAGGCTCACCCCATGGCGACACACTCGGACGGATGTATCCATGATCTAGAACTCTTGCAACTGTATCTTTAACTCCTTCAGCTCTGCCGGTGCCATTCGATATAGAGTTTTAGAAATTGGTTGGTTTCCTGGAAATGTATTGATAGTAAATTCTATCTCTCGATCGGGTGACATACCGCGCAACTCGTCTGGAAACACGTCGGGAAAATCTGCCACAACGGGAATGGATTCAACTTTACGCAATCTTGCCGAGTGTCTCGAATGAACGCCAAGTACCCTCCATAGTCGGAGTGAATCATCCGTCGAACAGACATTGCTGAGATCACCATGCAGGCATTCGACGCTTTCGACTGTGGACTGCACGAATAGCAAAATTCGATCTCACCAGAAAGATAAAACACGACTTTCTTCTCCACACAATCGATAGTAGCTGAACAAGCACCAATCCAATCCATTCCTAGAATGATGTCGTAGTCCCCTATATCTAGAACTATCGCATCAAGTGACAATTTCCTTCCTCCAATACAAATATAGCCATTATGACAAACTAAATCTGCAGGCAAGCTCGTGCCTGACGGTGTACTGACGCTAAGCCTTAGGCCTAACGGGATTTGAATGAATTTGTGTTCCCTAGCAAAGTTTGTTGACACAAAACTGTGTGTGGCACCTGAATCAAATAACACTTATGCAGGTACATTATTGAATAACAACATACCTGACACTACGGTGTTCGAGGCAAGCGCCTCGTCCTTCGTCAAGGCATAAACCCGGCCCCCAGTGTTCGGATGGCGCTCTTGTTGCTGCGCAGCCCGATTCGCTTGTGGTCCCTGAACTGAATTTTGTAGCTCTATATGGTGCTGAGGGACTCAGTTTGGACGATCAAGATAGTCTCGAGCATAATGAACCAACCGACCATAATTGAAGCATCCCTGATTTCGACATTCGCTAGCCTGGTGCCCTGTACGGTTGCATTTTGCACAGCGCTGCCCCTGGTTTCCCCCCTGATTATTGCCCTAGTTGCCACCATTATTCGGACGCTTGTTAGCATTGTTTCCTCCTGTATAACCTTGGCGCTTATGATGAGAATGTTACACAACGCCTGCATTAGTTGAAGGATAATGCAGTTCCAGGACCAGGGCATGGTTAAGGACTTTCCTCATCGTCTCGTATTGCGGAGTAACTACGTGCGCGTGAATGGAAGGTCGCAGGCCGCCTTCGAATCATCTGGCTCGGCTTGCTGGATTGGGCAGGTAAGAACTAGCAAGCTTCGCTAACCGATTGAATTCTGCGGCATACTGTTTTACTGTCATCGTTCCTTGTTGCAGACGTACGAAATCGTTCTCTTTCTGATGATGAATGGGTGGGGGAATAAATTCTTCTTCGAATGCACCACGGAAGGTAGACCAAGGGATCATCTTGTCATCGGTATTTGCGAAGAGCGATCTACGGTGCACATCCCACCAATCGTGCACGTTCATCCGAAGCTGGAGTTGGGTGCAGGCGACTCGCTTGTCATCGAGTACTTCTAGAAGCTTAAAGTGGTCTTCTAGCTCGGCCAACCAATCTAGTGCCACAACGGGATCCTCCGTCCCTCGGAAGGACGTGTTGCAGACCTTTTTGAAGTCGACAAAGTCGAAGGTAGTCACATCCTTCTTCTTTGCGTTTTGGGGTACTATGACTTCATTTGTCGCTGGCTCCACCGGTTCTGCTATTGTTGTTGCGGATTGGTTAGAAGCCAAGGTCTGAACAATTTTTTGCAGAGCGTCCACCTGCTTCTGCTGGATCTCAAATTGAGCCTCTAAATTTTTCTCCAACTTGTCTTGTGGGGACTCATCCCTCTTTTATTGTGCTTCCAGCATTTGCATCATTCGTTCGACCGGATCGACGGAGGGCGTAGGTCGTTGGCTCTCAGAACTAGCCGAAGTGCCAAAAGTACTTGCATCAACTTGCCCTGTTGCTTGTGTTTGGGCTATTCCTGCTAAAATAAGGAACTTACATCAGTTTCATAGAGTATTACAAACTCACTGTATGGAACGCATCTTATTTTTCACCAATTGATTTCAAAAGTTAAACTCGGATGGGACATGGTCATCTTAAGAAAACTTTCTGACACGAGATAAAAGGATCTGAAGCTTTGCTCTGATACTAATGTCATGCCCCAATTTTGCCCAATCGATAATCGTCCCCCGGACGTGGTACCGTGCACGCGTAGGGCGCACGTGCACAAGGCCTAGGCATAATAATAATCTTTAAAACATATGCAACAGAGTACACAAATAAGATAACACACATTGAGGCATAAAAAAGTTTTCTTTTATTAATAATGAATATCTGATTACAAACTCTTGACCCAAAACGATAAGGATGCCATACGGGCTTACAACTTGGATACAAAATGAGATAGCCGTTCCATACATCATATCCTTTACTAAAACTTCAAAATAATGTAGACACCTGCTGATGACGCAATTGCCTTGCCTCGAAGCTGCATATAAGGATCGTGCGACCTCCGAGTACTTTGTACAAATTTCTAAAAAGGGGTCACGAACGGTTGCGGAGAGTACTGGACTGGTTGGGGAAAGAAGAAGCTTCAGCTCCTCGCCGTGCCGCTTGGGCTCGGGGAAGCTGCTGCAATGAGGGTCAATACTTTAAAAAGTATCGGTGAGGGCGAGCTAACCCAATTAACCAAATCCAGAGTTCTTCATATGAAGCATGCAATTATTTGTAGTCTTTCTATCTTGCCTTAGTTCAATTCACATGCAAACATTGAATATTCGATTTATAGAACGAACATGCTACAGTTAGGTAACTTTTTTACCTTCCCGTCTGAACTGCCTCCACAATACTCACCATGTCCTTTCCTGCCACGAAGACACCATTAGTTTGAGAAAGCAATACAAAAATATATGTACATTGGGTCATGGCATATCATTGCCACCGTGGACAATAGCTACAGTAAGTGGTAACCCTTGCAGATCGGGTAGCAAGCCCCGCTACAAGGCCTCCCGCATTACCCGTGCTAGGCTCGGTAGCGTAGCTATCCGAGTTTCGCCCGGAACAAATCGGCCCTAGTGCTCCGAGCGCCGTTCATAGGAACTAAACCTTGTGCACAAGTTGTCCGATTTAACTAAGCATTGATACTAAATTAATAGATAAAGCATTCAAACACAAGAATGTATACATCTACTTTAGCATAGTGCATTTGGCATAGTCTTCCTGTCCAAGTGATTGCATTTCAATATAGTTTGCATAATACATCTATACAGTTATATAGAATAAGTTTTAGCTACAACTGAAACATGAATATATAAATACATAGCGGACAAGCACGCATCAATGTGATCGTTTGAGAATTCTAAGTGACAAGCATTTCAAGTGTTTCAAGTCTAACTCTTCTTTTCCTTTGACTCAGTTTATTCTTATTATGATATCGTTGGGACGGGATGCATAATGATCCAATTTATTTAGAGTGAAGACTTGGAAGAAGGGTGCTAATCGAAATAAAGCCACTCACAAGTGGGTGAACTAGGAGAGAAAAGGGAGAACTTCAAGACTCCACTCGCGTGTTGTCTACTCGATCTCTAGTACGCACCAACAGACGATCAATATCTCCTGCTTCGGTCTCCGAGGTTCGATACGAAATGCAAAATCCTAAGAACGAAGGCAAGAAAATCCATCGAAACCGTTCAAGAAAATGCAAGTCATAAGACCAACAAGAAAGCAACCAAACGGCATCAAAAACGGGCAAGAAAACCAGTGCAACGAAAAGGCCCCTCCCGACTCTGCCGTCGAGTCCTTCCTTGAGGCACGATATGTTGAATATGGGACCTGATTCCGAAGAAACCAATCTATAACGAGGAAAGGATCTTGATTCAATCTGTCCCAATCGGACGGTATCTAGATTATCCGTCCAATAGGTGCCGGTTGGCTAAATGCCCAAAAGATTATAGTTTATGAAAGACGAGCAGTGAATGAAGGAATCCACTCGTATCCCTCTGCAACCATCCTTCTGGTGCATGCCATCAGTGAGGGAGAGATACGCTTGATCCTCAGGTGCTGGCTCTAAACCTGGCTATGCAAAATCTTTGTGGAAAACGGGAAAAGATTTGGGTATCAAAAATAAGATTTTGTTTCTTCCAGCTTTTCGGTACCAACTGTTTAGGATAATAAATGGGAAAAGATTGATAATGTGGAAAACGAGGTCTTAGACGAAAACCCGTCCTTCTTTTATGTTTACAAACAAGATTATACAATTTAATCCTATACGAGGATGTCTGAGTACAATTTATTTAATCTGGGTAAATATTGCTATAGATGTCTGATCTGCAGTCGATCACTTTAGCACTTGGATCACACGATGTTGAAGAAGTACCGTGGAAGACAGAAAGCAGCTTCGCAGGTTGCTAAAGAGGGTGGATGCTCGATGCCAAAGTCGTCGATCCCTTCTCTTTGCTTGAGCTCTGGATTCTCCTCTCCTCTCTCTCTTGACCTCCAATTTCTTTGATCAATTTCTCTCTCACCAATTTTTGACCTTTTTCCTCGTTGATAGAGGTCTCTATTTATAGAGTTTTTAGTGACAGTGATCACACAGTCGGCGTAGAAACCGAGTAGTGGAAAGTACAGCACCCTTTTACACGACGGTTTAAAATAACCAATACCTGCGTATAGATGACCTTTTGAGTGAGCATGTGACGTGTGTCCAACTAAGGGACAGAATGCGTATATCTGCTGCGAAGATCATGGCGTAGAAGCCACGAAGGTAGTTATCCCCTGTATAGAAGAGGTTGGCGTAGAAGCCAATGACTGTCACCATGGCATAGAAGCCAAATAGGCATAGAAGCCAAGTAGGCATAGAAGCCAAGTGGGCACAGAAGCCGAGTAGGCGTAGAAGCCGAGTGGTCATAAAGGCCGAGTGGGCACAGAAGCCGAGTGGGCATAGAAGTCGAGCAGGCGTAGAAGCCGAGATGATGTGGACGTTTTAGCCGGAATTACTGCTCTTGGAGATATAATCAAATCTCTTGAATTAAATGCAGAGATCTGCCCCCATCCTGCGCATTAAATGTAGAGGCTTGTCTTTAAGATTTGCTATCATTCTGTGCATTAAATGCAGATACGCGCCTCGAATCCTGTACGAAGAGTAACTGCTGATGTGGCGGTCTATTTGCCTTCTGCAGAGCGTAAGAAGCTCACGTCTGCCTGTGTAAAACTGGGCAATGCAATCCCTTATATGCGTAAGAGTAGTTTACGCAAAGGGGACGCCACTAAACGATGGTTCGGTGACATTTAATCAAATCCCCAGCATTAAATTCGGGGATCCGCCATTATCCTGTGCATTAAATGAGGAGGCATATTTTGAAGGCCTGCTACCCTTCTGTGCATCAAATGCAGAGACGTGCCTTGGGAATCTGTCAGTATTCGGCACTTTAAGTGCAGAGACGTGCCTCGAGAAACTGTCATCGCTCTTTGCATTAAATGCAGAGACGTGCCTCGAGCCCTGTACGAAGTACAACTTTTGACATGGCAGGCTATTTGTCTTCTGCGGAGCATAAACAGCTTACATCGGCCTGTGTAAAACTAGGCAGCATATCCCTTTGTATGTGTGAAAGTGGTTTACGCGAAGGAAATGACAGTAAATGACAGCCTGGGTTACAGTGCCGCGCCATCATGATACCCGTCGCTTGGGTTGTCGTACAGTACTCTTTGTCAGGAGTCCAGACGTCAGGTTCATTGCATGATCTGACAGGTTCATTTTAAAGAATACGAAGCGTTCCTCGTACACTTCAATGCTGCATTGAAAGCGGCTGAGTTTTACGCCCTAAAGGCGATGAAGCACCCTGTTTACGCTGAAGCAGCCTGGACATACTGCATTATACGGATGGTCCTTGAGCCTATATTTTTACGCTTTGCTCAGCAGAAAAGCTCTGTTCACACGTTTGATGGCTCTGAGGTCCTCTATTTATGCTGCCCTGCATCAACATGCTGCGTATTGCTATCCAGCATATTTTTCATGCTTCTATAAGACCCCCTTCAAAGGTTTTAAATTCCTCGTAATTTGAAATGCTTTGAATGAAGCATGAATCGTTCCTCGTAACTCGAAATGCTCTGAATGGAGCCTGAAACGGTCAAGCCTGACACGTTCTTTCATGGCTGACTTTATGGCGGAGTTATTGGGGATAGGTGATCTATTTCGCCTATAAAAAGGCTGAGGAGTTTATCCTGTTCTTCCCACACTTCCTTCATCACACAGAGATGATGGCCGGAGTTCGTCGGGTCGACTTGAGGAAGAAGGAGATCATGTTCTTCCAGCCTGTAAGGAGCCGAAAAAGACGGCATCTTCGAGCAAATGTCCTCTGCAACGATGGATCATGGAAGGATATCATAACCTCCTTTGCTCAGGATAATCAGCAACTTTGTATGGTGGTTCTTCGGGAGAGAAGAAGGTTGCATTTCGCCATGTCGCTTGCAAGCGGTACCTTCTCCCGTTACCTCCGTGGACGAGAATAGACAAACTGTAACTGTAAACACCCTAAAATTTTCAGATTTTTTAAAATCAATTTTGGGAATTTTTCTGCAATTTTCAGGAATTTACAATATGTGCTATGGTGATTGTAGGATTTTTAATTGCTAATAACTATCATTAAAATGTAATAAAAATATGATTTTGTGGTGTAAAATAGAAAACCGGACTTAGGGTAATTTTCTGGGATTTTATTGGGCCTAAGACCTATTTTTAAAGCCTAAAAACTATTTTTACTAATTAATTAATTAATTACTGTTATTATTATTATTATTATTATTATCTTTGTTATTATTATTATTATTTTGTTTGGGCCCGGCCCGGCCCAGTGGGCCGAGCCCAGTGACTCAGCCCCCAGCCGAACCTAGCGGGTCGGGCGGGTCCGCCAACCCGGAGCCCGCCGCCCGACCCGACCCGTCACCCTTTCCCTGCCCCCACGACCGCTGTGCGACCGGTTCTCCCGCGCCACCGCCGGAAACCGCGCCGCCTCCGCCGGGGGAGGCCACGTCCTCCCCTCAGCCTGCCTCCTCCGCCACGAACGACCCCGCGCCACCCTATAAAACCCCCCCCACTTCATTTCCTCCGCCTCACTTCAACTCCCCTAAACCCTATCTCCGCCCGACTCCGTCCCTCCGCCGGTGACCTCCGCCCGGAGCCCAGACCCCTCTGCCCTAGCCGCCGACCTCCTCCTCGTCGACCGGAGCGCGCCATCCACCACTCTCCAGTACCTCCTCCTCCTCCTCCCTCCTTCCTTCTTCTCCTCCGACCCAACGTCGTCCTCCCCGTCGTCCAGCGTCCCCTCCCCCGACTCCAGCGCCTCCGTCGGTGATCCGACGACCCGCCGCCGGCCAGCTCGATCACTGGTAGCCTCCGTCGTGTCCTCCAGCAGCACCCTAGGCCAGACACGGGCACAGCCAGACACGGCCACGGCGTGGACACACCGTACAGGACACGGGATACGTGTCGGACACAGGAAACCCCCATTTCGAAGGGCCTCGTTCAGGTACTCGTATCTTGCACCCTGTATCTCCGATTTTGATTCTGTGAATTGCTACGCGAAGCCTGGATGACCCTCTCGGTGCCCGGACAAACCGCTCGGGATATCGCGTCCTGTGGTGATCGCACACCGCGATCCAAAAACAGGAAAAACCAGACCCTGTTTTCCCCCCGGAACTGAGTACGCCCCGCCAAATGGGATGACTTGGTCGTGTGCGATCTTCACAGATGCGTGCGCGCCGTCAATACGGACATGTGGGATTTCGCGGAAGCTGATTCGGGTGTGCGTGCACACCGGAATCAACGCGTATCCGCGGACATCGCCCCGTATTCGCCCTTTCTGCAATTCACCCTAACTTCGTGCATACACGTCGGATCGAGACGAAACTTACGCCATCGGACTCGTAGCGATATGTTGGTCCTGTGGGTCAAGTTTGGTTCGATTCTGAGAACGTTGACAAAATCGCGTGTCGTGGGCCCTAGAGGCCCCGCTCGACGGGCAATTTTATGATCGGCTCATCGGAATTCAAATCTGAAAGTTCCATTGGGTTCGTATCAGCGTTCCTGACCTGTTGACATTAAGTTTGATAAATTTGGAGACCGTTGACCCTGACACGTTTTTCGGTGCAAAGCGGGCCCACCGGTAGACCCCGTTCTGGCCCAAAATTACCATTTTTGCCCTTGTCTCCAAATTGGACCCAAGGACAGGCGTTCCTAGCTATTTTACACCTTTTGAGCATGATGGTACTGTTTATTTCAGCTTTTGGAGACATCTCTGGAAATTTCTGAAACCAGGACCTTGGTGGAATCCAAACATCAGGCAAGTGCACCTTGTCAAACTTGCAGTCTTTATCTTCTTATTTTCAGTGATAACACTTTGCTGGATGTCTTGTGTAAATTCATATAATCTTGTTTAAACTGCTTAACCTAGGAAACGTATGACGTACCTAGTGTCCGATCATAGTCGGGTGCCAACACCGTACGCGGTGTTGGGTTCGTCATTTAGAGATGGATTCACGATACCCTTTATTCTTGTACTTGACCTATCAAGTACCCTACAACCCAGGACACTTGACACTATCATGGACAGAATCTTCCTGAGATATTCGTGGTGATTCTGTATAGGATACAGGACTGGACAGAGATATTTTATTTATAGACATTATGACTTGTTGCATTAGTTATAATCTCGCTGACATGGACATGAGACGTTATGGTCATGACTTGCATGATTACATTGGGTGGGGAGAGACACACAGGCTACAGGCTGTTCTATATATATATCTACTATTATTGTGAGGTTGTAGACTCTCCAGCAGAGCTAGACCCTTTATGTGTTATTACTGCTACCGGCTCCCCGACACAGAGCTTGTAGCGGTCTCAGCCTGAGTACTAGTGTTGCTCTCATTTGCATATCACATAGATGGTTATATAGTTTACCCTGCTGTTTTAATTACTTATTTCTGCACTGCTTATTTATTTGGCTTGTATTTTCTGTACCTTGCTATGTCCCCTGAGAACCTGGAATGGATTATATCCCCAGGTTTAGCTGAGGAGCAGTATCCCGAGGTATACGGGACCGGAGCTGAAGCTATTGCTGGAGCAGAACCGAACCCTGAAGACGAGGTGACTACCGAAGACTTCTCCTGAGTGCCTGTTCTAGTACTCAGTATTATTTCATGTTTATTTCTTTTGTTCCTGGCCTATTGAGCCAGTGTATTCAGACATAAGTCGGATTGTTTCTCCGACTGACTTGTTGTTGCTACTTATTTTTATTTTATTATGCAGTTTATTTCTTTATCTTTATGGATGAGATTAGTATGATTTGTTATAGTAGACCTTCTGTACAGCTTAAGTACGCCCTGATGGTTCCATTAAATTAGGTTATCCATCGGTGCGTGCTGCTGGCCATTGTCACGCATCTCCAGTCCCTCGACATTTTGGGACTGGGGTGTGACATAGTTTTTGTGGTGGCCCATGCAGGTCCAAAACTAAATTATTCGGTTTCAACTTAGGGACCGGACAGGCCTACAATAAGATAGGATAATTTATAGGATCTCATCCATTGATTGAATCATTTTTGGACTCTATGTCGAATTTAATTTAATTGCTTGAATTGCATCCTGTTTGATTCCTCTGTGCGTTCTCATTGTTTCTTTTTGATGCAGAGTAATGGATCCCAAAAGTGGTAACGAGACCCCCTTGGGTACACCGACTGAAGCGGTGGTTACCTGTGAAGCTGGAACGACGCCAGATACCAGAGGACAATCCTCTCAGAGCAATCAAACTGGCCAGCCAAGTTCCAGGTTCAGGCGTGATGACATCCCGCCTCCTCCCCAGTTCCCTCCTACAATGCCTGTCTTTCCCCCAGGACAGGCAATGGACGGCCAGCAAATATTCCAGATGTTCTACGCAATGATTGAGGCCCAACAGCAGACCCAACAGGAGGCCCAACGCCGAGAGACCGAGAACCTAAGGAACAGCCTAGTCGCAGCATTGGAGCATGCAAATCTACCAAATAGGCGGCCAGCGATGGGATCTATCACAGATTTCCGTTAACTCAAGCCCAGTACCTTCTCGGGCAAGGAAGGACCAACTGAAGTGCATGAATGGCTTACGAACGCGCAGCATCAGTTGGAGGCCGCTGAACTACCAAGGGACAAATGGATGACTGCAGTCAGGATGCAATTGACGGACAACGCGTATCATTGGTGGCTGTCCGAAGAAAGAAGGCTCGGACATGATCAGGTTACCTGGGAGGAATTCTCCAGACTCTTCCAGGAAATGTACATCCCTGCTGTGGCTCGGTCAGAACTCCGAGACAGATTCAACCGCCTGACCCAGGGCAACATGACGGTGGAGGAATATAACGCCGAATTCATTCGCCTGAGCCGCTTCGCCCCTTCGCTAATTTCTACCGAAGAGGAGAAGGCGGAGAAGTTCTTTGATGGGCTCAGGTTCGAGCTTCAGAAGTTAATCGGATCGGTCGCGCCCACATCTTACTCCGACGTCCTAGCTACAGCACGTCGGCTGGAGCGCGTTACTCGAAGGGAATCAATCCTGAAACGTCCATTCTCCTCAGCATCGTCCAAGTCATCACCAGGGGAATCTGCTAAACGGCCCCAGAAGAGTCCGCCTCCAAGAGCAGCAACTAAGAACCTACCTACTTGCCATTACTGCGGCAAAGTAGGACATATTGAAAAAGAATGTAGACGCAAGCTGGGGCTCTTCCTGGTTTGCTGATCTGGACAACACTTCTCAAAGGACTGCTCGGAACGTCGAGAGGGAGTTCTGAATCGACCAGCTCCACCTGCAGCTCTTCCAGCTGGGGGAGCAATACAGACAGGGCTTGGAGGAGCCAGGCCACCTCTACCACCTCAGGCAGCAATGTTCCAGCAAGCTCGTCAGCAAAGGGGTCCCGCTCAGGGACGAGGTCAGGCTTATGCACTAGCAGTCACCGAAGAAGCTACTGCAGGCGAGGTGATAGCAGGTACCATATTAGTAGCTTCAATTCCTGCTGTAGCATTATTTGATTCTGGAGCCTCGCATTCATTTATTGCTGCTAGCTTCGTAGCCACACATAGAATAGCTACCGCACCTCTCTCGAAGATGAAAAGAATTCTAACGGGAGGTAGAATTATCCCGGTTAGTGATACCTGTAGATCATGTTCGGTAGTAGTCTGTGGCCGAGAGATGCGAGCCCAATTCCTGATCTTTTCTATGCCTGATTACGATGTTGTACTTGGTATAGACTGGTTAAGTCAGTACCATGCGACACTTGATTGCCGGCTTAGAAAAGTGATATTTAGACCCCCTAGCCTTCCTGAGTTTAAATTTCTTCGAGGAGCTGTAGAACAAGGGGTCCAGCCAACTCTTAGGGTATTAACTGTAGAAGAGGATTCAGGTTACCCAAGAGTCATATCAGAATTTGTGGATGTATTTCCCGACGATCTTCCAGGTTTATCACCTGATCGGGAGATAGAATTCACAATAGACCTAACTCCAGGAGCCGACCTATCACTTCATCGGTATATCGGCTAGCACCTAAGGAGTTAGTGGAGTTAAAAGCACAAGTTAACGACCTTCTAGAGAAAGGATTTATCCGGCCCAGTGTTTCACCATGGGGAGCACCTATACTTTTTGTACCCAAGAAGGATGGAACTGTGCGGTTGTGCATTGATTACAGAGCCCTTAATGCTGTAACTATTAAGAACCGGTACCCCTTACCATGCATTGATGACTTGTTTGACCAATTGAGTGATGCTAGGGTATTCTCAAAGATTGACCTTAGATCCGGTTATCACCAGATTAGGGTGAAGAAGGAAGATATCCCAAAGACGGCCTTCAGAACTAAGTATTGACATTATGAGTTCCTTGTAATGTCGTTTGGTTTAACCAACGCACCCGCCGTATTTATGAGTTTGATGAACGGAGTCTTCCATCAGTACTTGGATAAGTTCGTGGTGGTGTTCATTGATGATATCCTAGTCTACTCCAAAAACTACGAAGAGCACGAGGAACACCTCAGAATGGTGCTAGAAACCTTGAGAAGGGAGAAGATGTATGCCAAGCTCAGCAAATGTGAGTTCTGTATGGCCAAGGTGCCATTCTTAGGACATATTATCTCGGGTGAAGGACTGTCTGTGGACCCAGAGAAGGTTACTGCTATAGAAACCTGGCCTACCCCTACCTCGGTTGCGGAAGTGAGAAGTTTTCTTGGACTTGCTGGGTATTACCGGCGGTTCATAGAAAATTTTTCAAGGATTACAGAACCTATGACTAAGCTGACACGGAAGGATCAGGAGTTCATATGGATGGAAGAATGCCAGAATGCCTTTGAAGAATTAAAGAGGCGTCTAACAACAGCACCAGTCTTGACTCTTCCCTCAGGGTCAGGAGGTTTTGTTGTTTATAGTGATGCGTCCGGTAGTGGACTAGGTTGTGTCTTGATGCAACATGGCAAGGTTATCGCTTATGCATCGAGGCAGCTGAAGGTCCACGAGAAGAACTACCCAACGCACGACCTAGAGCTAGCTGCAGTGATTTTTGCATTGAAGATCTGGAGACATTATCTGTATGGAGAGAAGGTCAAAATATTCACTGATCATAAGAGCTTGAAGTATGTTTATACACAGAAGGAGCTCAACATGAGACAAAGGCGTTGGCTTGAGTTGATGGTGGACTTTGACATAGATCTGCAGTACCACCCGGGGAAAGCAAATGTTGTAGCCGACGCCCTCAGCAGAAAACCCTCAGCTTATTTCTTAACGGAGCAGCCTCAGCTATTACAAGACTTGCAAGATCTTCAGATAGAGGTTGTTCTACCTGGACAAAATAGGTTGCTGGCTAACCTCGAAGTGAAGTCATCGCTGGTGGAGAGAATCAAAGAAGCTTTGCCTAATGATGCCAGATTCCGAAGGCTGAAAGAGAGAACCGGAGCAGGCATACAAACGGGACTTCACATCCACGAGGACGGGACATTACGGTACGGAAATCGCCTATATGTTCCAAATGGAGAATTAAGGCAGGAGTTGATGACAGAAGCACATAGCTCCATATACTCGGTTCATCCAGGAGGAACCAAGATGTACAGGGACTTAAGACAATATTACTGGTGGCATGGAATGAAAAAAGAGATTGCCCGATTTGTGGCAAAATGCTTAGTCTGCCAGCAGGTGAAGGCCGAGCACCAAAGGACTGCAGGTATGTTATAGCCACTTCCTATTCCTGAATGGAAGTGGAAGCATATTACCATAGACTTCGTCACTGGATTTCCAAGAAGCCCTAGTGGAAAGGATGCAGTATGGGTCATCGTGGATTGGCTCACTAAGTCAGCTCACTTCTTGCCATTCCGAGTCGGACAACCCACGGAATACTAGACGACATGTATATACGACAGATCGTAAAATTACATAGAGTACCGGTTAGTATTGTTTCAGATCGAGACTCGAGATTTACATCTCACTTCTGGCGAAGCATGCAAGAGAGTCTTGGCACCAGGCTCAAATTCAGTACTGCCTATCATCCTCAGACAGATGGCCAATCAGAGCGCATAATTCAGATCTTGGAAGATATGCTGCGATCATGTATACTGGACTTCGGAGGATCTTGGGAAGATCATCTGCACTTAGTGGAGTTCTCCTACAACAACAGCTATCAGGCAAGCATTCAGATGGCACCTTTCAAGGCGTTGTACGGAAGGAAGTGCAGATCGCCAATATGCTGGAGCGACGTTGGCGAACGTCAATTACTAGGTCCAGAGTTGGTAACGGAGACAGTGGAGAAAGTAAAACAGATTCAGAACCATCTCCGTGCAGCCCAGGATAGACAGAAGCATTGGGCAGATGCACACAGACGACCCCTGGAGTTCAAGGAAGGAGAGCATGTATTTTTGAGAATCTCGCCCACTAGAGGTACTATCAGATTTGGCAGCAGAGGCAAGTTAAGCCCAAGGTACATTGGGCCATTCGATATCTTGGAGCGCATTGGTGAGGTGGCTTACCGTCTTGCATTACCTTCATCCTTAGAGGGAGTGCATTATGTATTCCACGTCTCACAACTGAGGCGATACGTGACGGACCCAAGTCATATAGTTGATCATTCTGAGATTGCGGTGGGACCTAGCCTGAGATACGAAGAGCAGCCAGTGGGTATACTCGACACCAGTGAGAAGACACTGCGAGGGCAGACAATCAGACTGGTTCGAGTAGCTTGGAAACAGCACTCTCCTGGCGAATCGACCTGGGAACGAGAGGATGTTATGCGCCAGCGTTATCCACACTTATTTGCAGAATCAGGTAGAACCTAAGCATTCTTTAATTCTGTAAAATCGTGCCTTTATAGTTTACCCTTCGATTGCGAGGACGCAATCCTCTTAAGGGGGGTATATTGTAAACACCCTATCAGATTTTTTAAAATCAATTTTGGGAATTTTTCTGTAATTTTCAGGAATTTACAATATGTGCTATGGTGATTATAGGATTTTTATTTGCTAATAACAAACATTAAAATATAATAAAAATATAATTTTATGGTGTAAAATAGAAAATCGGACTTAGGGTAATTTTCTGAAATTTATTGGGCCTCAGACCTATTTTTAAAGCCTAAAAACTATTTTTACTAATTAATTAATTAATTACTGTTATTATTATTATTATTATTATTATTATTATTATTATTATTATTATTATTATTATCTTTATTATTATTATTATTTTTTTGTTTGGGCCCGGCCCGGCCCAGTGGGCCGAGCCCAGTGACTCAGCCCAGCCCCCAGCCGAACCTAGCGGGTCGGGCGGGTCTGCCAACCCGGAGCCCGCCGCCCGACCCGACCCGTCACCCTTTTCCTGCCCCCACGACCGCTGTGCGACCGGTTCTCCCGCGCCACCGTCGAAAATCGTGCCGCCTCCGCCGGGGGAGGCCACGTCCTCCCCTCAGCCCGCCTCCTCCGCCACGAACGACCCCGCGCCACCCTATAAAAACCCCCCCACTCCATTTCCTCCGCCTCACTTCAACTCCCCTAAACCCTATCTCCGCCCGACTCCGTCCCTCCGCCGGTGACCTCCGCCCGGAGCCCAGACCCCTCTGCCCTAGCTGCCAACCTCCTCCTCGCCGACCGGAGTCCGCCATCCACCACTCTCCAGCATCTCCTCCTCCTCCCTCCTTCCCTCTTCTCCTCCGACCAAACGCCGTCCTCCCCGCCGTCCAGCGTCCCCTCTCCCGACTCCAGTGCCTCCGCCGGTGATCCGACGACCCGCCGCCGGCTAGCTCGGTCATTGGCAGCCTCCGTCGTGTCCTCCAGCAGCACCCTAGGCCGGACACGGGCACAGCCGAACACGGGCACGGCGTGGACACAGCGTACAGGACACGGGATACGTGTCGGACACAGGAAACCTCCATTTCGAAGGGCCTCGTTCAGGTACTCGTATCTTGCACCCTGTATCTCCGATTTCGATTCTGTGAATTGCTACGCGAAGCCTGGATGACCCTCTCGGTGTCCGGACAAACTGCTCGGAGCATCGTGTCCTGTGGTGATCGCACACCGCGATCCAAAAACAGGAAAAACCAGACCCTGTTTCCCCCCCCGGAACTGAGTACGCTCCGCCAAACGGGATGACTTGGTCGCGTGCGGTCTTCACAAATGCGTGCGCGCCATCAATACGGACGTGTGGAATTTTGCAGAATCTGATTCGGGTGTGCGTGTACACCGGAATCAACGCGTATCCGCGGACATCGCCCCATATCCGCCTTTTCTGCAATTTACCCTAACTTCGTACATACACGTCGGATCGAGACGAAACTTGCACCATCGGACTCGTAGCGATACGCTGGTCCTGTGGGTCAAGTTTGGTTCGATTCTGAGAACGTTGACAAAATTGCGTGTCGTGGGCCCCACATGCCCCGCTCGACGACCGATTTTGTGATCGGCTCATCGGAATTCAAATCTGAAAGTTCCGTTGGGTTTGTATCAGCGTTCCTGACCTGTTGACACTAAGTTTGGTGAATTTGGAGATCGTTGACCCTGACACGTTTTTTGGTGCAAAGCGGGCCCACCAGTGGACCCCGTTCTGGCCCGAAATTGTCGTTTTTGCCCTTGTCTTCAAATTGGACCCAAGGATAGGTGTTCCTAGCTATTTGACACCTTCTGAGCGTGATGGTACTGTTTATTTCAGCTTTCGGAGACATCTCTAGAAATTTCCGAAACCAGGACCTTAGTGGAATCCAAACATCAGGCAAGTGCACCTTGCCAAACTTGCAGTCTTTATCTTCTTATTTTCATTGATAACACTTTGCTGGATGTCTTGTGTAAATTCATATAATCTTGTTTATACTGCTTAACCTAGGAAACGTATGACGTACCTAGTGTCCGATCATAGTCGGGTGCCAACAACGTACGCGGTGTTGGGTTCGTCATTTAGAGATGGATTCACGATACCCTTTATTCTTGTACTTGACCTATCAAGTATCCTACTACCCAGGACACTTGACACTATCATGGACAGAATCTTTCTGAGATATTCGTGGTGATTCTGTATAGGATACAGGACTGGACAGAGATATTTTATTTATAGACATTATGATTTGTTGCATTAGTTATAATCCCGCTGACATGGACATGAGACGTTATGGTCATGGCTTGCGTGATTACATTGGGTGGGAAGAGACACACAGGCTACAGGCTATTCTATAAATATATCTACTATTATTGTGAGGTTGTAGACTCTCCAGCAGAGCTAGACCCTTTACGTGTTATTACTGCTACCGGCTTCCCGACACAGAGCTTGTAGCGGTCTCAGCCTGAGTACTAGTGTTGCTCTCATTTGCATATCACATAGATGGTTACATAGTTTACCCTGCTATTTTAATTACTTATTTTTGCACTGCTTATTTATTTGGCTTGTATTTTCTGTACCTTGCTATGTCCCCTGAGGACCTGGAATGGATTATATCCCCAGGTTTAGCTGAGGAGCAGTATCCCGAGGTATACGGGACCGGAGCTGAAGCTATTGCTGGAGCAGAACCGAACCCTGAAGACGAGGTGACTGCCGAAGACTTCTCCTGAGTGCCTGTTCCAGTACTCAGTATTTATTTCATATTTATTTCTTTTGTTCCTGGCCTATTGAGCCAGTGTATTCAGACATAAGTCGAATTATTTCTCCGACTGACTTGTTGTTGCTACTTATTTGCATTTCATTATGCAGTTTATTTCTTTATCTTTATGGATGAGATTAATATGATTTGTTATAGTAGACCTTCTGTACAGCTTAAGTACGCCCTGATGGTTCCATTAAATTGGGTTATCCATCGGTGCGTGCTGCTGGCCATTGCCACGCATCTCCAGTCCCTCGGCATTTTGGTACTGGGGCGTGACAGTAACTGCCGTCCTCGAGTGGCGTTGTTTGTAGGAAAGCAGATTTACCCTGCCTTCCTTCTGTTGGAGGATGGGTCTATGCCCAATTTTGGTATCCTTCCGCCACTGATCATCTTTTTGTTCATCGACTGTGGATGTCGATGAGCCGCCATGGAAGAAGAGGAAGATCTTCACCAATGCGAGAACCTGGCAGAACAGATTTTGGGTGCGATCTTAAGACGACGATGAGGAAGTCCTTTGTAGACGGGATTTCCCTCATATGTAATCATGAAAATATAGAAAACCCTTGTAGACTGGATTTCTCTCATATGTAATCATGATTTTAATTTTAATAAAATCGTCTTTCTTCTTTGCATATGATCATGTTGCCATACTTTGCTGTGAAGTCCGAATATGTGTAGCTTCGACACGTCTGATTCTTTACGCTGACTTCGTATAGAAAGAGTGCTAGGTCCTGTCCTTTACGCATAACTAAGGATGCGCAAAAAGCCGTTTTAGCAGTCGAGTGTTCGAACTGTCCTGCTGTTAGGAACCGCGTAGAATTCTGAACTGTTTTTACTTCTGATAAACAGAATTTTTGTTTAGACCATCGTCTTCAAAAGTGATTTCTCGAAAATCCCTTGGAACAGGGCGAGGAATGGCTGTCAAGAACTGAGCTGCCATCTTGAATTTGTAGACGAAATAATTAGACTAGATTCTGGATGAACTTCGAATCGACCCATGAAGAAGAGTAATTTTCAATGTTGAACTCCGTATGCTTCGGGTACTTGGGGTATCTTGAGGTCAAGAAGGAGTATCTTCTGTGTGAACTCCTATAATTAACCGCCTTGAGAATTTGTTCAGATGTATTGTACTGGCCTGCGCATCTTTCAGATGTGCGTAAAGTCATAGAGCGTAAAATCATAAGTTTGCAGCCTCTGAGCGTAAACTAAACGCCATCGAGCATGAAATCATAGACTTATAGTTCCTGAGCGTGAAGTCATAGGTTTATAGCCTCTCGAGCATAAAAGCTACCAAGCACAAAGACATCCGGGCATGAAACCATAGACTTGTAGCCATTGAACGTAAAACCATAGATTTGTAGCTGTCGAGCGTAGAAAGCTCCTTGGTGCAGAACTGTAGATTTGTAGCCTGTGAAAAGGAAATCTTCCGAGCGTGCAGTTGTGGATCTGTTGCCTCTGAGCGTAAACTAAACGCCACCGAGTGTGAGACCATAGATTTGTAGCTGCTGAGCGTGAAGTTGTAGGTTTGTAGCCTCTCGAGCATAAAAGTTATAGAGCACAAAGGCATCCGGGCGTAAAACCATAGACTTATAGCCTGTGAGCGTAAAACCGTAGATCTGTAGCTGTCGAGCTTAAAAAGCTCCTTTAGCGTAAGAACCACGAATCTGCTTTGCGCGAAAACTTTTCGAATTTTGCCGACTGTCCGCCTTCTCTGAGTAATAGGCTGACGTAGTACCCAATCATAACCGAATATTAATTATGAGATTCGGTTCGGGATTCGAGGAGTCCATCCGAACTCTATATATACCCCAAGTTTCTGAGAGAAAAACTTTTCATCCGTCTTTTGCGAAAGAAAGCCTTCGTCTGTTCGAGTTCTTCTTTGTCTCTTCTCCGAGATTTCAAAGTTTCCAGTAATGGCCCCGAAACAAGTCTCCTCCACTAAGGGAAAGAAGGTTGATTCTTCTTCTCGTTCTTCTGCTCAAGAGGGAGCATCTTCGATCGGGCAAAGCGAACTTCATTCTGAGCGAAGTATCCCGCCGACGAGCAGTGCACCCGGCCTTAAAGGTAGAGCATTTTGGGACAAAAAAGAACGACTGAAAATCCTTCGCACACGTTGTACGTGACCGCGCTAGGTCATCTTCTGTGCTGATAGCCTCTTTGAGGAGGATGATGCACAGAGATATTTCATATTTTATGCCCATATTTCTAATGTGTCAGCACAAAAACTCCATATTTTCGCAGTCTGGCGTAAAAGCTTTGACTATCGAAAGTTGGAGTATAAAATTTTAGTATTACGCTTCTGGATGAAGATTCTGGCGTAATACCTCAACTTTATCAGTCTGGCGTAAAACACAGACTGTGTATTGCCAAAAGCCTTGAACTTTACGCTTTAGGAAATGGATTCCAGCGTAATGGTCAAGTTTTTACGGTCTTGGCGTAAAGCACAAACTGTTGATTTTTGTTTGCGTATGCTGCAAGATCTGTAATGTCTAGTTATAGGAACTGACATGTTTTTTTTGCACTCCTACAGTTAACTTGCATGTGTCTCCGCTAGCCGATGTGATGGGTTCGACCGCCGGGATGCTGAACTCCAACTATCTGGAGGATCTGTCACACGTGACATTTCCTATCTCCGGGCCCCAGTATCCCGAAGGAAGGGAAATTCTGATATCGGCTCAGGGCAAGTGAACGCTGCTAAACTTGATCAATGGAGAGCCCCTGACGTACATAGACGGGGACCAATTCATAAAGCCGGCTTTTCTCTTCGGGGACATGATCGACAAGCAGTCCCAAACGAAGCCCAAGAAAGAACTCTGGATTTTCCCTGCTGGGAGATTGGTTTTGTATCTGCCCAAGATGCCGAGAGACTATCCCATCTCGGCGTTCTTCCATGCCACACATCCCAAGAGGATGTTGTGGACGCTGACTCATGATCTTCACGGCAGGCCGGGGATGATATTTTATTTGAAAGGAGCTGACCAGGGGTCGTTTGTCAGCCGCCCTACCGGTAATGTGACGATGTTCAGGGGACTGTACCCGGGCAGTGTCCCGAGTAAAGACAGCCTAGTGATCCAGCCAGTGCAGTTATTGACCTTCTGTAATGATTTTATGGGGCACGGGGGAGTATACCCTAAGGTGAACCCTCGGTGCGGTGGGTGGATCACCCCTACAAATCTTTGATGGGCTCGCTTAGTTGATTGGGCCTTGAAGCATTTTCAGACCGAGTTGGAGAACATTGATCTGTTTGCAGCTGTGAGTACTACCAGTGTTGGGTTGCCTCCTAACCCCAACCTGTTTCTGGCACTGATGGAGCGATATATTTTGCTCACCGAGACTTTCGCCACTCCACTGGGGGAGTTGGGATTGGCCCTCCATGAGATGGCAGAGATCTCGAGACTGCCGCTGGGGGATACTCCGTATGAAGAGTATGTTCCTACGAACCGGGAACTGGGGGATTCATATCCTCGGGTAGTAGAAGTATACCAGGAGCTGATGTGCCACTACCTCGCTTGCACCACTTTTTATGGTGAGCCCTCAGATTTGGCTCACATCAATAAATGGACGTCATACCTCTTCTTTCACTGGTCTCGGAATGCTAAGCCGGATAAGGTATTGGAGGGCAAGGATCTGTCTGTGAATCCCCTGAGCATGCTTAATGCTCAGGTAGTCGACGATCTCATGGTAGATGCTGGGGCTCCGGACTTGCTCCTCGACGAAGGCATAGAAAAGTATCCTATAGGTACTAAGGCCTATAGTTATTTGAGGCACTGCCACAGGCCTCTGTCCAGGGAAGCTCAACTGGCTGGCTTCCTCTCCATATGGCTGTGCCGAGTGGTGGTACCTAGCGTCGCATCTGCGGACCGCATTTACCGCAATACGCTATGGCCTACAGTACGTCTGGTATTTGGGGCAAGACTGGGCTTGCTCCCTGCCATGGTGTGCCGTATTCAAGCTGGCCTAAGGGCCATGACTGACGGGCTGCTCGCTGATGATACTCGGCGTGATAGCTTTCCCAGGGTAGAATTACCATACATGTATCTAATGGGATGGTTAATTCTTCATAACCCCAGGGTTATGTCTCCCGGCTCCGGCAGTAGTTCGGGGGCTAGCTTCTTGTTGAACTACCAGAAATCTTCCTGGAATGTGGCCACAGTTCTAGACTGTCGGCGGGTGCTGGGCTTCAGTCACAGCTGGAAGCTCTTCTGCACTGTCCCCTCTGCCTAGTCGGTTTGCCAGAAAGTTTAGGTACGATCAGTTGCACGTGGGCAACGTCGTCACTAGCTTCCGATCCAGGGGTGGACTCATTGATGGAGCTAGAGGATGGCGATACTTTCTCATGGGTTACACTGGAGCAATTTTTACTGTGCCGGTCATTACACTCTCCACGGAGCTGCGTATCCTGCACTCTTATGCCCAGTTCTATGTGGCAACGAACACCTTCCATCGCGATTTTGATATGCATGGAAGTTTTAGGGTGCCCTCTTCCAAGTCTGGGGGAAGAGTCGAAGTCCCCTCGGTTTCTTCCGATGAGGGTGAGGACTTCGTTAATCCAGATGAGCCTCTGTTGGCGGTATCGAGGGGGTGAAGTATCTCTGCCTGCAGGGCCTTTGGTAATCTCCGGGAAGCGAAGGGCTCCTGCTCCGAAGGAGACTTCCCATCGCAAGAGGAAGAAGAAGATGGTTAATCGTCCTCTCCGAATTCCTGGTATTGAGGCTCCTGGAAGTGAGCCTGCATCTCCCCATATTGGGGATGATTCTTTGATTGGAGGTTCCTCGCCTTTTAGAGAGGGACCCTCTACAGTTCCGGCGAGTGGTGCCAGAGAATCTCTGCTGGAGGCCGCCGTCGCTGCTACTACTTCAGGTAGTGGAACGAGGTCGCCTCCGGGGTTGAGTATAACAAGACTCCGTATACCTTTATGCGGATCGGCATCGGGGGGGACTCCTGCCGTGCCTGTAAGTGCACCTGGCGAGATTCTAGTCGATGAGCCTCGGTTGGAGTTTGACGAGGACCTGGAAGACTATTTGCCAGCGTCGGTTAGCAGACCCCTTTCTCCAGGTATGACAGCTCGTCTAGCATCATTAAGAAATGATTTAGCTGTACAGGCTGCAGATGCGATATATATGCCGTCGTCCATGGGTAAATGTCGTCTTCATGCCTCTTTTTAGAAAAGTTACCATCATTTCGATACTAACTTCCTTTTGTCCCCTTTTTTTCCAGGGGAAGACCTCTTCGGGGAGGGCAGTGTAGATGCGCCCTTCAGCTCCGTGTCAGGTCCTGGCGGCGACACGGAGGTGGCTGATTTTGAGGAGGAAACATCTTCGGGTGCCGGCTCGCCTGTCGACGAGATTCCGATATCTCAAGAGGAGGACGAGCCTGTCATTGCGATAATGCCTCCTTTGAGTATGCTGGTATCTTCGTCCGGTGTTGGCGCTTCTTCTTTTGTCGTACCACCTGTTGAGGCGACGGCCGTGGCAACATCGTCTACGGTTGTTCTTGGAGGGGGATTCGCCAATATCGAGGCCACCCCCAGCGTCCAATCGGATCTAGCTGTGCTGATCGAGCAGTACACTGATATCTCCTACACCACTTTGAAAATATTAATATCAAGGGTGTTGGCGAAGAATCTGAGTTTTGCGTCGCTGAAGAGGTCCTCCCTGTCCGCGATAATGCCGATCCGAGAATTCGACGACACTGGGCTAGTTGAAACGCTGGAGGAGATAGTTAATGGTTTGGAGCAACCCATTAACGAATACTTGCAACTAGCTCAAGACAATGTTGAAGATCTGGTCCAGGCTTGATATGACTCCATGACTGCGCGGCTTGCCAAACAGATGGCAGACGTAAATAAATCCATCCAGACACATCAATAGGAGATGGATGAAGGAAAAGTCGTCCTGGAGGAGGCCATTGCTCTTCGAACGAAGTGCCAGGCCGAGCACGAAGGGAATATAGCAAGGGTCCTCAAGCTGGAAACGAAACTCGCTCAGGCAAAAGAGTGGGCTTCTCAGTCATCGGAAGCTCTAGTTGTGGTGGATAGCCGATTGGGTGCAGCACAACAGAACTTGGCGCGTGCAGATATCGCCCGTGCTGGTTTTCTTCGGGCTAGAGCCGAACTGTCCCTCCTGAGCAATGATGAGGCATGGTTGGAGCAGGCTCGCCATGATGTCTTGGATTCCAGGACTGAGAGGATGGCCGCACTGGCGTAGCAGCTTCGCGACCTGACTGCTCCCCCAAAATGATGTACTTTTTCTTTTGCTTTTCAACGTACTTCCGCTCCTTTTTTGGGAATAATAAAGAGGCTTTCATCTGACTTTGTGGACCCATCATTTCGGAATATAAATGACAGGTTTGGGTGAAAGTGATATCAGAGGTAATATGGACATGATATACTCTTGGTAAGTTTTAGCAGGATATATCTATTCAGAGGTTATATGGACATGATAGAATACGATCCAACTAGTTTTGATTTGGAAGTAGTTTTGTCAGAATGAAGTTTTTGCCATATTCTACTTGAGCAGAGGTTAAGCATAGTACCTTTTCAGGAATTTGCCATTGATAGAGGCCATTAACAGGTCTCCATTAGGCTGGGCTAACCTGTAAGCGCCGTTTGAGAACGTCGTCTCGATCACATAAGGGCCTTCCCATTTGGGCTGGAATTTGCCCTTACTTCTGTGAGTAAGGATCACCGGCCTTTTTACGGCTAAAACTAGCTCGCCGACTTTGAACACCCTTTCCTTCACTTTTTGATTAAAAGTCCTGGAAATGCGTGCTTGGTAGAGTGCGATACGCTGTTGAGCTTGGAGGCGTTTCTCGTCTAATCCTTCTAGCTCTTGAAGTCTTAACAGGTCATTCTTTTCTTGAGTCAACCCATTAGCCACGGCTATCCTGAGTAAGGGAATTTGGATCTCGATGGGGAGAACCGCTTTGCTCCCGTAGAACAATAAGAATGGTGTGCAACTTGTTGGTGCCCGTACCGTTGTACGGTATGCCCAGAGACATCCTCCCAGCTTCTCATTCCAATTTCTTTTGTTCGAAGAGACGAACTTCTTCAAGAGCTTGATAATGGTTTTGTTGAAAGCTTCCGCCAAACCATTGGCAGCAGGATTATATGCCATAGAGGCGACATTTTGTATTCAATTTTTATCGCAAAATCGATGAAATGCTTGGCTGATGAATTGAGGCCCATTGTCATGGATTATCCTTCGGGATATCCCGAAGCGGTAAATGACGTGATGCTTGATGAAGCTGATCACATTAGATGCCTTCACCTCAGTAAGAGGGATCGCCTCTGCCCATTTGGAGAAGTAATCGTTGATGGCCAGTATGAACCGGTGACATCTGGAAGAAGACGGGTGAATAGGACCAATAATATCCATACCCCATGCTTCGAAAGGCCAGGACGCAACCGTAGGATGTAGATGTTCAGGAGGTTGATGGATAAAGTCTGCATGGACCTGACAGGCTCTGCATTGTCTTGAATACTTTATTGCGTCTGTGATCATAGTAGGCCAGTAATAGCCTATTCTCCTGATGCGATCCTGTAGCTTAGGACCGGGTTGATGCGCTCCGCATACGCCGTCGTGGGCTTCACGGATAATCTGCTGTGCTTCCTCACCAGAGAGACATCATAATAATAGTCCGTCATAAGATCGGCGATATAGACATTGTGACGACGCGTCGAAATAGAAGCGTAATAATCGTCTTTTGACGGATACTGCTTCTTTAGGATCCTCTGGCAAGATTTCGTATGATACGAAATCTATAAAGGGAGCTCTCCAGTCTCTCCTGGGAGGATCTGTGTCCACCGTGTAGCTGCGTTCTATGTGAAAGTTATTCTTCATACAGAATAAATCTCTGTTAAGAAGGATTATCGAATTTTTCCTTCTTATAGGGGTAGCTAAATCTGCAGCTAGACTGGCTAGGGCATCAGCTTCCAGATTCTGAGATCGAGGTACATGCTCTAGGAAGAATCCTTTGAATGTCATGGCTATCTCGACCGTTGCTCGGTGTTAGGGGATGAGGTCTGGATTTCGGACTTCATATATTCCTCTGACTTGATTGACGATTAGCAGAGAATCACCGAAAGCTTCCAGAGATTCGACGCCCAATTCTTTAGCGACTTGGAGGCCGATTAGTAGAGCGTTGTATTCCGCCACATTGTTGGAACAGGGCTCGCTAAGAGAATATGCTCGGTAGATGATAAGCTTATCAGGAGTAACCAGGACAATTTCTACCCCCGAAACCACGTTTCCCCTGGGACCAGTTCTGGAGGCACTATCGAAAATAGTTGCCATGCATCACTTTCCATTACGGAATTACACTCTGCAACTTCGTCGGGAATGTCCTCGTATAGCTTGGAGGCCGCCGGGATCGGATGAGCAGCTAGGAAATCAGCCAATGCTTGGCCTTTGACGGACTTCTGAGGGATGTACACTATGTCATACGGTGTTAATAACATCGCCCAAGTCGCGAGTCGGGAATTAAGAACACTTGGTTTGTTCATCAGTACCCGAAGAGGATTGATCTTGGAGATGATGTGAATGGTTTGGCCTGTGACATAGTGTCGCATTTTCTGAATAGCGAACATCAGAGCCAAGCATTCTTTCTCTACTAGATTGTACCGGTGTTCGGCTCCGACCATCATCCTGCTGAGGTAGTAGATAGCCTGTTCGTGACCCATCTCGTTCTTTTGTGCTAGAAGAGCTCCCAGAGAATGATCCATCGCTCGAACATATAGCACGAATGGTCTTCCTATGACAGGAGGCACCAGAACTGGCGGACTGGTGAGGTAGCGTTTGCTATCACCGAACGCTTGCTGACAGGCTTCGTCCCATACGAAGGATACACCTTTCTTCATGAGACGAGAAAAGGGCTAACATCTTCCAGAGAGGTTGGATATGAATCTCCGAATATAAGCCAGACGACCTTAAAATCCCCTGAGTTCCCTCAGATTGTGGGGCGGTCGCATTTCTAAGATGGCCTTGACTTTATCAGGGTCCACTTGAATGCCTTTGGCGGTTATGACTAATCCCAGAAATTTGCCACTAGATATCCCCAAAAAGGACTTTGTAGGATTCATTTTGAGTTGATCTTGGCGCATTAAGTCAAATACTGTCTTCAAGTCTTGGATGTGATTATCCTTGAGGCAACTTTTGACAGCTACATCGTCCACGTAACACTCCACTATCTTGCGTAAATGCTCATGGAATATGTTACTCATAGCCCGTTGGTACGTAGCCCCGACATTCTTCAATCCGAAGGGCATGACCGTATAGCAATATACCCCCAATGGTGTCCGGAAGGCAGTATGCTTCTCGTCTTCAGGATGCATCTTGATTTGATTGTATCCTGAAAATCCGTCCATAAAAGACATACGTTCAAAGTCGCATATATTGTCAATCATGACGTCCGTGATGGAAAGAGGATACTCATCCTTGGGGCAGGCTACGTTCAGATCTCGGTAATCGATGTAGACTCGTACTTTTCCACTTTTCTTCATGACCGGGACAACATTGGCGACCCAGTCGGGATATTGTTCTTCACGGATGAAGCCGCAGGATATCAACTTCTTGATTTCAGCTTCAATGGCGTCCATCATATCCGGGCGGAACCGGCGTTGGTGCTGCTTCACAGGCTTCGAATCGAGCAATATATTGAGCCTATGAGTAGCTATCTTTGGATCAAGGCCTGGCATGTCCTCATAATTCTATACAAAGACGTCGATATATTCTTTTATCAGCTGTATAACTTCTTCCCTTTCTGCTTCGGAAAGATTATTACTGATAAATATCGGCTTTGGCGAAAGTTTATCCCCAATGTCAATCTGGATAACTTTGTCTTCAGTGGGAGGTTCTCTCTGCTCGAAGCGAAACTCCCATTGTGTATCCATTTGCTGAGCCCAAGCGTCATTCTCAAACGGTTCAGATTCTTGTTCGTCTGATTCGAAGGAATCCGTCACTACCATATTTACTGATAATGTTTGCTCGAGATCATGAGATGAGTCGGAGGGTGCTGAGCCATTTTGAGAGAAAAAAAAGATATCCTCGTTTGTCTCAGGAGCTACGAGGGAGGTGGTATACCCTAACCCGAAACGAGTTCGTTGATAGTAGGGGTCGCTATGCAGCGGCATTCGTCTGCCTTTCCCGTAGTTGAGACCCGGTTCCAGCTTCAAGTTATAACCCATATTTTGCATGATCTTCAGAGCTTGCGGGCTGTACCTGTAAACCTGCATTTTATCGGCATCGTCGTCGAAAGAATCCTCTTGCACAGTCGGTTCATTGCGCATGCGGCCGAATACTATTGAATGTTGACTGCTGCAAGTAGGCGGGACAATGAAGATAGAATCCTCGTACGGTCCATATGTCGTGGTGACATTGGATGATGATGCCACTTCCCATATATACGGATGATAGGAATCTATAGCTTCCAAGAATTTTTGCGCTATAGGTTCCATATCGTCGCAGGGGGAGGATTCCTGATTTGGAATTTGGGCGTCAATATACGGGAAAAGAGGATATTTATTATCATCTGAAACTCCGTTCCCGGTTGCATTTACATCACTCGGCTGCCTATTGCGCCGGAGGTTAATGACCAAGGGTGGAGGCTTCTGGTTTAAAGTGATCACTAGAGGATCACCCCTTCTCCCTGATCTGGTCTCTTTCAGGTGGATAGCCATAGGTTTTATGGCTTTTGGACGAGTAGTCTGTCCTTTCACCTGGATTGACAGAGTTTGCTTGGCAGAGGGTTGCTCTGGCTCCCGGTGGGATTCCTTCTCTGCTTCGGCTGACACCTCTTCCGTGTAGTCTTGAGAGTACAATACGGCATTAGAGTAGTAGGATTCTACTCCTTTGAACGGGTTCAGGTCAGCAATCTCCGTTTGCACTGTTCCTAGGGCATCTACATATTTGAAACATTGGTGTAGACTTGAAGGAACGATGTTGTGGTCGTGGATCCAAGGTCTACCCAGCAGAATATTGTAGGACACCTCTGAATCGATGGCGTAACATGTAGCCACCGATCTAAGGTTGCCAATCTAGATCCTCAGGTGAATCTTCCCCAACGGCTTACTTCTTTCGGCGTTGAAACCCACGATTGTAGTGGTGGTGTACGCCAATTCGCTGGTAGGAATCCTCAGCGGTCTGAGCAGACTATGAGAAATGATGCTGATTGATGATCCCGGATCTATGTGAATCCGGATGACCTCCATGGAATCGATGTACCCAGTGTAATAGAGGGGTCTGTCACGCCTGTTATGTTTTAACAGCATGTCATCTTGAGTGAAAGTGATATTTGGGACCACCTCCATCACACTGTGGCATTGAGGACACGCCACGGGTTCTTTGTCGACCTATTATTCGTTGCGCACGAGAGTGCAAATAATAGGATAGGGACAAGACCTGCCAGAGGTAATATGGACATGGCAGTCTTTGTGGACCTAACACCACTGGCGTACTTAGAGTTAAGTACGGGTGTTAAGTTCAGATGACAGCCGATATTAGAGGTAATATGAACATGATAATCGGTAGCTAGAAACTCGGAGAGTTTGTTCAGAGGTAATATGAACATGACAAACTTCTAGGATGCAATTCCATCGGGGATGGAGGTGCATATCTGCTCAGAGGTAATATGGATATGGCAGTTTTTGTGGACCTAACACTGCTGGCATACTTAGAGTTAAGTACGGCGTCAAGTTGAGGCGACAACTGATATTAGAGGTAATATGAACATGATAATCGGTAGCCAAAAACTTGGAGAGTTTGTTCAGAGGTAATATGAACATGACAAACTTCTAGGTTGCAATCCATCGGGGATGGATGTGCATGTCTGCTCAGAGGTAATATGGACATAACAGTTTTTGTGGACCTAACACCACTGGTGCACTTAGAGTTAAGTATGGGCGTTAAGTTGAGGCGACAACCAATATTAGAGATAATATGAACATGATAATCGGTAGTCAAGACCAACAAGGTTTGTTCAAAGGTAATATGAACATAACAAACTTATGGGTTGCAATTCCATCGGGGATGGAGGTGCATGTCTGCTCAGAGGTAATATGGACATGGCAGTTTTTGTGGACCTAACACCACTGGCGCACTTAGAGTTAAGTACGGGCATTAAGTTGAGGCAACAACCGATATTAGAGGTAATATGAACATGATAATCGGTAGCCAAGACCAAGAAGGTTTGTTCAGAGGTAATATGAACATGACAAACTTCTGGGAAAAGGAATGAAATGCTTGGATGATGAACGTAAACTTATGTCTGGACAATTCACTGTGGAGTGATTTTCCTGAAGAATCCATTGGAGAAACTTTTTAGGGACTCTTCCTCAGGTACATTCTTGAAGAGAGCAAAATTGTCACATAAAAAAAAAGAATGAAAATCCAATTGGTAATGACCGCCCCTTTGTTTACAGATGCAACATGATAACCTTGGCCTCGATCAACTCCTGAATTCTCTTTTTTAGCACATAGCACGCCCTTGTGGGGTGATGAGTGTACCGATGGAAGAGACAATAATCTGGGTCATCAACTTTGCCTGCCCTCTCAGGATGTCTGATGTTGGGTAGTTGAAGCTTGCATTCCTTCATCAACATATTGAAGATTTCAATGATGTCGTCTTCATTGAAGGAGAAAGTCCCTTTTGGTCTTCGGGATCCTAATGCCTGAAATTTATGGTTTTCCGGGAAGATCGTCGTCGTTGCATCATCTTTGGATCTTGAGGGAATTTTACCCCCAGCTTTGGATGCCGCCCTGTTTTGTCGAGGTAGGCTACCCCCAGACATGCCGTGGCGTCTGTCCACAGAAGCTGATTTAGCAGGACCTACCTCTGGTTGTATAGGACTAGACTTTGAAGATTTGGGCTTCGCAAGAGATGCAGTATACCCCAACCCAAAACGAGCTTGTTGACAGTAAGAGTTACCATACAACGGTGTTCGTCTGCCCTTTCCATAGTTGAGGCCTTGTTTCAGCTTCAAATTATAACCCATGCCTTGTATAATTTTTAACGCCTGCGGGCTATATCTGTGGGTTTGTATTCCACCAGTTTCAGGCTCGCAAAATTCTTCCTGTACGATCGGGCTGCTCCGTATGCGACCGAAGACTATTGGATGCTGGCCGTCGCGAGTTGGAGAAATAATGAAGATGGAATCTTCACGTGGTCCACCTGTCATGACTACATTAGATGTTGATGCATCTTCCCACAAGATCTCCCCGCGTTTGACCGTTAGGGGAACTGAAGCCTGTTCATGACCCTTGCCTTCGCGTTTCTGGATCAGAAATTCATACAAGTCAGGAGTCTTTACAGAAGAAGAAGATGATGGCTTGTTCCTTCTGTTCGCATACAAGTCAGGGGGCATGCGGATGTTGGGAACCATAGTTTTTCCTGTGCCACCTATATACAACAGGTTGGCCATCTGGGTGGCGGATAATCCCCGAGGAGGGTGTCTTCCCGCAAATTGAGCCTTCTTTACGCTGAGGGGTTTCTCCTGGCATAATTTGGAGCTCTGCTCTGGTTGGCGTGAAGCTGAGGATGTGCTCAGTCGGCCATCAGCTTCTCGCGTAATCCGGCGGGCAGACATATTGTTCCCTTGCTGGCGTAAAGGCCGAAAAGTTGAGTAGTTCGCCGCTCGCTTTCCCTTGCGTAGATTACAGGGATTATCTGCTTTTCCACGGAAAATAGATGTATTTTTACGCGTGGAGCGCGTTTGTGATTCCTGATTTGGCGCTGAGGCATCATCAGAAATTTTGTCTATTCCGCCAGGGACGGGAGACTGAATTTTACACGCAGAGCATGGTTTATACTTCAGGGTTAGCGCTGAGGCATTGCCAGAAGTTTTGTCGGGCCTGCCAAAGACAGGCGACTGAATTTTACGCGCAAGGCGTGGATTATACTTCTGGGTTAGCGCTGAGGCATTGCCAGAAGTTTTGTCGGTCCTGCCAGAGACAGGCGACTGAATTTTACGCGCAAGGCGCGGATTATACTTCTGGGTTAGCATTGAGGCATTGCCAGAAGTTTTGTCGGTCCTTTCAGAGACAGGCGACTGAATTTTACGCACAGAGCGCGGATTATACTTCTGGTTTAGCGCTGAGGCATTGTCAGAAGTTTTATCGGTCCTGGCAGAGACAAGCGACTGAATTTTATGCGCAAGGCGCGGAGGGAGCAATGCTACAACCTCATTGGTCGGAGAGATCGGAGAGTCCACAGGAATGGTAGAGGATGTCTTGGGCATCCAGACCTTGCGCAGCTTCATGTTGTTTTGGACTGAGAGGGAGTGAGAGCTACCCCCTGTTCGAAGCATGTCTTCGTAGGCAGACTGGTCGAACTGGACGACTAATGTCTTCTTCACGGATCCCACGGATACTGTATCGTGTTGAGCAATAGCTTCCTCATCAGAAGAGAAAGATGTCCCCAACAGAGTCGCCATCTTGTTTAGGATAATAAACGGAAAAAGATTAATAATGTGGAAAACGAGGTCTTAGACGAAAACCCGCCCTTCTTTTATGTTTACAAACAAGATTGTACAATTTAATCCTATACGAGGATGTCTGAGTACAATTTATTTAATCTGGGTAAATATTGCTATAGGTGTCTGATCTGCAGTCGATCACTTTAGCCCTTGGACCACACGATGTTGAAGAAGTGCCGTAGAAGACAGAAAGCAGCTTCGCAGGTTGCTAAAGAGGGTGGATGCTCGATGCCAAAGTCGTCGACCCCTTCTCTTTGCCTGAGCTCTGGATTCTCCTCTCCTCTCTCTCTTGACCTCCAATTTTTTTGACCAATTTCTCTCTCACCAATTTTTGACATTTTTTCTCGTTGATAGAGGTCTCTATTTATAGAGTTTTTAGTGACAGTGACCACACAGTCGGCGTAGAAACCGAGTAGTAAAAAGTACAACACCCTTTTACACGACGGTTTAAAATAACTAATGCCTACGTATAGATGAACTTTTGAGTGAGCATGTGACACGCGTCCAACTAAGGGATAGAACGCGTATATCTGCTGCGAAGATCATGGCGTAGAAGCCACGTAGGTAGTTATCCCTTGTATAGAAGAGGTTGGCGTAGAAGCCAATGACTGTCACCATGGCATAGAAGCCAAATAGGCATAGAAGTCGAGTAGGCGTAGAAGCCAAGTGGGCACAGAAGCCGAGTAGGCGTAGAAGCCGAGTGGTCATAGAGGCCGAGTGGGCACAGAAGTCGAGTGGGCATAGAAGTCGAGCAGGCGTAGAAGCCGAGATGATGTGGACGTTTTAGCCAGAATTATGGCTCTTGGAGATATAATCAAATCTCTTACATTAAATGTAGAGATCTGCCCCCATCCTGCGTATTAAATACAGAGGCTTATCTTTAAGATTTGCCATCATTCTGTATATTAAATGCAGATACGCGCCTCGAATCCTGTACGAAGAGTAACTATTGATGTGGCGGTCTATTTGCCTTCTACGGAGCGTAAGAAGCTCACGTCTGCCTGTGTAAAACTGGGCAATGCATTCCCTTATATGCGTAAGAGTAGTTTACGCAAAGGGGACGCCACTAAACGATGGTTCGGTGACATTTAATCAAATCTCCAGCATTAAATGCGGAGATCCGCCATTATCCTGTGCATTAAATGAGGAGACATGTTTTGATGGCCTGCCACCCTTCTGTGCATCAAGTGCAGAGACGTGCCTTGGGCATCTGTCAGTATTTGGCGCTTTAAGTGCAGAGACGAGCCTCGAAAAACTGTCACCGCTCTGCGCATTAAATGTAGAGACGTGCCTCGAGCCCTGTACGAAGTGCAGCTTTTGACGTGGCAGGCTGTTTGTCTTCTACGGAGCGTAAACAGCTTACATCGGCCTGTGTAAAACTAGGCAGCATATCCCTTTGTATGTGTGAAAGTGGTTTACGCAAAGGAAATGGCAGTAAATGACAGCCTGGGTTGCAGTGTCGCGCCATCATGATACCCGTCGCTTGGGTTGTCGTGCAGTACTCTTTGTCAGGAGTCCAGATGTCAGGTTCATTGCATGATCTGACACGTTCATTTCGAAGAATACGAAGCGTTCCTCGTACACTTCAATGCTGTATTGAAAGCGGCTGAGTTTTACGCCCTAAAGGCGATGAAGCACCCTGTTTACGCCGAAACAGCCTGGACATACTGCATTACGCGGATGATCCTTGAGCCTATATTTTTATGCTGTGCTCAGCAAAAAAGCTCTGTTCGCACGTTTGATGGCTCTGAGGTCCTCTGTTTATGCTGCCCTGCATCAACATACTGCGTATAACTATCCAGCGTATTTTTCACGCTTCTACACCAACGACTAAATCAGAGTGATCGAGGACATGACTCAGATCTAGAATATACCTACGTAATTAAGACACATGAAAGACATCGTGCACCTCATGTAAAGACGATAAAAGGGCAAGACGATAAGCAACATCCCTAACCCTCTCGAGAATATCAAATGGTCCAACGTACCATAGACTAAGCTTCCCGCGAACCCCGAACCTAATGAGTCAATGGGTAGGCAAAATCCGCAGAAGTACATGGTTGTCGACAAAAAATTCTAACGACTTACGATGCTGATATGCCCAATGAAGATAATGATATTGTGCAACTCGAACCGGCTCTCTAATCTGCTTAACCACTTCAATGGTCTGTATGATCATCTCAGGCCCTAACATCTTCTATTCACCAATGTCATCCCATAGAAAAGGTGACCTGCACTTTCTTTCATATAATGCCTCAAATGGAGCCATTTGTATATTGGCCTGATAATTGTTATTGTACAAGAATTCCACTAAGTGAAGGTGATCTTCCATGACCCTCCAAGGTCAAAAGTACAAGCCCGCAATATATCTTCTAATGTTTGTATTATCCTCTCTGACTGGCCGTCTATCTGAGGATGGTACGCGGTACTGAATCTCAACTTAGTAACCAAGCGCTCGTATAAACTTTTACAAAAAGGAGACAAAAGCAGGTATCATGGTCTGAGTCTATAGTTGCTGGAACTCCGTGCTGCCTCACTATATGCCTTATATACATCTCTGCTAACTGTTCAATGGACTGCCCTACTCGGAAGGGAAGAAAATTTGCCACCTTCGTAAGTCTATCTACCGATACCCAAAATGTATTACGTCCAATAGGGCATTTAGTTAGGCCAGTCACAAAGTCCATCATAATGTGTTTCCACTTTCACTCTGGAATAGACAGGGGTTGCAATAATTCTGCTGGTTTCTGCTGCTCTGCCTTCACCTGTTGACATATGAGATATCGTGAAATGAACCGAGCTATCTCTCTTTTTATTCCGTTCCACCAGAAATGTTGCTTAATATCATGGTACATCTTCATGCCTCCGGGACGAATAAAATATTTGAGAACAGTGTGCCTCGGTCATTACTTTCTGTCTGATATTTCCACTTGGTACATAAAGATGGTTTCTAAATCTAAGTATTCCGTCTTCGTGAATTCATAACTCCTTCCTAATGCCTGACTCACATTCTGTCCTAAGCTTCTGAATATGAGAATCTTCTGCTTGACCCGTATTGATCCTCTCTACCAAGGTTGACTGAATATGAAGAGTGGCTAGTATTCCCTCTCCTTGAGGTAACACTACCTCGATGCCCATCTCTCGAAGGTCTTCTAATACGTGCTTCTGAGTTGTCAAATAAAATGAGTTGCCTCTCCTACTTAGAGCATCTACTACCATATTTACCTTTCCTGGATGATATTGAAGTGCTATATCATAATCATCAAACAATTCTAGCCACCTTCTCTGCCTCATGTTCAGGTCCTTCTGGGTGAATATATACTTTAAAATCTTATGATCTATGAATATCTCTACCTGATCGCCATATAGGTAGTGTCTCCATAGCTTGAGTGCAAATACTACTACTGCTAACTCCAAATCATGTGTTGGATAATTTTTCTCATAATCTCAAAGCTGCCGAGACACATAAGCTATTACTTTCCCGTGCTGCATCAACACACATCCAAGTCCTTTCGCAGATGCGTCGTAATAAACTGTGAACCCTCCTAATCCTACTGGAAGTTTAAGGATTGGTGTTGATATCAGTTTCTCTTTCAACTTCTCGAATGATGTTTGGCACTCTACCGTCCAAACGAAATTCACCTTCTTGTGGGTTAGACGAGTCATTCGCGCAAAAATTCGTGCAAAGTCTGCTACGAACCTTCATAATATTCTACTAACCCTAAGAAACTTCGTACCTCTGATACTGTCTTTGGGACTAGCCAATTCTCTACTGCTTCAACCTTCTTGGGGTCCACAGATACTCCTGCTCCTGAGATGATGTGCCCCAAAAATGACACATGACCTAGCCAGAATTCATACTTGCTGAGTTTGGCATACAACTGATATTCCCTTAAAACTTTTAACACTCTCCGAAGATATTCTTCATGCTCTTCTTCACTATTATAGTAGACAAGAATGTCATTTATAAATACTACCACAAATTGATCTAGGTTTGGCATGAAGATACGATTCATCAAATCCATGAATATTGCTGGCGCATTAGTCAATCCGAATGGCATAATTAAAAATTTGACATGCCCATATCGAGATGGAAATGCTGTCTTCGGTATATTTTGCTCTCGGACCCTTACTTGATAATATCATGATCGAAGGTCTATCTTGGATAATACTTTTGCTTCACTCAATTGGTCAAACAAGTCATCAATCTTAGGCAATTGATACTTGTTCTTCACTGTTACTATATTCAGCTGGCTGAAGTCGACGTACAATCTTGTTTTCCCGTCTTTCTTCTTTACTATAAGCGCTAGTACTTCCTTTGGCAATCCACTAGCCCAAATAAAATTCTTTGCCTTTAGTTCTTGTAAACTCCCTTACCCAAAATTAGGCCTACTTGGCATAGATAGAGAAACTAGGTCTAGTTTGTATCCAATTGGAAATAGGACACGACATTTTATTTAATTTTATAATAATTATATCACTTAGTGCACCTTACCGATGCTTCGATAATTGGAGCACTACACTAGCCATTGCCTTCCTATAAATTTCATATCCTTGACCTAGACGTGCTCGCCTTCTATTCTGATCCTTGTATAACATATAATTATGCTCTCTTGTGCTATATTTTAGTCGCACAATAATCGTCGCGAACGTTATTTCTTAATTCCAAATAATTCCAACTTTGTATCCTTGTACGTTCCAATCGAAATTGGAGACACAATCTTGATCCGTTTTGTGCAACCCAATCTATGACAATATTCTATTCTGAGTTCTCTATGTCCATGACACTTGTGTCCCACCCAATTTTATCCCTATGTACTTCTAATTAATTCAAGAACACCTTGCGCATTAATTTTAACTAATTTAATCTAATTTCTATCTTTGTGCAATTTTTTAATTGTTGGGCACTTTTATGCAAAAGTGCATTGAGGTGTCCACACCATTAGACACGGTACATGAAGAAACCTATTTTTTCTTCATGTGAATTTTTCCTATGATTTTTGGAATGTGCAAACACACAATATCGCCCCCCTCATTTAAACTTAGCTTTGCATTTTAAGCAATATATATTATAGCCCTCCAAATACCTATATGTGAGGCCAAGCCTATCCCAAGAAGATGTTGACCAAGCCAACCTACCTAGGTCAAACCCAAACCCAAAATTATAAATGTATAAATAATCCTTTTCCTATTTTTTTTTCATCCACACATCCCAAATTCGAATACCTAGCCGAATACCATCACCACCCCCAATCTCCCTGTACATCATCGCCTTCCTCCGCCGGAGCCCACGCTGGAGTCGACGACAGCAGCACCACCGTCCTTGACCTCCTGCACCCTCACCATTAATCTCCCTCTCCCATCATCGACTCCCTGCTCCTCCGCCATTAAATTTGCACCACCACCGTCGAGTCCTCCATCGTCCCCGGCCAACTCGACTGTGAGACTTCCCACACCGACCTTCCTTGACACCACCATCCACCACCAAGTCGTCCCTGTCTTTTCTGTCCTCCATAGCAGCCCCCTCCTTCGTCCTCCTCGCCGGAGTCGACGACCCACAGCCTTCATCCTCAATTTCCTCTCCATTGTTTCCTGTCCTCCACCCCGTCGACTTTATCCCATCGACGACTGCTCACCATTGCCACCAACACCACCAGACCACCAGTACAACCACCACCTTCTTTCTGATCCCTGTCCTCCCCCTTCCCGATCCTCCTCCTCAACTTGCCGGATCCCTCAGGCCTGTCACGACTCTCCGGACCTCTCCCCTGGCCGGAGCAGCACCCGAGCCTCATGTGTCCTCCTCCTCCAGCCATCCTGTAAACCCCCTCACCCAAAATTAGGCCTACTTGGCTTAGATAGCGAAACTAGGGCTAGTTTGAACCCTATTTAGAATTAGAATACGGTATCTTATTTAATTATGCAATATTTATATCACCTAGCGCGCCTTACTGTTGCTTCGATAATTGGAGCACTACACTAGCCACTGTCTACCTACAAATTTTACACTCTTGCCCTAGATATGACCTCCTCCTATTCTGACCTCGGTGTAACTTATAATTATACTCTCTTGTGCTACTTTTTAGTCGCGCAATAAACGTCACGGACGTTATTTCTTAATTCTAAACAAATTTTAACTTTGTACTCTTGTGCGTTCCAATCAAAATTGGAGACACAATCTTGACCGTTTTGTGCAACCCAAAAATATGATAATATTCTACACTGAATCCTCTATGTCCATGACACTTGTGTCCCACCTAATTTTAGCCCCATGTACTTCTAATTAATTTTAGAATATCATGCGCATTAATTTTAATTAAGTTTATCTAATTTCCATCCTTGTATAATTTTCCTAATTGTTGGGCGCTTTTATGCAAAAGCGTATTGAGGTGTCCACACCATTGGACAATACATGAAGAAATCCAACTTTCCACTTCATAGGAATATTTCTATAATTTTCGGAATGTGCAACGCGCAATATCGCCCCCTTTACTTTTAACCTAGCCCTTGCATTTTAAACAATACAAATATAGCCCACCAAACATCCCCATGTGAGCCCAAGGCCCAAGCCCAAGGGTGTTGACCAAGCCCAACCACTAGGTCAATACAAACCCTAGTTTACACATGTATATAAATACAACCTTTTTCTTTCTTTTCTTTATTTTTCTAAACCAAAACACATATACAACCAGCCAACCCCTCCCCCAATTCTTCTTTTTCCTCCCCCTTCCCTGACCAACAGACCGGAGCCTTCGTCGGAGCAATCCCCTCCTCCTGAGCACAGACTCCCCCTACCCCTCGTCGTCTTCTTCATCTCCTTCCCTCGCCTGCACCATCCTCGTTTATTCCGCCGTCTCCGCTGACCAACCGCTGCTATGGTTGACCCCTACATCCCCTCCTCCGAGCACAGGTCAACATCACCGCCGACTCCCCGGGCAAACTCGAGTAGCCATCTGCACCTACACCACCATTATCATATCTGCCGACACCCAACGTCGACCCCCCGTCCGTCATCACCAATCCGACCCACACCACCGTCCTCCTCCCTCGACTGAACTCCTCCCCGAGCCCCCACTGCTTACCACTGCTATCAACACCACCACATGCCACCAGCCTCCACCACCTCTTTATCTTCTCCTCCGGTCCTTGTTCGTCGATGTCTGTACCCGAGCCGCTGATCGCTGGAGCTCGACTGCCTCGACCTTCCTGTACCTCCGACCTTTCCTGCTTCCCTGTCCTCCGTCACCCTCGCCGGAGCAGCTCCCCCTGGCCGGACTCCGGCAGCACACAATCATCATCATCATTAGCCCACAATCATTATTATTATCAGCCCACAATCATCATCATCAGCCCACATCATCATCATCAACATCAACACCCATCATCATCATCAATATCACCCCATCATTATTATTCTCGTCATCACCATTATCCACATCATCATCCTCATCATCACCATTGTCCACATCATCGTCCTCGTCATCACCATTATCCATATCATTATCCTCGTTATCACCAGTATCCATATTATTATCCTAGTCATCACTATCCCTGTCATCATTATCATCACACTCACCCCATCATTATCATCAATCACCACATCATCACCCCTTCACTTTTATCATCCACATCATCACCATCGTCCCAGTCATCATCCACGTCACCACCATTATCATAATTTTCATCATCATTCTATCATCAGCACCATTGTAATCATCATCACCATTATAACCCCCTATCATCAACATAACCACCATCATTGGCCTAATCATCACCTTAGCCATAACCTAATCATCTCAATGTCAATCATCTCTCTCGTTATCGTCATCATCGTGGACCCGTCACCCTTGCCAGATAAACCGTAGCAGACACCCCGATTCCCGTGCCTGTGCATGCTGACCCCGAGGATCTATTGGATTGGTTCTACGCAACTTTGGAGCAGGTTATTGGGACTACATAGTTTCTTGCCAGGCAAGTATACCTTTCCTTGTTGTACTATTTAAATTCTGTATTATTAGCTGCATGTTTATTATTTTAAATTGTGTACATTCGAGAGAGACTCGGGTGCAGTCAACGAAGGTGTTGACGTTAGGACTTGTGTCTGACCTAGTGTCTAGTGGACCCACCTAAAGTCGTGGAGTCATCGGTATGACTCCCCAGGCCTTGACATATTTTTTACACGTGTTGTGGGTCTCATGTAGGACACGGACTTGCATATGCGGTTGGCCACCCGTATGTGTAGGTCGTGCGACAGATAGGGTATAACTGCTAATAGTGATACATGTTAGAAGACTTAGCAGTAATTAGTAGTCGGAGCAAAGACTATTGTAGTACGAAGGTCCAATCCTTGTCCTTGTTTGGTTGTAAGGTTGGACTATTGTTCTAACGATAGTCTATAAGCCAAAGTTACGACACCAATACTTGCACTTTGTCTCGGTGTAGTAGCTATAGCATGTTGTGGATACAACATGCATAGATTATTAGGCGGAGAAGATAATTAGTAGGCGTATGGGACAGACAATTGGTTACCGTAGTTTCAGAGTAAACTGCTGGGTCGTGAGCCTCAGTGTTACTCGGTTATGGGCCAGTGTTACCCGATTATAGGCCATTGTTACCCGGTTATGGGCGTATATACTTTTCGATACATCCGACAGAGGTTACTAGCTGCGCGCTATCATGATCGGTGATGTAGTCAGCATATACTCCTGGCATCCAGTTTACAGTTAATGCCAGGTACTTAGCCTCTTGCTCGATGCTATGCTTTATACCTTTCACCTACCCATACGTACCAAGGTTGTCTTCAAAGTGCATTTCACTTAGCTGGCTAGATCACCCTTGAGTTTTCACAGTATTTACTTTATGGCATGCTTCTATGTATCTTGTTATGTCCCTCTGAGGACCTGGTCCCTTTCCAGGTGTAGATATTTATGAGTATTCGTAGGAGCGCAGATCCGGACTTGCTACGTATACTTTACGGAGGTCTCTCTTCGGGCCTTATTGCTTATTAATAGATGTACTTATATTGTGTTTATCTTATATTCTAGTTCGGCAGTGGATTTGTTTCTATCCGACTATCATCTTTAGATACTTCATATTGAGATCTAGTTATAGATATTGGTTATTTATTTCTATTTGAATTCTGTGGATGAGATTAGATTATACCTTGTGACTTGTGATAGTTTTACTACTTGTGAATTATTGTTCATTATACAGCGTACGCATGTGTCATGGTTTCCAAATATTGGAGTTGCCATATACATGCGGCTAGCATGCTTACGTGTCCTAGTCCTACGTATTTTGGGACTAGGCGTGACATATTTTTGTGGTGGCCCATGCAGGTCGAGAGCATATTATCTCGGTTACGTTACTGTACCAAGCAAGCCTGCACCTAGGATTAGAGTATAGGATCTCATCCACAATTGACTATGATTCACCTTCCTTCCAATCTGTTTTATTTAAATAACTGCATCCTGCTTGATTCATATGCTTCCCTAATATTCTTTGAGTATAGCCTTCTCATAGAATATAGAAGTCCCTATTGTTAGATAATAATTAGGGTAATAATCCTACCAAGAATACAACTAGATTATTGACACATCACTAAGTTTAGAATATCTAGTGAATCCTAGCATTCCTTATCTATAGGTTGGGTTACCATTACCCCTTGAGATATTTTTGAAGACTTGAGAGTAGTATAGACACTACTAGAGTTAATTAGAATTAAACCATATTGTTTGATCCTAGTATTGAGAGACTAATAGAAATCCAAGGTGGGACCTTAGGACTAACCCTAACTTTTAAAGTGAGATAGTATTATAGAACTATACATTAGATTCATTGTCTTGATATTAGCAGACAGTACCCTAGGAAGCCAAGAAGAATAAAATAATATTTCTCTAGATCATACCTCAAACACAGAGATTAGCATACCATATTTCTCTTAGACAACCATGATATTATCTTGAACCTTTCTATTTAATTTTAAATCTTATTCCTCTGAAAATTTAGTGCTCGCTATTTGTGCGACGACTAATTATGTTCTTCTGTCATGCCACCTAACGCTTCCTTTCTTAATGTTAACCCTTTAGTTCTATGAGCACTACGACTAAGACTTAAGATGACCACTACCTATATAATGCAATAGTAGACCCTAATAAGTACCAAGATATTTTCTGCATATACCCTAATAAGAGTTCATACTTTATTTACAAGATCAAGTTATTTTGTAGAATATCCTTTAAGACAGTTGTAGTAATAGTTTATTATTTTAAGTCGGGTAGTATACCTCACAACCTAGTAACACATAATCCTCTTGACTCATTATTGAAGTGTAACTGAATGACATTAACGGTATTCTAGCATCAGACGATAGTGTTTATTAAGACTGTAGAACTTAGAGGCCCAAACCCCTATTTGGTCGACTAGCGACTTAGACAAGGAGTTTGTATGACTACTGTAGAGATTGTAGAATCTTATCTTCTTTGTGAACTTGAATTATTTTGTAACTTCTCTCATCATAATCCAGCGTATCTATATTTTCTGTGATACCTTGACTTATGCTGCTATTACAGCCTAGTTTTACAAGCTTATTCTTTATCGAGCCTATTCATGACATATGTGTTATTGGGGCTTGATCAACCACACTAATACAATTGTCTAATCAGAACCAGTATATTAAGGTCTAGCTAACCTTAGTGCGCTTGGTTCGCCCTTCGCATAACTACTTCACGAGGATTGAGATATATAGTGACTAGTAGAGGAACGTACTTGCCCTCTAGATATGTCTGAGCATATCGTATCAGTTACATAACTGTACTGATATGAGCATGTGAATAGGAATTACCAAAATATGATTTTAATTCATAACTGCCTTGATAATTCCTTTTGAATTCTTTAAACGCCTTGATCCCCATACTTGTATTCTATTACCTCCTCCCTTGAACTCTTTATTATTGCTTTTCGTCTTCCCTTATTCCGAAAAGATGAACGCTAGTGCCGAGTATAAGTTGATACACTGATAGTACTAGATATGCCCCATAGGCTAATCACATGACTTGGTGACTCTCTTTTATAATTGGATAAGGGCATATCATATATGATATATTTAGTATTAAAACTTTGAGGATTAAATAACATAATTAAATAATTTGAGGAATAGCTTTCTTAGATGTATAGCCTTAGATGATAGATGGGTAAATTCTAAGTTGGGTAGAAACTACATTGTTAAACTTGAGGTAAATTCTTTTAGACAGTGACCAAGTGAGATTAGATAGAGAAACCCTACCCTATTTTAATTTCGAGGACAAAATTATTTTAAGTTGGATAGATTGTAAACCCCCTCACCCAAAATTAGGCCTACTTGGCTTAGATAGTGAAACTAGGGCTAGTTTGAACCCCATTTAGAATTAGAACATGACATTTTATTTAATTATGCAATATTTATATCACCTAGCGCGACTTACCGTTGCTTCGATAATTAGAGCACTACACTAGCCACTGTCTACTATAAATTTTATACTATTGCCCTAGACATGAACACCTCCTACACTAGCCACTGTCTCAAAATACGTAGAACTAAGAACACGTAAGCATGCCAGCCATATGTATATGGTAACTCTAATATATGGATACCATGATACACACGTACGCCGTAATATAAATATAAACTCACATGTGGTATAAATATAGTGTCGTAAGTCACATATATACTAATCATATCCACATAACAGTCACAAAAAGGAATATAACTAAACTAGAATAAAGAGTCTGAATAATCCATAACTAATAGTCGGGTGGAGACAAATCCACTACCAATGACTATATCAATACTAAAATGAGGGAGAAGGGTAAATCTATAATATAAATAAGATGATGATAGAAGTGTATCAGCGAAGTGATCCATCACTAGAGATAATCACTAATGCTCAGAAGGTATGACCTCCTCGGAAAAGATAAGTAGTAAGTCCTGATCCATGCTCCTGCGAATAGTCATGAACATCTACACCTGGAAAGGGACCAGGTCCTCAGAGGGATGTAACAAGATACATAGAAGCATGCCAATTTGAATACAGTAAACATGCATAATGTTTGAAAATATATAAGTACGCTGTACAAGACAATCTATATAAATGCAAATGAGGACAACTTTTCGACGTATGGGCAAGGGTAGGCTACTCGTCTAAGCCTCATAACTCACACACACGTCTAGAACATCATCAGCCGACATACCTCGGGGGTAGCGACCCTCGTGACTCCATCAATCGACATACCTCGGGGGTAGCGACCATCGGACACGACCACCAAAGTGCGGGCTACTTACTACGGTTTACCAGAGTGGTTAAAGCCCATACGCCTACTGATTGTCCTCTCATGATACTAAGTGTCAAGTATGTGTCAACATACATATAATTGATAGTAATGACTGAAAAAAACACACATGCAATGCATATACAAAAATGCAATAAATATACAAAAATATAAATAGCATGCAAAAGTACTGTAAGCAATTTGGCAAGGTATCTTGCCTGGTCTGAAAAGGATGAAGTCCCAACTCAAGGCGTCGTCCGATCTACCCGTCACATAAATTAAACAAGTTAGGTTACAAAAGTGGGTAAATAGGTTTCTCCATTTAATCTATTTTAATTTTAAATAAAATAACCTAAAATAATATTTTAATCTTATTATAATCTGATTTTATTGTTAAGCTCTAATTTTGGTCCAAAGAAAGTCAATTTTAAGGATTTATGATCCGTGACACGCAAATCGACGCAATCCGTTGACCAAAAAGTTAACCGACTCAAATCCTGGATTTGTGTGTGGAATCCTATATATTTTAATAGTACATGAATACTGGAATCGACAATTTCATAAAATCACAAGTCGGTAAAGAGTTATGGCCACAAGGGCGCACAGATGACAGTTTTTAGTGGTTTCCTATTTACGTCTACGTTGCATAAATTTTATAATAGATTAAATTTATATATTAAATTCTTTAAAAATAAATATGAAAGTTTATCATGTCAGATTTTTAAAACTTCAAACGGCTCGTAATTTCGAGTTCGGGATCTCCCGTAATCTCAAAAATACCAAAATACGTCTGATTTCGGACGACTGACACTTTTAGAATTTTCTGAAAAAATAGGTTCATAAATTATTAAAATAAATTATATAATCTGAAAATTAACCTTGATATAGTTCTAACAAAAAAAACTGGAGCGCATTTGGAGTCCGAAGCTAGGAGATATCGTCTTTTTAATTCGTCATAACTAGTAGAAAATGGGGCTGAATTTATGATAAATTTTGACTATTTTTGGACGAAAAATAGAGGAATTTGGAGAAGAAAAATATGGTGGATGAGGTATTTATAATGGTGGATACTACTTAATTAAATACGACTAGGATTGGTTAATTTGGATAGGGTTATAATGAATTTAAATAAGGATAGGATATGCATGAAGTTGCTTTCCTAGTAGGTTTAGGATTTGAATTAATTTAAAATAAGTTTGAATTATCAAAATTTATAATCTTAAATATAATTAAAGATAATATAAATAATTTATAAAATCTTATTAATATCTATTAATACTAAATTAGCATCTATCTAATATTAAGACTATATATATCCAAATAAATCCTAAATAATTAAAAAAATCTAAATAAATTTCTTAAAATTCTAAATAAATTACAGAAAAATATAATTAAATATTTTAAGCTAAAATAAATATTTGGTAGGAACAACATGTAAGTATGGTCGTATAGTAAATCATAGAAGTCCTAGAAATTTATGTTTCCTAAGTTTTAATTACCAAAAATTGTAGAAAAATCTCCAAAAATCTAAAATAACCTAAAATAATTATAAATAAATATTTATATAAGTAAATATATCAAGAAATTTATTTTTTAATTAACTAAGAGAATACTCTAAAGAAATTCAATATTAAAATAATCTATAATATATATAATAATATAAAATATACACATAATACCTATTTTGGGTGAGGGGGTTTACAAATTTTAGTTAAGTTAATCTAATTTCCATCCTTGTACAATTTTCCTAATTATTTATGCAAAAGCGCATTGAGGTGTCCACACTATTGTACAATACATGAAGAAATCTAAATTTCTCCTTCATAGTAATTTTTCTATAATTTTCGGAATGTGCAACGCGCAACATCGCCCCCTTTACTTTTAACCTAGACCTTGCATTTTAAACAATGCAAATATAGCCCACCAAACATCCCCATGTGAGCCCAAGGCCCAAGCCCAAGGGTGTTGACCAAGCCCAACCACTAGGTCAACACAAACCCTAGTTTACACATGTATATAAATACAACCTTTTTCTTTCTTTTCTTTATTTTTCTAAACCAAAACACATATACAACCAGCCGACCCCTCCCCCAAAACTTATGTTCTTCTTTCCCCCCTTCCTCGGCCAACAGACCGGAGCCTTCGCCTGAGCAATCCCCTCCGCCTGAGCATAGACTCCCCCTACCCCTCGTCGTCTTCTTAATCTCCTTCCCTCGCTGCACCGTCCTCGTTTATCCCATCGTCTCCGCTGACCAACCGCTGCTATGGTTGACCCCGACATCCCCTCCTCCGAGCACAGGTCGACATCACCGCCAAATCCTCGGGCAACCTCGAGCAGCTATCTTCACCTACACCACCATTATCATATCCGCCGACACCCGACGTCGACCCCCCGTCCATCATCACCGACCTGCAGCCACCTCTCCCCGCTGCCTCTCCCTCGACGATACCAACCCAACCCGCACCACCGTCCTCCTTCCTCGACTGAACTCCTCCCTGAGCCCCCACTGCTCACCACTGCCATCAACACCACCACACGCCACCAGCCTCTACCACCTCTTCATCTTCTCATTCGGTCCCCATTTACCGACGTCTGCACCCCGAGCCGCTGATCGCCGGAGCTCGACTGCCTCGACCTTCCTATACCTCCGACCTTCCCTACTTTCCTGCTTCCTTGTCCTCCATCACCCTCGCCGGGGCAGCTCCCCCTGGTCGGACTCTGGCAGCACACGATCATCATCATCATTAGCCACAATAATATCATCATCAGCCCACATCATCATCATCGACATCAACACCCATCATCATCATCAATATTACCCTATCATCATCATCCTCATCATCACTATCGTCCATATCATCGTCCTCATCATCACCATTTTCCACATTATCGTCCTTGTTATTACCATCATCCATTTCATCATCCTCGTTATCACCAGCATCCACATCATCATCCTAGTCATCACCATCCCTGTCATCATTATCATCACACTCCTCCATCATCATCATCATCAATCACCACATCATTACCTCCTTCACTATTATCTTCCATATCATCACCATCGTCCCAGTCATCATCCACGTCACCACCATTATCATAATTTCTATTATTATTCTATCATCAGCACCATTGTAATCATAATCACCATTATAACCCCCCATCATCAACATAACCACCATCATTGGCCTAATCATTACCTTAACCATAACTAATAATCTCATCGTCATTACCCTCGTCATCGTCGTCATCGTGGACCCGTCACCCTTTCCTGATAAACCATAGTAGACACCCCCGATTATCGTGCCTGTGCACGTTAACCTCGAGGATCTATTGGATTGGTTATACTCCACTTCCGAAGCAGGTTATTGGGACTACATAGCTTCTTGCCAGGCAAGTATACCTTGCCTTGTTGTACTATTTAAATTCGGTATTATTAGCTGCATATTTATTATTTTAAATTATGAACGTCCGAGAGAGACTCGGGTGTATTCAACGAAGGCTTTGACGTTAGGACTTGTGTCTGACCTAGTATCTAGTGGACCCACCTAAAGTCGTGGAGTCATCGGTATGACTACCCAGGCCTTGACATATTTCTTACACGTGTTGTGAGTCTCATGTAGGGCATGGACTTGCATATGCGGTTGGCCACCCGTACTTGTAGGTCGTGCGACAGATAGGGTATAACTGCTAATAGTGATGCATGTTAGAAGACTTAGCAGTTATTTGTAGTCGGAGCATAGACTATTGTAGTACGAATGTCCAATCCTTATCCTTGTTTGGTTGTAAGGTTGGACTATTGTTCTAACGATAGACTATGAGCCAGAGTTACGGCACCGATACTTGCACTCCGTCTCGGTGTAGTAGCTACAGCTTATTGTGGATACAACATGTATAGATCATTGGGTGGTGAAGACAATTAGTAGTCGTATGGGACAGACAATTGGTTGCCGTAGTTTTAGAGTAAACTGCGGGATCGTGAGCCTCAGTGTTACCCGGTTATGGGCCAGTATTACCCGTTTATGGGCCAGTGTTACCCGGTTATGGGCATATATGCTTGTCGATACATCCGGCAGAGGTTACTAGCTGGGCGCTATCATGATCGGTGATGTAGTCAGCATATACTCCTGGCATCCAGTTTACAGCTAATGCCAGGTACTTAGCCTCTGGCTCGATGCTATGCTTTATACCTTTCACCTACCCATACATACCAAGGTTGTCTTCAAAGTGCATTTCACTTAGCTGGCTAGATCACTCTTGAGTTTTTACAGTATTTACTTTATGGCATGCTTCTATGTATCTTGTTATGTCCCTCTGAGGACCTGGTCCCTTCCCAGGTGTAGATGTTCATGAGTATTCGCAGGAGCGCAGATTCGGACTTGCTACGTATACTTCACGGAGGTCTCTCTTTGAGCCTTATTACTTATTAATGGATGTACTTATATTGTGTTTATCTTATATTCTAGTTCGGCAGTGGATTTGTTTCCATCCGACTGTCATCTTAAGATACTTCATATTGAGATCTAGTTATAGATATTGGTTATTTATTTTTATTTGAGTTCTGTGGATGAGATTAGATTATACCCTGTGACTTATGATAGTTTTACCACTTGTGAATTATTGTTCATTATACAGCATACGCATGTGTCATGGTTTCTATATATTGGACTTGCCATATACATGCGGCTGGCATGCTTACATGTCCTAGTCCTACGTATTTTGGGACTAGAGCGTGACACATCCCTTCAATACCATCACCATCATCATCTCATCTCATCCCTATCAATATCTCACCTCATCACCATCATCATCTCATCACATCACCATCAACATCTCACCATCTCATAATCATTATCTAATCTCACCATCATTATCTCATCTCATTACCCCATCATCATCATCATCATCCCTATCATCAACCCTAAGCATCATCACCATTAGCAACCCTAATCATCATCACAATTAGCAACCCTAATCACTATCATCACCATTGTTATTAACCCAATTAACCTACATCCTAATCAATATTACCATTATCATACACATCATCATCCCATATTCATCATCACAATCATTATATCCATAACATTACCATCATCATCACCATTGTCGTTATCGTCGTCATCGTCGTGCCCGTGAACGCTAACCCCGAGGTTCGAACCCTGTCCCTCTTCTCCTTTTTATGTGTGCTTGTGTATGCTATTAGTATTACTTTATGATAGTTATTTGATTTCAGACCCCGTCGGTAAACCCAATAACTTATACACGTACACGTACGCGTATTAGAATTAAAGTAAAATATATATATATATATATATATATATATATATATATACACACATATATAGATGGATGTATTATATAAGTAATTATATGCTTATGACTATATATGTATTTATATTGTACGACCCTAGGACACTGTGGATTATCCTGTATTTATCTTGACCATGTTGACCCTAAGAACATGTTAGATGACTGTCTTGTGTACATTTACGTACTGGCTTGGACACATGTTAGTTGACTATCTGATTGTGTACATCACTTGAAGACGTGACACACGCGTAAGTAGACGCACATTTGACCCTGTTAGTCGACCAATGTCACCCCTAGCGTACCCCCTGAGTCCAGTGTAATTAAGGTTGTGTGTACTAGTTTAATGGCTGATGTGTATTATGTTATATTATATGTATATAAGACTATTGGATTGATCTGCGCGACTTCTGGAGCAGGTTATTGGTACAACGCAGCTTCTTGCCAGACAAGTATACCTTGCCATTGTACTATTATTCATATTCAATATGTTGCATGCATCTTTATTTTCTGTCATTAGTTCGTATATTTTGACAACTATATAAAATGCGCGTCCAGGAAAACTTGGGTGCAAACGACGGTGTTATCGTGATTTATTTTTATTATGTATATGCATTGACCTTGTTTATGAGACCGTCCCATCATCATGAAGCATCATTAGGTTCATTGGCCGTGACACAGCTGTTACACGAGTGTGAGTCTCATGTAGGACACGGACTGCATACTGGGTTGACCTCCTGTACGTGTGGGTCGTGCGTTAGGGATAACTATTGTTAGAAACTTTGCATGCTAGTAGACTTGGCAGTTATTAAAGGTATTATCGTGTCATGGATGTGACATGCTTAGAGCATGGGGTAGAGAGAATAACAAGTAAGGCATGTGGGCTTTGTTGCACTTTCCTTTTATGTAACCCGCATGCTCCGTCGGAGATGCGTGGTCGTGATGGCCCCTATACTACCTGGCAGCCTCTGCCGTTCAAAAGACGACATGCTTTTTAGGCCCCTGATTCTCTGAGAGAATCATGCCAATCCCATTTATGGCCAGATAGCCCACGCGTTGGGAAAGTTGTTCTTAAACTGCATTCACTTAGACGGTTAGGCGATCCATTTGATGTTTATTTCAGTATTTTATTGGCGTGCTTCTATGTATCTTTTTATGTCCCTCTGAGGACCTGGTCCCTTTCCAGGTATGGATATTTATGAGTATTCGCAGGAGCGCAGATCCGGATTAGTTACCTATATTTTCGAGGAGGTCTTCTCTTCGAGCCTCGTGATTACTAGTTGATATACTTATATTGTGTTTGCTTTTATATTCTAGTTCGGTAGTGGATTTGTTTCCATCCGACTATCCTCTTTGGATACTTCACATTGAGATTAGTTACATAGTTATTGGTTATTTATTTATATTAATTTCTGTGGATGAGATTTAGATTATGTCTGTAACTTGAGATAGTTTATACCACTTGTGAATTATTATTCATATTACAGCGTACGCATGTGTTTTGGTTTCCATATATTAGAGTTGCCATATCTATGCGGCTGACATGCTTATGTATCCTAGTCCTACATATTTTGGGACTGAGGCATGACATATTTTTAGTGGTGGCCCATACATGTCGAGAGCATATTGTCTCGGTTACGTTATTATACCGAGCAAACTTGCACCTAGAATTAGAGTATAGGATCTCATCCATATTTGACTGTGACTCATCTTTCCTTCCAATCTATTTTATTTAAATAATTGTATCCTGTTTGATTCATGTACTTTTCTAATAGTTCCTTGAGTATAGCCTCTGCTAAAATATAGGAATCTCTGTTGTTATGATGATAATTAGGGTAATATTCCTAAGAATACAACTAGAATATTGACACATCACTAAGTTTAGAATACCTAATGAACCCTAGCATCCCTTACCTATAGATTAATTTACCATTACCCCTTGATATATTTATGAAGACTTGAGAGTAGTATAGACACTACTAGAGTTAGAAATTTGACCATATTGTTTGACCCTAGTATTAAGGAACCAATAGAAATCCAAGATTTAATATTAGGACTGAACCTAATTTTCATAGTGAGATAGTATTAGAGAACTATAAATTAGATTCTTATCTTGATATTAGCAGAACATTACCTTAGGAAGCCAAGAGAAATTAATATAATATTTTTCTCAGTCATACCTCGAACATAGAGACTAGCATGCCACATTCCCTTAAGAAACCATGATGTTATCTAGAGTCCCTCTATTTTTAATTTCATATCTTATTCCTCTGAAAATTTATGCTCGCTGTTATGCGACGACTAATTATATTTTTTTTCTTCATCTTTTAATTCTTGCCACCTAACCCTCCTGATTGTAGGCAAAATAAATTCTTTATGCTAGGATATATAGTTTACTAGGATTATAGTTGTAATCTTAAATTTTGAAATTATGTGCTTAGTAGTTAGAACTTGATAGTTGAGCTGTTCATTTAGATTATAATTTTATGGTCAACCTTGGTTTTAAATCACGTAAATTGTACCCCACCTCGATACAAGTTATATTCTATTTCACTTGAGAGCCAGTAACCATTCCATACTTACCATTGACACCTTTGTTCTATAATCACTATGATTAAGACTTAAGATAACCATTACCTATATAATGCAACAGGATACCCTAATAGGTACCAAAATCTTTTTCTCGTATACCCCAATAAGAGTTTCTACTTTATTTACAAGTGCAAGGTTATTTTGTAGAATCCCCTTAAGACTGTCACAATGTTAGTTAATTCTTTTAAGTTCGGTAGTATGCCTCATAACCAAGTATCAGATAGTCCTTGTGATCCATTGATGAAGTATAACTGAATGACCTTAACTATATACTTGCATAAGAAGATATTGTTTATCCAAACCATAAGAACTTAGAGGTCCATACCCCTATTGGTCAACTAGCGATTTAGACAAGGAGTTAGTATGACAACTGTAGAGACTGTAGAGTCTTATCTTCTTTGTGAACTTGAATTATTATGTACCTTCTTTCATCATAATCCAGCCTATTTATATTTTCTGAACTACCTCGACTTATGCTGCTATTTTATAGCCTATTTTTGCAAGCTTATTCTTTTATCGAGCTTGATCATGATATATGTATTATTGGGGACGCCTACTAATACATTGTCTAATCAGAATCAGTGTATTAAGGTCTAGCTAACCTTAGTACATTTGGTTCGCCCTTCTTAATACTACTTTACGTGGATTGAGATATATAGTTGATTAGTAGACAAATATACTTGCCCTCTAGATATATCGGAGCACAACATATAGAAATTTACCAAAATATGAATAGAAATTTACCAAAATAGGATTTCAATCCACAACTGCCCTGACAACTCTCTTTTTGAATTCTTTAATATCCTTGAACCTCGTACTTGTATTCTATCACCTTCACCGTGAATTCTTTATTATTGCTCTCCGTATTTCCCTATTTTGGAAAGACGAACGCTGGTGCTTGGTATAAGTTTGATACACAGAGAGTACTAGATATACACCATAGGCCAACCACATTATTTGGTGACTATCTTTTGTAATTAAGGGCATATCACAGGTGATATGTTGGTGTTAAAAACTTTTTAGGATTGAATAACATGATTAAATAATTTGAGGAATAATTTTCTTAAATATATAGCCTTATGTGATAGATGGGTAAATTCTAAGTTGGGTAAAAATTGCATTATTAAACTTGAGGTGAATTCTTTTAGATTATGACTAGGTAAGATTAGATAGAGAGACCATGCCTTATTTTAATTTTGAGGACGAAATTATTTTAAGTTGGATAGATTGTAAACTCCCTCACTCAAAATTATACCTACTTGGCATAGATAGAGAAACTAGGGCTAGTTTGTATCCAATTGAAAATAGGACACGATATTTTATTTAATTTTACAATAATTATATCACTTAGTGCACCTTATCGATGCTTCGATAATTGGAATACTACACTAGCCATTGCCTTCCTATAAATTTCACATCCTTGTCCTAGACGTGCCCGTCTTCTATTCTGACCCTTGTGTAACTTATAATTATGCTCTCTTATGCTATATTTTAGTCGCACAATAATTGTCACGGGCATTTTTTCTTAATTTTAAATAATTCCAACTTTGTATCCTTGTGCGTTCCAATCAAAATTGGAGACACAATCTTGATCCGTTTTGTGCAACCCAATCAATGACAATATTCTATTCTGAGTTCTCTATGTCTATGATACTTGTGTCCCACCCATTTTTATCCCCATGTACTTCTAATTAATTCAAGAATACCTTGCACATTAATTTTAATTAATTTAATCTAATTTCTATCTTTGTGCAATTTTCTAATTGTTGGGCACTTTTATGCAAAAGTGCATTGAGGTGTCCACACCATTGGACACGGTATATGAAGAAATCCAGTTTCCCTTCATGTGAATTTTCCCCATGATTTTTGTAATATGCAAACGCACAACATCGCCCCCCTAATTTAAACCTAGCTTTGCATTTTAAGCAATATAAATTATAGCCCTCCAAACACCTACATGTAAGGCCAAGCCCATCCCAAGAAGATGTTGACGAAGCCCACCTACCTAGGTCAAACCCAAACCTAAAATTTTACATTTATAAATAATCCTTTTCCAATTTTTTTCATCCACACATCCCTAATCCCAATACCTAGCCGAATACCATCACCACCCCAATCTCCCTGTACATCATCCCCTTCCTTCACCGGAGCCCACGCCGATGACCCGCCGGAGTCGACGACAACAGCACCACCGTCCTCGACCTCCTACACCCTCACCATTAATCTCCCTCTCCCATCATCGACTCCCCGCACCTTTGCCATTAACGCTGCACCAACACCGTTGAGTCCTCCATCGTCCCCTGCCAACTCGACGGCGAGACTTCCCACACCGATCTTCCTCGACACCACCATCCACCACCACGTCATCCCTGTCTTCCCTGTCCTCCACAACAGCCCCCTCCTTCGTCCTCTTCGCCGGAGTCGACGACCCACAACCTTTATCCTCAACTTCCTCTCCACCGTTCCCTGTCCTCTACCACGCCGACTTTATCCCGTCGACGACTGCTCACCACTGCCACCAGCACCACCACACCACCAGCACAACCACCACCTTCTTCCTGCTCCCTGTCCTCCCCCTTCTCGATCCTTCTTCTCGAGTTGTCGGATCCCTCAGGCCTATCACGTCTCACCGGACCTCCCTCATGGCTGGAGTAGCACCCGAGCCTCCTATGTCCTCCTCCTCCAGCCATCCCTTCAATACCATCATCATCTTATCTCCTCACCATCAACATCTCACCTCACCACCATCATCTTATCACCATCAATATCTCACCATCTCACAATCATCATCTCATCTCACCATCATCATCTTATCTCATCACCCCATCATCATCATCATCTTATCTCATCACCCCATCATCATCATCATCATCATCATCCCTATCATCAACCCTAAGCATCATCACCATTAGCAACCCTAATCATTATCACCATTAGCAACCCTAATCACCATCATCACCATTGTTATTAACCCAACTAACCTACATCCTAATCAACATCACCATTATCATTCATATCATTATCCCATAATCATCATCACAATCATCATTTCCATCAATATTACTATCATCATCACCATCGTGTCAACCTCATCATCATCATCATCATGTCCGTGCGCACTAACCCCGAGGTTCGAACCCTGTCCCTCTTCTCCTTTTTATGTGTGCTTGTGTATGCTATTAGTATTGCTTTATGATAGTTAGTTGATTTTAGACCCCGTCGGTAAACCCAATGACTTGTACACGTACATGTACGTGTATTAGAATTAAAGTGATATATATATATATATATATATATATATATATATATATAGATGGATGTATTATATAAGTAATTATATGCTTATGACTATATATGTATTTATATTGTACGACCCTAGGACACTGTGGATTATCCCGTATTTACCTTGGCCATGTTGACCCTAAGAACATGTTAGATGACTGCCTTGTGTACATTTACGTACTGGCTTAGACACATGTTAGTTGACTGTCTGATTGTGTACAGCACTTGAAGACATAACATCCGCGTAAGTAGACGCACATTTGAACCTGTTAGTCGACCAGTGTCACCCCTAGCGTACCCCCTTGAGTCCAGTGTAATTAAGGTTGTGTGTGTACTAGTGTAATGGCTGATGTGTATAGTATTATATTATATGTATATAGGACTATTGGATAGATCTGTGCGACTTCTGGAGCAGGTTTTTGGTACTACGCAGCTTCTTGCTAAGAAAGTATACCTTGCCATTGTACTGTTATTCATATTCCATATGTTGCATGCAACTTTATTTTCTGTCATTAGTTCATATATTTTAACTACTATATAAAATACGCGTCCAAGGAAACTTGGGTGCAAACGACGGTGTCGTTGTGATTTATTTTTATTATGTATATGCATTGACCTTGTTTATGAGACCGCCCCATTATTATGAAGCATTATTAGGTTTCATTGGCAATGATACAACTGTTACACGAGTGTGGGTCTCATGTAGGACACGAATTGCGTACTGGGTTGGCCTCCTGTTCGTGTGGGCCGTACGCTAGGGATAACTGTTGTTAGAAACTTTGTATGCTAGTAGACTTGGCAGTTATTAGAAGTATTATCGTGTCGTGGATGTTACATGCTTAGAGAATGAGGTGGGGAGAACAACAAGTAAGGCATGTGTGCTCCGTTGCACTTTTCTTTTATGTAACCCGCACGCTCCACCGGAGATGCGTGGTCGTGATGACCCCTATACTACCTGGCAGCCTCTGCCGTTCAAAAGACGACATGCTTTTTAGGCCCCTGATTCTCCGAGAGAATTATGCCAATCCCATTTATGGCCAGATATCCGACGCGTTGGGAAAGTTGTTCTTAAACTGCATTCACTTAGACGGTTAGGCGATCAATTGGATGTTTATTTCAGTACTTTATTGGCATGCTTCTATGTATCTTGTTATGCCCCTCGGAGGACCTGGTCCCTTTCCAGGTGTAGATGTTCATGAGTATTTGCAGGAGCGCAGATCCGGACTGGTTACTTATATTTTCGAGGGGGTCTTCTCTTCGAGCCTCATGATTGTTAGTTGATGTACTTATATTGTGTTTGCTTTTATATTCTAGTTCGATATTGGATTTGTTTCCATCCAACTATCCATTTTTGATACTTCATATTGAGATTAGTTACATAGTTATTGGTTATTTATTTATATTGATTTCTATGGATGAGATTTAGATTATGTCTGTGACTTGAGATAGTTTATACCACTTATGAATTGTTATTCATATTACAGCGTATGCATGTGTTTTGGTTTTCATATATTGGATTTGCAATATCCATGCGGCTGGCATGCTTACGTGTCCTAGTCCTACATATTTTGGGACTAGGGCATAAAAGTTCTTCCATATGTTGATAAAGTTGGTTGAGTTCCATTAGTGATATCTGATAGACTTTGTTGGAAATTGGTTCTGCTCTTGGCCTCAATTCTATGCAGAACTCCACTTCTCTTAGAGGGGGTAATACTGGAGATCTTTTGGAAATACATCAAGAAATTTTTTAATTATTCTGGAAAGCTGATCCCTAATTCCAGCTACTGCTACTATGCCATGTTCATTCTGATCCTCACTATTCCGTCGAAGATAAACTCCTCCTTGCCCGGGAGGTTAAATAATACTCTACACCTACGATAATCTATCGTCGCATGACTGTCTCTCAACCAGTTGTCAAAATTACCTATAAGGAACTCGATCAACCTTGCAGGTAATAAATGTTCGCACACTATAATTCGACATGCTAGACATACTCTATCAACTCCTACAAGACCATTACCAATGAGTATATTCAGCCTCTCTGGCAATGCATTAAACTACAATCCAATATGTGTCACAAATCGTACACATACAAATGAATGGGATGCTCCCGAATCAAATAATACTTTGGCAAAAAAAGATGTAACGAGAATATTATCTTCCACCCCGCCACCTGATGCCAAAGTCTCCTCCAGAGATAGGATAAAAGCTTGCCCTTGGCTTTGCTGTACGTATTGTTGCTATCTCCCTTAGATACGCAATTATGGCCTCTGCTACACATACTACTGATTCCTCTACTAGATGTACATCTGAAATTGCTTCGGTAATGGAAGCTAAGATAAAGGCCTGACTGCCAGTGCTGGTCCCCTGTACTGAGCTTCCTCTGGTGCTGGTAAGGCTAATCGCTGTGTTGGCCCTTCAATCCTTTGCATCATCGGACAATTGGTGATCCGATGGTCTAGAATACCATATCGTAGGCACAACCCTTTTGCCTCCCTACAAACATCCTTGTTATGGCCTCCCTTGGCATAATACGTACATTCGACTAGGGCTCCCAATCGTTGTTGTTGTTGCCTCGGCTGATATGGACGAGCTGGAGCTGTTGCTGCCGATGCCACTGGCCTCCTCGGTATTGTGTCATGAATACGAATGCCCGGAGATGGTGCTTGCGTCTGTTGTGTTGGTCCTCAACCTCATCTTTGTGCATGAGACCTTTTCTGGCCTCTTATTTTTGAAGCTAACCTCTGCATTGTCAGCTCATGCCGCCTGGATGCGATTAATACTTCGTCAAAGGTCTGATAGTTATGGACCTCTATCAGTTACTGAATTTCCAGATAAAGTTCATACTAAAACCTCATCGTCCGCTCTAGTTCTGTTGCCACCATGATTGGGGAAAACCTACTAAACAAGCAGAATTCTACCGCATCGCCATCCACAATTCTCTCAGACTGTTTAAGGTTAATAAACCTTTGTTGTAGCTCGTACTGTGCTACCACTCCAAAATACTTGACCCTGAATCGGGTTCTCAAGTTATCCCATGAGACAGGTTGTCTTAAACCAACCTCTTCTACTGTCCACAAATCTCTAGCAAGGTCCTAGAGTTATAATCTGACCTGATCAATTTGTACCTTAGCTGGAAGCCTTGCTGTTGTCCTTATTATCTTAATATTCTGTAGCCAAGCATCTACAGTAATGGCGACCTCCGTGCCATCAAAGTACCTAGGGTTGAGTCGGCAGAACCTCACCGACCCCCCTGAGTACATTCTAACACTTCTTTCCAAGGTCGTCTGTAATCCTTGATGCAACAAGACATTATGCTCCTATGATTGATGCTGCTGATTTTGTTGAGCCGTTATTATTCCTCGAATAATCTCTAGCAATGCCGATGTATCAAGTGCTACTGGCACTACTGGTATGACCAGGGGTACTGAAACTTCTGATATATGTTGTTCCTCGTGCTCCTCTACGGGTTCTACCCTGATCCCCTGATGTCTCTCGTTGTGGGCCAATGGATCCCTGTCCTTCCCAAACTACTAGTGCTCCAACCACCGATTCTGGAGAAGCCCTAAAGAAAAGGATATAAGATAAATCAAGAATAGGATAAGAAAGGATCGAGGAATCTATGGTACAGAAGTCAAGCTGAGTTCGAGAAGGTAGATTCAGAATTTTAAGGAGGAACATGCTTGATTGAGATTTCCTATAATCAGGCCACCCCACAAGTCTAAAAATAGACTTGCATGGGCCACCACTAAAATCTTATCACGCCCCAGAACCAGAATACTGGAGAGCAGAGGAATGACTCTGCCAACCACACCTTGCAGAATACCGAAGCAACCTGCAATATGTTAAGGTTGTCTAGAGACAAGGGGTGCTTACTAAAAATCAAGTCTTCTAGGGTCAAGAACATCTATATCTCAATCATTCAAACAAGTAGCAATAAATTAGAATATTTCAGAATATAAAGTAAGGCATCCCCAATGCCGCATCAGAATATTATAGAGATATAGCTATTACAAGTAATATGCTAGATACACAATCAAAAGTATACATAATAGTGAGTCAGCTATAGTCTGAATATATTAAGTTATGTAGGAAACTAGTGTCCAGATTATTCGGCTAACAGGTACCGGTTGGCTAAATGCCTAAAAGATTATAGTTTATAAAAGACGAGCAGTGAATGAAGGAACCCACTCGTGTCCCTTAACAGCCATCCTTCTGGTGTGTGCCATTAGTGAGGGAGAGATACGCTTGATCCTCAGATGCTGGTTCTAAACCTAGCCATGCAAAATCAGTGGGGTCAGACCCCAAATAGCAATTACTACGAAGAAAGCACGAAATAAAGAAATAAAACCAGTTCTATAGCATGAGATGCTTAAACCAACAATCAATGGCATATGTCCCATCCATGACATGACACGATACCCCTTTATCAAACAAGGACAGGAAGTGCCACATCACATCAAGATAGATTATATCCTTTGATTATGGTCCAACTAGAATAACTCTACGTCATATTTTTAGTCCACAGGTTATCGTAACACAATAGCGCAACCCAACAACCAAACAAGGACATGAGTTAAAATTTCATGCCACGACAGTCTATGTCCCTAATTCCAATAAATATAAGGCACAATAGAAAAGTAGGGATTAAGTAAAATAACATAGTGATAATAAGTAGCTTCGATACATGTCCCGTTGTAACACTATAACGCAACTCAATAACCAAACAAGGACATGAGTTGACTTTCATGCTGCAATGGTCCACTTCTCTAACTAAAACATATTTAATGACCAAACATGTGTTACGGCTTTATATGTGATCTCTGAGTTATTCCAGTAATACAATATATAAGTATCCTCATATCATATCATAATCGAGCAGGGTTGGCTGAATCAATAATATACAAGCAAGAATAAATGATGCACCAGTCCCTTACAAGGGCCTGAACTAAATTAATGATCAGTAACAGTTCCAGGCTTTCTATAGAAAAGTCACTTTCCTAGCTTATAATTAAGTCAGATACTGCACCCCACTAGTGTAGATGATATACAATATCCGTAATGGCTATCCTTTACTCCAACCTAACTTAAGGTGGTTTGACATGCCCGATCTCGAGATATCGTTCCCTCCCAATGCTCTACAAATTAAGTTTCCTAGTTAACCCTAGGTGATTTAGAATCTCATGTAATGGTCACATTAACATTCATTCCTAAATTTTGTACTTTAAGTATGGGCACTCTTGATATGAATCAATATTGTCTCTTAAAGTTAAATCAAGATTCACCCAAGTGTGATACAACAATCAATACTATCTATCCACGGCTAAAGTCATTGTCCAACTACCAGATCCATGGAAGAAAATAATTATCTATATCATGTAGCAAGTGTATGTGGCTCGACGGCTCACTATATATCGAGTAGCACTCGTGATACGATCAAGTGTATCAGCACGGATACAATAGTCAGGGTAGGAACAAGTTCCAATATCAAGGTTATGTAAAAGCAAATAATGATCATCATAATTTTTCACTCTATTATATTGATAGATAAAATAAGAATAGTGCGAGAACCCCTCAAAATCAGATCTACAATCCTTAAACCAAACAAGGACCGGGATTGCTGACCATCCCTTAAGTTGAACTACGCCCCTTATTCTGTCTAACGCATAATAAGGTGATCTAAGGAAAGTAGCCTAATCAGCAAGTAAGTACATATAGGGACATATCTACAAGTTCAGGTCGGCGCTTAGTCATTTAGCACATGGTCACATATGGGTCAAATAATTTATTTCTAAGTTAACACATAGCATCACAATCATTTAATCAAAAGGAAACATTAAGCCAAACATATGTCAAAGTGAACGCATGGGAATAGTTGAGGCATGAGTCATTTGGCCGTATGACCAAACGCACCGCATGAACCAATAAGATGCATGAGGCCAAGACCACATGAGTAGAGCCAAGTCTACTCATCGGGAAACGTGTGATATGAAAAATAATAAATACAAGTCAAGTCAAGTCAAAAAAGTGACTGATGTGACATGTGATAAAAGTCTGTCAGAAGAAAAGACAATTTATGAAATGTCGTGTCGAGTCAGTCATGTCATACCCCGATCTCCCGCAGGCTAATCGGCCGTCCCTGCTAGGAGAGAATCACCGTGCCAGCGCTCCCGCAGGATGATCGCTTCGGCCTATCTGGGTGTTGATGTCGCACAAACATGAGCTGTGCCCATGCAAGGCCGTAGTTCATTGGTTGGCGGTAAGAGGTCTAAGCCACAGGATCGCACAGATTATCCGAGTGTAGCAGAATTATGAACGCATAGGCGATCGGTAATAAGTTTACTGAGTCGACAATAGAAGAAGCATTGAATAACACAAGTTGAAGTAAAACTCTTTATTGATATAAACAAGTATTATAGGCGACGCTTGGCCGAGATTACAATTCGCTCAGATCTCTCTCTCTCTGAAAAAGTAAAAGTGTGCCAAGTGGAAACAATTGTGGAATGATGTGCAGGTGATGTGCAGGCGATGTACAGGCGATATTCAGGCGATATTCATATGATGTTCCAACATTATGTCTTGTATATGTGTTTCAGTTTCGGACGCAGCGCTCCAAGGCTTTAGAGTTGAACTCCACGACTTAGCACGCACGAAGTAGGCATCCGCACCGAACGAGGTTCTCCCGTACCCTGCAAACGATCTGGTGGATTATCAGTACATTAAATGCACTGGTGGGGAGGCTACTCGCCCGCTCGATAAAACCAAACACGTAACATAGGTTCCGTGCACCAACTATTATGTTGTCTTTCTAGTTGCCTTAGGATCAATTTTATCTAAATATTGGATAGCCTAACTCGTGTGGCAGTGCGCCGTACGATATAAGAGGAAACACGGCAAGACTTACCAACTTACCATTTGTCCTTCTTGTCCAAGGCAAACCAAGTTAATAAAAGTACGAGCAGGTAAAATCATTCAGGGCCAATAGCATATGCAAACACTGTGTTATTGTGAATGAGATTTTGCTTCAGATGCATGAGTCACTAGGATGCTCAGGTGTGTTGCATACGATGTTCAAGTGCTCTTTATGCACAAGTATTATTTTACCTTGATTGTTCAGGTGTTCAGTTATTCTCGATGCGATATAATGACTCGCACGTGGATTGCTGCTAAGCGAGGATGACTTATCTATATGAACATGAGTCGTTGGCATAGTCATAAAGGACGGGTGTAGCACATGAAAGAAAATAAAATGCAATCCACGGATCAGGAGGGCTACATGTCATTACTTCCGACACAGGCGACTACTTATTCTGAGAGCAAGAATGGCGTAAAGGATAAGTTCACAGGCGCTACACGCCATTCTGCCCGAAACAGGCAGACTAGCAGGGTTCCTGTCCCGATCGGATCGGCCTGGTGCCCCAGAGACCGTCCACAGGAACAGAGATCCGAGGATCTCACTTGTTAACAAGTTGTCCGCGACATGTAGGTCAGGGTCTTTTTAATTTCCATAACTTGACATGATAATCCTGGATTCTTTGTTCTGAATCGAGCATTTTGCTCCACGAGCAGTAATTCTGACAGGGGTTCTCGTTCAGAGGTAAACTTGATGTGATTATCATTCAGGTGTTTCTTGACAGGATTCTTTCTCATTGAACATCTTGCCTTGATGCATTCCCCTGGAGTGGGGGACTGCCTTAGCGACCAAATGGTCCTGGATACTTGTAAGTTCATTTGCACAGAAGGACTATTCGATAGTCATCTGGCTGACTCAATGCATGAACGATACGCGATAGTGTAATCGAATATGGCATAATCTCATTATGGCGAGCATTGAGTCGAGACAACATTATAAATTAACATATAAGCAGGCAAGCATGCATTTGTATAAACATTCACATTAGCTCAGGCCCGAAGGTAAGATGAGGAGTGAAACCATAAAGGCACTTACCGAGCGACATGATCTAGAGTCGTGCAGTATAAATAAGTAAAAAGTGCACTACTAAGTATACATGTATCGTTCTACTCTAGACACAGCCGGTCTGATTGTACAAGGCAAAGGTAGCATACGAGGGTCTGAATATAAGTAATATTTCAGTTCCATGTTCTAACACAAGCAACACAAGTTGGGATTATTCCCTTATCTAGGTGCGTTGGATTCTTATTAGCATGCAGGGGATGATTCACCTAGCGACTAGCATGTATCATTCCGTATTTTAAGTGTGCTGGCTAAGCAAAGACAAGTTCACCATAGCCACCCACCTTAGCGATGATTCACCTCGGTTGAGCGATACTCCGAGCGAGTCTCTAAAAGCCTAAGCTGAACTCCTGAAGGGATAAGTCTGGATATCCTTTGCCTCAAACGAGTATTCTCGCTTGAGCAAAGCAGGTCGGGACGTTGCACTTTTGTCGTTTGAATCGGCAGTCCGTTTGAGCAGAACGGGGTAGTAGAAGTCAGAAGTTATTCATTCAGAAGGAGTGTGACACATAGCTCCTAGCCTCATCCTCCTCTGGGCCGCATGCACACTTGGCCGTATGAAATCTTTTAGACTTAGTAAAATTTCATTCGTTCAATTTCATGCACTTGGAAAAGGGCGCATGGAAAATTCAGTCATGCGTCCAACAAGGTTGGCTGCATGCTGAGTCGAGACGAGAAGTCCAGGCCGCATAACACTCCTTTGTCTCCACCAAACAACAGCTTTTCGGCCATGGCCAAAAGCTCAAAAATGAGATTTTATTTCTTCCATAGAAACCTCAAATGATACCCAAATCCAAAAAAGTTAAGTTCTAAAGTACTCAAAATCAAGTGCTCATCAACATAGAAAAAGCTTTTTTTGAAAATATTAAAATTTAAGTTATCAAAACCCAAAAATACTAAAGAACACAAGGAAAATCCTAAACCTTAAAACTTAGATCTATACTAATCCATCTACCGAATCCAAAAATACCAAGTTCTAAATGCATGAAAAATCATATAAGGAACATAATAGAACAAAAATATAAAGAGTTTCTCCATTTCTTACAAGATATACTTGCCTATGGGGGGAGAGAAAAACCTAAGAAAGAGAAAGGAAGAGAAAATATGAGGGGAGAGTGAGTGTAGTTGGGTTATATATGAAGGATTTGAGGTTTGGAACATAGGTTCAATCCAAACAAATAAACCAAGAGTCAAGTGAACCAAAGAATAGGTCTAGTCTCTCTACAACATATAACTATGCTAGCAAGAAAAATAATTACGCTCCAAATATGTATATTGGGAACAGGGAGTGACAGAATTTGTCTCCACCCGACTACTAGTTCTTCTAGACTATTTCCTACTTGGTACATTGCCATATTGGGTTCTATATTTCTATTTGTTTTTTTGGATGAGATTAGTATTGCCTGTCACTTGTGAAGTTATATACCACTTGTGAATTTTTATTCATAAAATATTATACGTATGTATATGGTTTATATATATTGGAGTTTCCATATACATATGGCTGACATACTTACGTATTTTTAGTCCTACGTATTTTGGGACTGGGCGTGACAAATATCGACATAGCATAATATCGTAGCTGTTAAGGATATCCCACCGGGAAACTTTTGTGGACTCATCACCCTTGGCATACTTAGAACTCGGTACAAGTGATAAGTTGAAATGACGTACATCATTTGAGGTATTATGGATGTAACGATAAATAGTCAATATGTAGGCAAAGTTCTGGCAATATCTTACTCAGAGGTAAATATAAACGTGGTAAGATATTTTGTGGGGATAGAGAAAACAAGACAGAAGTAATGTGGACATGATTGTTATCCTTTTGCTCAAAGGTTCACTCTATTGGAAAGAATGAGCATCTTATAGTTCAAAAGTAGTATGGACGTTAACTACTATTTTGAAGAATTTTAGTGGATCTATTATCTGTTACATATTCGGGCTCCCGAGTACTGATATCACGACCCGCACTCGGAATAAGGGCACGAGTACCTGAACAACATCCAAACTATGTCGTAACAACGACGTAGAATGCTCTCTAGGTCAACAATACTATCTAAATATCTCACACAATATATATAAGGTACATGTCATGTTATCTCAACTCCAAATGGAGGAACAATATGGTATATAATAATAAATCCAATACTCAATCACAATATCAAACTAGGGGAAGAAATAACACGACATAAAATAGAAATATGAAATAAGGATCACAAACATCAACAAGTCCACACTATGAGTCTAAATATAAATAACTCCCGAGAGCAATAATACACATGCCATGAGTCTAAAATAAGACAAATATAATATCTAAACAATATAAGTCTAAGCCTCTCCAGTCACTGGCACTAGATCCTCCTGCTCTAGGGGAGTATCCTTTAATGGTTCGCCGTCCCATGGCCTGTAGTAAGTGGGATACTGCTCCTCAAGCTATTCATCTAAAAAATATATCCAATCAGGATTGGAGCAAAGTATAAACTCTGAAAGTAGTTCCAAATACATGGTAGAGTATATATGACAAATAATAGAAAAGAATACAAGAAAACTAGTAATAGAAAATAGAAATAAACTAGAGTGAACATGTGAAGTACTGGAATGGAAGAACAAGCAATATGGAATAATTGCAAGTAATGGAAATAAATAAACTAGCTAATGTGCCATAGAGTACAAGTTCATTGTATGATCAGTTTGGGTTGAACACGAATACAATATGGTAACTCGATTACACGTGTTATAGGTAATCGACATGTACACGAATACACTTGGGCTTGATTACATAACCAACTCCTACTCCCCCATCCCCAACCAATACTTATAGATCCAATCACGACACATTATAAATATGAATATAAATACATTGAATACGAGCAGTGTGTGAACACGAAGTACATGATAATCAAAATCTAATATACACGATAAAATATATGTGAAGGAGTACCCGCTGAACACGATAAGGGAATAACATCTTCTGACATGATCCATATAGTACCAGTCTGTGTAGCCACTGTATCGGAGTCAAGTATACAGTTCTAGAACATACGATATATACACTATCATTGTCACACCCCGATCTTTCATAGGAATCGGCCATCCCCGCTAGGTGTGAATTACTACACCAGCACTTCCACGGGACAATCATTTCCATCCGGACGTGATGCCGCACGAGCTTGGAGTTGCGCCTGCGCGAGGCAAATAATAAAATGGCCCATGATAACTAGTTCACAGATTCATCATAGAGGAAACATAGAATAGAATAAACACAAGTTTTGAATCCAAATTAAGCTCTTTATTGATATGAAGTAAAGATTACAAGCAGCGCTAGGCCGAGATTACAAGTCGTTCGTGCTCTCTCTCTCTCTTTACAATGAATATGCCCTTAGGCTTATAATTGAATCAAACACTCTGAATGATGATGTTCCCATACATTATGTCTCATATATGTGAGCTCCAGGTCCACACGCCACACTCCAAGATGCCAAGTACGATTTTGATGCCTTATTGCGTTAAGCAATCTCCGAATCCGTATGAGTTCTCCCTGTACCCTGTATGCAATCTGATTGGGTATCAGTACATTGAATGCACTGGTGGGAGGCCTCTCGCCCATGCCATAAAACAAGCACGTTCATTAGTTATGTACACCGACTGATTTTATTGTCTTCCTAGTCTTTGCCTTAGGATCAGTTACATAGAAATATAATGAAAATAATATCCATGTCTGCTTAAGTGTGTCGTACTATAAACAACAGAGTTCGACTTATCCTTTCTTACCATCCGGCCTTCCCTATCATATGCAGCAATATCATCAATGATCTACTAAATAGCGAAGAATATGTATGCAATCCAAGTGTTACGTTTATGTCTGTCACGACCCGCACCCAAATTTTGGGGCACGAGAGCGTGGGTACATCCAGCCTACGTCGCAGCATCGACGGTTGAACGCTGTCAAGGTCATAATACTATCTAATTATTCTCTTACGAATATCCAACTCCATAAGGAGATACAAATATCATAATATAATATGGAATACTCAATCACATAAACTAGAGCACGATTAGATATCAAAGAAAATAAATGAAATACAAGACAAGTCTAAACGACAAAATAACCATACCTGCAATCAATAACATCCAATCTCCAAGTATACTGTAAAATAACTCTTCTAAGTCATAGTCTGGAAAAATATTTCCAGTCAGGATGGAACGAAGTACACCTTTAATAACAGTTCCAGTTAATTGATAAAGACTATAAAACAATAAATAGATGATGCTATATACTGAGAGAAGACAATGAATAAATGCAATGGCAAAATAAAGAGACAAACAATATAGGCAATAAGGTACAGTCAGTACATATATGAAATAAAAGGAAAGAGGTACAATATCATATACGAGTGATGTAGTATATGAACTAAAATAGAGAACTGTAACTATTCTAAGTGTTTGAAGTCGTAGTTTCAAAATATGATTGGCTTGGAACTTGTATGATAGCTACATGGCCTGGCTAATCATACGTGAGGTGTATGATTAACACTAACAATATTTTATACTTGTACGATAGGTATTTGATCACATTTCTCACTAGCAATTTTTCTGCCCCCAACTAGTACTGTGGATCCAACCATGACCCGTCACGATACACGATCAATGTCCAATATATCATGTACAATGTATAATATCAATATCTAATATCAATGTCGTGTACAATGTCAATACGATAACCAATGTAATATCTCATGACTAAAGATCCAATCTATATACTAGTTCGTGTAGCACGATGTCAAGAATCAGATGTAACATTTCTAAATACTTGAATTATAGAAATTATCAAATTATAAAAATTATCAGAGAATGTACTCGCCTGTGGTCCTTAGCTGGTATGAATCAGAGTCCAAGTCATAGTCCAAATAGCCTATGTATTACAAATTTACCATATCAAAAGATAAATTATTTTAATTTATTTAATTCTTTAATAATTACTCTAAAATCCTATTTTAATCTTATCATTCCAATTTTTAGGTTAATTCCTAAATTTTGTTCTAAGAAACTAAATTTTACCAATTCGAGACTTATGTCACGCAACTCGAGGCAATCTGTTGAGCAAAAAGTCAACCGATGCAAACTCGAATTTTATGCATTGTTCCCTGTAGATTTCAGTACCAAAAACATGCTAAAATTTATGGCTCATCCGAATTCAAATTCGTTTGGGAATTATGGCACATACAAATTTCGTATTGTGCACCGATGGTTAAATTCTAACCTAGAAGTTCTACAGAATTAACAGTATGTAAATATTTCAAATTAAATTCTGGTAAAAAAATATGTCAATGATCTTGACATTAGCTTTCCGAAACTTCAAATGGTTCATGATTCTGATTCCTGGTTCTCCCAAAATCGCAAAAATATCGAGATACATTATTTTCGGACATGTTGTGTTCTACGAATTTTCTAGAATTTAATACTCATAATTTCGTAAAGTAATTTATATATTCAGAATCTAACCTCAATCTCATTCTAACACAAGAAACTGGGCCACGTTTGGAGTCCGGAGCTATGCGTAATGGCTTTTGGAAGAGGAACCCTAGATGGCAATTCTCCCAAATTCGGCTCAAAGAAAACCCTAGAAATTAATAACCTAACTATTATATATATAGAGGAGAGAGAGAGAGCAGCCGCGACTTGGAGTGAGCCACGTGACAGCCATCCCCTGCTGCCCTCTCAGATTGAACGGTCAGGGTTTGATGGGGCTCGGCTCAGCTGAGTCCGAGTCGAACTCTGACTCGGCTCGGCTCGAGGTCGGCTCGGCTGCACCCGCACTCACCCCGCGGTCACTTACAGGCGGGCCCCGCCCAGTTCGCTGCAGGAGGCTGACAGGTGGGCCCCTGTTGGCTGATTGGGCAGAAATAAATACTTTTATTGGTTTTTTTTTCAAAAATTAGTTTTTAATTCAGTTTTTCATAATTAACTCAAAATAAATGCTAAAAATAATCAAAAAATTCTATAAAATATATTTGACTATTTAGAACCTAAAATAAAATTTTGGGATATTTCTAATTATTTTTTCCCAAAAATAAATTATTAAAAGTCCTACAAAATTAGGGTTACTTATTTTTAATTAACTAAAAATTATGAAAAAATCTCAATAGCCCAAAATTAACCTAATAAAAATATTTAAGCACGAATTTCAGGATATGGAGGTTACAAGTCTATCCACCTTAAAATAATTTTGTCCTCAAAATTTAAAATTCTTAATTATTTTATTTATTTATTTATTACCATCAAAATTAAATTCATCAAATCATATAATCATGAACTAATCCATATTGTTATTTCATAATATTTCTCAAAATTCTATAAATATCATATTCCTGAAAATCTTCAAATATAAAATTAAATTCCATTCTTATCACAATCTCCTCCAAAATTTTAAGTTAATAATAAAATACAAAAATTTAATATTCAATCCTCTAATTGAAATTCAATCAATGCATATTTATAAATTTAAAAATTGCATCCCAAAAATTTGAATTCAAACACTAATCCATTAATGATCTTACTCCTCGATTTCTTTTCCATATAATACTTAAACAATATAATACTTAGAAGATCTTCAAATGCAACATTCTAAATAATTTTTAAATTTATACCTTGCAGTCAAATAAATGTAATGATAATCTTCTTAACTTTCTTAAATGTTAATGACAAATTCACTCATATCTTAATCTTCATAAAAATCAATGATTTAACAAAATTGTCAATTCTGCCATATTAAATTCTTAACTCTTTATTTAAATTAATGTTTATCCTCAAAATTTTAAAATCCTTGTCTCTCTTTGTCAAGTCATAACCTCTTCATTAATCTTTACTACGGTCAAACCCCCAACAATAAATGTCTAAGAAAATCCTACCTACCGTCATACAATATGCAATCTAGAGAAAACATAAATAGTTATGGTTACTTTTGTCATGGTATAGCAGTCTCTGTAAGGGTGTACTACTAACTACATTCTAGCAAGAAGAACATTAATACAGGTTATGGTACTAGGAAATCAATCAATAAAATAGACAAAAAGGAACAGAAGGAAAGAACATAACATAGCCTTCTAACACAACCATAGGTTTAATGCTGCATCCAAAGTTTGATACCCTTATCCTTTTAGGTACCACTGTTTTTACTACAAGCATATCCACTGCTAGCTCTCTTACCTACTACAATTGTTTATACAAGTTTTTCTTATCACTCAAGTGTATACCAAGTGCAACACACCATACTAAGTACTACTACTTCTAATACAACTCTAGATGGACACCCAAGTCAGTTTGCAGTGCCTCTCGAGCATGCTCAAGCCAATAAATCCTTACACATGCACTTCATCCATTCATATATTGATGTACATTTCTTACCCACCATAAAATTTTATCCTCAAATAAAACCCTTGAAATTTAACTTCTCGAACAATTTAAAATAAAATGTATATACTTTTCTCAAAATTCAAATATTGAAATAAAATTATAATCACTTCCAAAAATATTTATAGCTTTGACTATGTTTATTAAATTGAATTTGAATCCTCAAAAATTTAATAACATAAAATCTTAACTCCTCAAAATTCTTAAAAATTAAAATTTATTTCCAATCTTCAAATTATAAATTTAAATCCACATCTATCTAAGTATACGTATAAATACTCACAGTCTCTAACACACAAGATATACACAAATACACCAATTGTCTACAACTCTCAACTGTGTACTGAAATTTGCACTGCCCGAATTACTTGCACCATTACTTTCAATAATTTTCTATCCATATTAACGGTTACATCAATCTAATATTATCACACAAGGTACTTACTGTTACTAGCACAAATCTCAGCTAATCCTTGATATAGAAACACTAGCACTATTAGTATGGTAACACTAGCTTCATCATTAGATCACCTCATCAAACTTATTAGAACTCACGATCATTCGTACTAGTTATTAACTTATATAATACACATGCTCCACTTTACTCTCAAAGGCAGGCCTATGGTTCTATATCTCAATTGATGTATAAGTATTTCCCTTTTTAATCTTTTACAGACTGTTACACTAATCTGTGATATACTTCATACCTTTCATGATCAATCTTCATATTCCTCTACCCATGTCACACTCATTAATACCCTTTTTATGCGTATACATTCCTTTACTCTTGACACACCTAAGTATCAACCATTAAATTGAATATCATGCTCCATTAATTTTTAACACAAATCATTGATACTTAATTATTTTCATGGATCACTCAACTACATAAATTCATGACTATCCAGGACTGGCATGTTGGCTTGATACTAACTCTTGGAAGCATCTGATACTCTTTACTCCTTCTATCTATAGTGCCAATACTAACTATAATACACCTATCATAGAACTGTTGCTTAGTCTATGGGTTAACTCTAGATTAATGCCTACTGCTCACATGTCCAACCAAGAAACATTTACAGACTCATAAGCCATACTCAGTCAACACTGATACAAGACACAGACCTAATTGCAAGTCACCAATTGTCACACTAACATGGATCCTTAAAGAAATAAAGCTCAAAAAGGAACTTGACTAAGGACTGAAGGTATCTCTACGGCTATCAAAAGAAAATGATGGAACAAAGTCCTAGAATAATAGAAGTGGATAAGTATTGAGATAACATTTTAAGAATAAATTTAAGATACAACCTGATAATCATACACGTATGTCTGAAATTATGATACTCAGAATTCTCGCCACGCCAGTAAGCATAGCTGCGATGAACGATAGATTCTATCACTTAGGTATGCAACTCTATAATTATGTCGTCTAGAATCCTCGCTGTACCGACTAGTATAGCTGCAAGAAATTCTAAATTTCATAACTAAGATATATATATCTGAAGTCAGGTACCTGTGTTTTTGATACGCCAGCTAATATGGCTGCGATAAATTTTAGGCTCCATAACCAAAGCAGACGTTTTACCTTTCTCACTGTCCTCATCAACATATGTCATCAGATAATACCATAAATTTTAGTCCATAAAATTTATCTTCATAAGAAATCAAACTCAACAACGACACCAAGAATTAAATTTAGTAACTGATCAACAAGAATCAAATTCAATAACAACAAGTGAGAACGGACAAAACAAGGGAAAAATATTTGAATTGGAAATTATAATAAGATTCTCAAGGGTCGTCCCAGGAATCTCTCAAAAATTAGTGATTGAGTATCCTGTCTTATCCTAGTATCCTATGTCCTATATCCTATCACAAGCAAGCAGTAGTACAACTAAGACGTCGAACTACCACGATATCGCACAACTTGCAAAGTCTGACCTGCATGGGCTACCACTAAAAATGTGTCATGACCCGCACCCGGATTTTGGGGCACGAGAGCGTGGGTACGTCCAGTCTACGCTGCAGCATCGACGATAGAACGCTATCAAGGTCATAATACTATCTAATCATTCTCTCACGAATATCTAACTCCATAAGGAGACACAGATATCACAATATAATATGGAATACTCAATCACATAAACTAGAGCACGATGAGATATTGAAGAAAATAAATAAAATACAAGACAAGCCTAAACGACAAAATAACCATACCTGCAATCAATAACATCCAATCTCCAAGTATACTGGAAAATAAGTCCTCTAAGTCATCGTTTGGAAAAATATTTCCAGTCAGGATGGAACGAAGTACACCTCTAATTACAGTTCCAGTTAATTGATAAGTACTATAAAATAATAAATAGATGATGCTATATACTGAGAGAAGACAATGAATAAATACAATGGCAAAATAAAGAGACAGGCAATATAGGCAATATGGTACAGTCATTGCATATATGAAATGAAAGGAAAGAGGTATAATATCATATACGAGTGATGTAGTATATGAACTAAAATAGAGAACTATAACTATTCTAAGTGTTTAAAATCATAGTTTTGAAATATGATCAGCTTGGAAACTTGTACAATAGCTACATGGCCTAGCTAATCATACGTGAGGTATATGATTAATACTAATAATATTTTATACTTGTACGATAGGTATTTGATCACATCTCTCACTAGCAATGTTTCCGCCCCCAACTAGTACTGTGGATCCAACCATGATACGTCACGATACACGATCAATGTCCAATATATCATGTACAATGTCTAATATCAATATCTAATATCAATGTTGTGTACAATGTCAATACGATAACCAATGTAACATCTCATGACTAAAGATCCAATCTATATACTAGTCCGTGTAGCACAGTGTCAAGAATCAGATGTAACATTTCTAAATACTTAAATTATAAAAATTATCAAATAACAGAAATTATCAGAGAATGTACTCGCCTGTGGTCCTTAGTTGGTATGAATCAGAGTCCAAGTCACAGTCCAAATAGCCTATGTATTACAAATTTACCATGTCAAAAGATAATTTATTTCAATTTATTTAATTCTGGAATAATTACTCTAAAATCCTATTTTAATCTTATTATTCTGATTTTTAGGTTAATTCCTAAATTTTGTCTAAGAAACTAAATTTTACCAATTCGAGACTTATGGCTCGCAAATCGAGGCAATCTATTGACCAAAAAGTCAACCGATGCAAACTCGACTTTCATGTATGGTTTCCTATAGATTTCAGTATAAAAAATATGCTAGAATTTATGACTCATCCGAATTCAAATTCGTTTGGGAATTATGGCACATACAAATTTTGTATTGTGCACCGATGGTTAAATTCTAACCTAGAAGTTCTACAGAATTAACAGTATGTAAATATTTTGGCCTAATTCTGGGAAAAATATATTTCAATGATCTTGACATTAGCTTTCCGAAACTTCAAACGGTTCATGATTCTGATTCCTGGTTCTCCCAAAATCGCAAAAATATTGAGACGCGTTATTTTCAGATATGCTGTGTTCTACGAATTTTCCAGAATTTAATACTCATAATTTCGTAAATTTTTTTATATATTTAGAAATCTAACCTCAATATCATTCTAATATAAGAAACTACGCCACGTTTGGCATCCAAAACTATGAAGAATGGCTTCTGAAAGATGAAGGAACCCTAGATGGCAATTCTCCAAAATTCGGCTCAAAGAAAACCCAAGAAATTAATAACCTAACTATTATATATATAGAGGAGAGAGAGAGAGCAGCCGCGGCTTGGAGTGCACTACGTGGCAGCCATCCGCTGCTGCCCGCTCAGATTGAACGGTCAGGGTTTGACGCGGCTCGGCTCAGCTGAGTCCGAGTCAAACTCTGACTCGACTCGGCTCGAGGTCGGCTCGGCTGCACCCGCACTCACCCCGCGGTCACTGACTGGCGATCCCCGCCCAGTTCGCTGCAGGAGGCTGACAGGTGGGCCCCTGTTGGCTGACTGGGCAGAAATAATTACTTTTATTGGGTTTTTTCAGAAATTAGTTTTTAATTCAATTTTTCATAATTAACTCAAAATAAATGCTAAAAATAATCAGAAAATTACCAAAAAATTCTAGAAAATATATTTGACTATTTAGAACCTAAAATAAAATTTTGGAATATTTTTAATTATATTTTCCCCTAAAATAAATTATTGAAAGTTCTAGGAAATTATGGTTACTAATTTTTAATTAACTAAAAATAATGAAAAAATCCCAATAGCCCAAAATTAACCTAATAACAACATTTAAGTACGAATTTCAGGATACAGAGGTTACAGTGTCTCTGCCTCAGACCCGTTCTATCGAACAATGTTATAAATGGTGCTTCCATTCTAAATATGCAAAGTGCCGTGCAAATGTACTCCTTCGTGTTACTCCTTTTCTGAATACGGATAACCGCTATACATTCATGACTTATCTATATGAAGGTCACTGGCTCTGTTATCCATATTGGACAAGATCTGGATGGAACGACTGTCTTTTCAGCTCGGTTGTGAGCCTTACTGGATGTCCCGAACCATCCGATGAGTCGGATGACCATCCAAGTCAGTAGCAAGCCTTGCTGGATGTCCCATACTCGCCCGCTAGTTATTCAGCGAGCGTATTACCAGGACTACACTAGCATTATCCTTCCGGGCTGACACAATTCAGATATCTCGACAATCGTGTCGAGGACTCATATCTACCTGGTGTGCAACCAGTTGTCCTTGACCATGTAACTACTCTCCCACTTCCAATCCTAGACGAGAACTTCCTGCTCGGTTTCTCTTATCCGAGGATATCAACTCGGTTCAATCTTGTCGAGGACTACACTCGGATCTTTCTTCTTTGTGCAGCTCCCTGATTAGAGACTGCCTCAGTGATCTGGATATTCCGAGTACTTTCTTTTCTTTTCTTCTTCTTGCTTGGAACGACTAGTTGATAGTCTCCCTCATCTATGTATGCAACATGATTATACTCTATCCCGTGTCATATTTTGAGCGGTGCGGTGCCTCAGTATAAACTCAAACTACTTTTGTGGCATATATAATAAACTACTATATTTCAACTTAATAGCCCAATTATGCAAACAACAAGTAAGATCTCCATGTTTTATATAATTATAAGGCGAGGTTATTCCCTTAGCTATGTGCGTTCATCTCTTTTTATTAGCAAGCAAATATTATCGCTGGAAACTAGCATTTATTATTCCTTTTCTTAATTGTGCAGTAAAGTAGGGACAGGTTCACTGGGGCCACCCACTTTAGCTATGAATTACATCTGCCGAGCGAGAATCTGAGTGCACCTTTGAAAAATCTAAGTCTGAACTCCATTCGAAGGTCCAAGTCTGAATGCCTTTGCATTGAATGAATTATCTCGCTGAGCAAGGCAAGTCGGTTTGCTACACTTGTGTTGTTTGAATTGGCCCTCTGGGTTGAGCGGAGTGTGTCGTTACATTATACACCACTCAGAACAAGTATCGTCCTCGAGACTTCCTGAGCAAAACTCATATTATCGCACAAATTCTAAACCAAACTCTATGTTTCTTGTCTAACTTCTAAGGACTATTTCAATACTATATTCATTTACTTCCTCACCACACGTTATGCACTTGCTTAGCCAATCTTATCGAACAACTCTATCTTTCAATGCTATCGAAATATACTCAACTTAATCATCGCACTCCCCGACTTAAACTCTACTACGCCTGACGCAGGGCTATATTACTAAAACACAAGGTATTCTATAACTCAATAGGCACTAGAAAACTCAGACGTTTGGTGAACTTGCCCAATTATTATATTCTATCCATACGAACCCAATACATTCGACCAATTACTCAATGTCGCCTATCGAAATCCATCGTTATGCCTAAACCCAAAAGCTCGAATCTCAGCTAATCTTCCAATCTCGTCTTGCATCCATATCTATCAAAGTCATCGTCCTTTCTTGCTAAGTAAGTTTTACTACCACCCAAAGTCATCGCATCAATTTGCCTACATTTTCTGACTTCGTCTTTATTGCGCCTTAGCGCAGAGCTAAATTACCCAAAATGGGGTATGTTCTAATCCTTTGCATCTTAATTCTGATCGAACCTAACTTCCTATTTATTTTCTGGTTCTATTTTGCACTTGTGCTTAACCACTTTATTGAATGATTCTATCATTCGATCATTGCGTTCCTGGCTCAGTCTCTTATTGTGACATAGCACAGAAATATCTCGATCGCACGGGGAATGTTACAATTTTTCATTTTTGAAAGTCTAGGTCGAGCCTAACTTACTCCAGTTGTCATACTCGTCCATGTGAATTCGAATATTTTTATTTGCAGCTGCATTCGAGTTATGTATATCGCTAAGTCTGGATCATACCTATATTCAAGGAGTCTCCCAAATATGTATTTCAATCGAGCTTAGGGATAGGTAAGTCAGATAAGCTACTCATGAAAATCTTTTGAATTGCCAATCGTTTTGCTACTCAACTAACTGAGGCATAATTGTTTATAAAAGGAGAGAACCTCTATATGAGGTATTTTAAAGGGAGAACTAGACATTCTTCATTCCGGATTTGTCATTCTTTCTTCGTGAGACATGGGTTAGTCCTTGTATCCATCATTTCATCCCATTCAAGGTATAAAGGGAGTAGTGTCACCCCCACATTTTAGATTAGGGGTATTTTTGTCTTTTCATAATTAATGTGTAAATGATTGCATAACATTTAATTATATTTAATAATTATGATTTTAATTGATTTTTGAGCCTTACCGTTGCTTCGATATTTGGAGCGCTACCGTTGCCATTGACTTTCTACAAATTTTACAACCTTGTCCTAGACATGTCCGCCTTCCATTTTGACCCTTGTGTAACTTATAATTATGCTCTCTTGTGCTTCTTTTTAGTCGCACAATATTCGTCGCAGAGGTTATTATTTAATTCCAAAAAATTTAACTTTTGCATCATTGTGCCTTCCAATTAAAATTGGAGACACAATCTCAACCCATTTTGAGCAACCCAAATTAGGATAATATTCTGTTCTAAGTCTTTTTATTCATGATATTTCTGTCCCACTTAATTTTAGCCCCATGTACTTCTAATTAATTTTAGAACACCACTTACATTTATTCTTTAATTAAATTGGGGATACCAACTTTGACTAATCCTATTTTAACCTCAACTTAACCCAATACTCCATTAATTAAGCCCATACAAAACACATAATATTCCCTCTCCCTACAAAATACCAAACACCAAACACCAAATCCCCCACCAATTTTTTATTATTTCATGTGTTTGTGCAAATACCCAAATTTAAGAGGCTCAATTGCAAATATTGCACTAGGTGTCATCACCTCTTTGGTTCACACCAACTGAAGAAGCTCTCAACTCATTGACTAGTCAACCTAATTTCCCCTCTCCTTTGGTGTACACAAAATCCTCCATGTTTAATCTGAGCCACCCATTCAAAATGGGACTCATCATTACCACACACTCTACATCACCCTCCCCTATATAATATCTCTTAATGCACACATTTCCCCAAGCAGGCCCTAATACCCAAACTTGGGAAACCCCCCACTTTATCTCTCCTTCCTCCCCACAAACCCAACCGTAGCCTCTTTCTTTTCCATTTCATCCTTTCTTCTTCCTTCTTCTTCTTCCTCTTCACCTCTTTTTCATTTATTGGTTCAAACCTCCCTGCTCCGGCCAACCATCCGGCCACTCCTCCTTCTTTGACTCTATCCCCTGCGGCTCTACCCACTGCCAGCCCGGCCGGCCCTCTACTCCGGCGAGCTGCTGTACCCACGAGCCAGCTGCCACCCCGCTCTCCATCTAAACTTCGGCCAACCTTCCCACGACAGCCACGACCACCACCCCGCTTTCCTGCATCTCCACGACCGAGCCTCCGCCCTCAACTTTGACTTCAGTCGACCTTCCCCGCCTCTATCTCCCCTCAGACCCGAGCCCTGCCTAACCGGACCCCTCCTTCGTCGACTACCCTGACCACGATCTCCTCGGATGCTACTGCCACGTTCCTCCACGACGAGAGCCGCTGTAACTCCGGCGAGCTTCTATCGACCATCAACCCGCAGCAACACCCTCACCACCTCCATTGAGCTGCCACCGACCAGTGACCCGCTGCATTCCAGTCGACCCCCCCCCCACCCCACACCATCAGCACCACCACCTCATGATTACACCTTCGGCCAGCGACATCCCGCACTGCCTCCACATCGAAGTTCCAACCACCACCAACACTCTACACCATCACCACCATCACCATCACCACCCCCTTCCTGCCAACCCGGAGTACCCCGTCCTCGCAATGACCTGAAGACCGGAGTCGACCGCCGGAGGAACCCGCTGTCCAGACTGTGCTCGCCAACTCGCTGAATCACCTGAAGCCATTGCCCGTCAACCTGAGCGCATACACAGGTTCGAGTTCCCTCTTGCGTACATGTACGCGTACGCGCATACGTGTATTATGGTATATCGGTGTATGTGTGTACGTATGAGTATATGTATTTAGTAAGTATTTATATATATATAGTATATGAACCCAATTGGTTTATATATACATATATATATATATAGTATATTTCTCAAATTAGTATATATATACATATGTATATGTATTGTATATGTATTCCCTAGTATACATTTAATATTTATATATTTGATGGGTATATATATATATATATATATATATATATATATATATATATAGTATAAATTCTATTAGTGTATATACATATATCGATTATATATGTGATTAATTAGTGTATATATATTATGAGTATTAATGTTATTGCTAGATAATAATATGTATATTTATACTAGGTGACCCGAGTGTAACCACGGATACCCCATAGTTGTATTGACCTGTGACCATGTAACATGTTAGTAGACTGCCATTATGTACACTGACGTACTGGCGAGCCCCGTATCATTTTGACTGTCTGTTTTGTACAGCATTTGCAGACACGACACCCGCGCAATTAGATGCGCACTTGACCCTAGTTGACCAGTGTCATACCTAGCGTAGCCCCTGAGTTCAATGTATTTATGATTATGTGTTAGTATAATATCTGATGCAATATTGTATTATATTATATGCGTATAGGACTATTGGATCGTCCTGCGAAACTTCAGGAGCAGAACATTGGTATTGACAGCTAAGGACCCCAAGCGAGTACATTCTCTGATAGTTTTTTATTTATGATATACTCTATGTTCATTGTATCTAGTGTAAATATCCATATTTTTTGTCACGATGGTTACGCGGACTGGTATATCTAGATCTCGTCATGAGATATTATTCCTTGTTCATGGTGTATCTTGTACAAGTCTTGTTTTATTGTTTATCTTGTACATGTAAAGACACTGATTCTCGGGAAGAGTCGCTATCTTCTTAGGGAATTCCGTGCCATAGCGTACCATGGTTGGATCTACTATACCAGTCGGGGGTGGAGAGTATTTTAGTGTAGATATGTGATCATAACCTTTATATACAAGTCTTGTTCACATGTTAGTGTTGGTCATACACCGCACGTATGACTAGCCATGCCATTATTCCTGTACAAGTTCCCAAACCGATCACAATTTAAAGCTAGTACTCACACACTTTGTCATAGTATTCTTGTTCATTGACATATTGTTTCTTCCCCCATTTATTTATAGTATTTCTAGTATTTCTTTTATTGTATATCTCTTTTATATGTATATGTATCTTGTATATTTTCATCTATTTACTGCTACATAGTTTATATCATTGATGTAGAACTGCTGTTAGATATGTACTTTGTGCCATCCTGACTGGAAATATTTTTCCAGACTGTGCCTTGGAGGACTGGTGTACGACATTTTAAGGACCACAGGGAGAGTAGCTGCAGACTTGGACCTTGTAGCCAGGTGTGATTCCGGGAGGTCTAGCCGGGATCACTAGTTATTTAGTTATTTACTTTTAGCAGATTTTGGTACCGGATTTATCTCTGGCATATTTTGTTGAGACTTGGATATTATTATTGAATTAGATTATTTCTATTTTAGACTTGTGTTGCACTTTGATTTATTTATTTCTTCGATATCTTATCGTGCTGTAGTTATGTGATTGAGTATATTATTTAAATTATATTGTCATATCCGTGTCTCCTTATGGAGTTGGATAATCGTGTGAGATTATTTAGATAGTGTTTTGACCTAGACAACGTTCTACCGCCGATGCTGCGGTGTAAGCTGGACGTACCCACGCACTCGTGCCCCTATTCCGGGTGCGGGTCGTGACACATTTTTAGTGGTGGCCCATGCAGGTCAGACTTCGCAAGTTGTGCGATATCGTGGTAGTACGACAACTTAGTTGTATTACTGCGTGCCTGCGATAGGATCTAGGATATAGCATACTAGGATGAGAGTGAATACTCAATCACAACTAGGAATATTTTTAATCTATTATCTTGTTATCCTTATTTTCCTTTTGAATGTTGATTCCTTAGAATTTTACTGTCCTCTCTTGATGATATCGCATCTATTGCCTTAATTTATTCTTTTCGGTCTGCCTTCAGGATGCCACCGAAGACAAGATCTATGAGGGTGTGAGCATCAGCTTCAGAGGGGTCTGCTACCTCTCCACCTAACGGATAGACATCTAGAGTTCCTCCTCTCCCACCTGTTCAGAGGATTGCCCCAGCTATAACAGATGACCTTCCACCTCCACCGATACCGATTCCCGGAGGTGTGCCCACTGATGGGGCACAAATGTTCGCGCTTACCCAGGGCATGCTAGAGGCCCAGAGAGTGACAACAGAAGCTCAGCATATTTAAGCTGAAGCTCAGAGAGTGCAGGCAGAAGCACACCAAGAGCAGACTGAACTGATAAGAGAGAGCATGGATAACGATCACCAGATGGCACTACAGGCAGTTGAGATAGTTGCCCAGCAGTATCCTGACCAGCAGCAACAACAGAGACCAAGCACTATAGTTGATTTCAAGAGGATGATGCCTCAAAAGTTCAAAGGCACTGAGGGGATACTCTATGCAGACGACTGGCTAGAGGATATAGAGAGGAACTTACGTTTGGCGCAGATTCTGTAGATTCTTCAGATCGAGGCCGCTGGAAGTCAGATGTTTGATATTGCGCTGAAGTGGTATCATACGAAACCAAGACTCACTGACGAAGGACTTACTTGGGAGACCTTCAAGGAGCTCTTCAAGGAGAAATTCTTTCCTGACGTAGCTTTGGGAGCATTAGAAAGTCAGTTCCATGACTTAGTCCAAGGAATCATGTCAATCGACGAATACGTCACAGAGTTTTGTCGATTGAGTCGATTCGCGCCATCGTTGATTCGAGACCTAGGAGATAGAGCACGAAAATTTAGGAAGGGATTGAATAGATAGATCAAGTCTCGTACTTCGGGACGACGCACTTCTACATTTGAGGGTATTCTGATGGATGTCCAGATTGCTGAAGATGACTTGGACCTTAGGCCCAAGAGAGGACGCAACAGTTCTGGAATGACAGGTGGTAACACAGGACCGGCCAAGCGCCCATACTTTCAACAATAATAAAAGAGGCCGTACCAGCAGTAGCATCAGCAGCACCAGGCACCAGTTCGCGTTCAGCAGGATCAGCAGACTTATCATTTCTGTAAGAAGCCAGGTCACCTTTGGGAGAGCTGTAGATTGAGGCTAGGACTTTGTTTGCGTTGTGGCAATGCAGGACACCAAATGAGGGATTGTCCCCTAGTTCAGCACACAGCTCCAAATTATAGAGATCCAGTTAGGCCACCTGTGGAACTGCAGATTGCTCAGCACCCACGGAGGGAGCCACCCCAGCAGGGCAGAGCATTTTCGATGATGGTCGAGGAGACCGATACTGCAGGTGACGTGTTAGCAGGTTCCGTTCTTTACTTTCCTTCTGTTCCTTTCTATTTGATTGATTGATTGATTCCTTAGTACCATAGTTTGTGTCAGTAATTTACTTGTTAGAATGTAGTTAGTAGTACACCCTGACAGAGACTATAATACCATGACAAAACAAACCATAAACCATACATATATTTTTCTAGATTGCATGTTGTATGACTGTAGGTAGAATTTTCTTAGACCTTGATTGTTGGGGTTTGACCGTAGTAAAGATTAATGAGTAGGTTATGACTGGACAAAGAGAGACAAGGTGCCTTAAAATTCGAGGATAAATATTGGTTTAAATAAAGGGTTGAGAATCCAATACGGCAAAATTGACAATTTTGTTAAATCATAAATTTTTATGAAGGTTATGATATAATTAAATTTGTCATTAAATTTTGAGGAATTAAGAAGATTATCAGTATATTTATTTGGCTAGAAGATATAAAATTAAGACTTATATTCTAATTATTGTATTTGAAGACTTCGTAACTATTACATTGATAAGTGTTGTCTGGAAAAGGAATAGAGGAGTAAATCATTAATAGGATTAGTGTCGAATTCAAATTTTGGGATGAGCTTCAATTTTATAAATATACATTGATTGGAATTAAATTAGAGGATTTTATATTAAATTTTTGAGTATTTAATTATTAACTTAAAGTTTTGGAGAAAATTGTGATAAAAATGGAGTTTGATTTTTATTTCGAGGATTTTCAGGAGTACGATAATTACAGAATTTTGAAAAGTTGTGAAATAACAATGTGGATTTACTTTATGATTATAGGTTTGATAAATTTAAATTTTGATGGAAAATAATATAACGAATAAATACAACTGTTGAGGATCCTAAATTTTGAGGACGTCTTTTAAGGAGGGTAGACTTGTCACCCCCACATTTCAGATTAGGGGTAATTTTGTCTTTTCATAATTAATGTATAAATGATTGCATAACATTTAATTATATTTAATAATTATGATTTTAATTGATTGTTGCACCTAACCGTTGCTTCGATATTTGGAGCGCTACCCTTGCCATTGACTTCCTACAAATTTCATAACCTTATCCTAGACATGCCCGTCTTCTATTCCGACCCTTGTGTAACTTATAATTATGCTCTCTTGTGCTTCTTTTTAGTGGCACAATATTCATCGCAGACGTTATTATTTAATTCCAATAAATTTAACTTTTGCATCATTGTGTGTTCCAATCAAAATTGGAGACACAATCTTAACCCATTTTGAGCAACCCAAATTAGCCAGGTGTGATTCCGGGAGGTCTAGCCGGGATCACTAGTTATTTAGTTATTTAATTTTAGCAGATTTTGGTACCGGATTTGTCTCCGGCATATTTTGTTGAGACTTGGATATTATTGTTGAATTAGATTATTTCTATTTTAGACTTGTGTTGTACTTTGATTTATTTATTTCTTCGATATCTTATCGTGCTGTAGTTATGTGATTGAGTATATTATTTAAATTATATTATGATATCCGTGTCTCCTTATGGAGTTGGATACTCGTGTGAGATTATTTAGATAGTATTTTGACCTAGACAGCGTTCTACCGCCGATGCTGTGGCATAGGCTGGATGTACCCACGCACTCGTGCCCCTATTCTGGGTGCGGGTCGTGACACGTTTTTAGTGGTGGCCCATGCAGGTCAGACTTCGCAAGTTGTGCGATGTCATGGTATTGCGACAACTTAGTTGTACTACTGTGTGCCTGCGATAGGATCTAGGATATAGCATACTAGGATGAGAGCGAATACTCAATCGCAACTAGGAATATTTCTAATCTATTATCTTGTTATCCTTATTTTCCTTTTTAATGTTGCTTCCTTAGAATTTTACTGTCCTCCCTTGATGATATCGCATCTATTGCCCTAATTTATTCTTTTCGGTCTGCCTTCAGGATGCCGTCGAAGACAAGATCTATGAGGGTGGGAGCATCAGCTTCAGAGGGGTCTGCCACCTCTCCACCTAACGGATAGAGATCTGGAGTTTTTTCTCTTCCACCTGTTCAGAGGATTTCCCCAGCTATGACGAACGACCTTCCACCTCCACCGACACTGATTCCCGGAGGTATACCCACTGACGGGGCATATATGTTCACGCTTATCCAGGGCATGTTAGAGGCCCAGAGAGTGACAGTAGAAGCTCAGCGTATTCAAGCTGAAGCTCAGAGAGTGCAGGCAGAAGTACACCAAGCGCAGACTGAACTGATAAGAGAGAGCATGGAGAACGCTCAACAGATGGTACTACAGACAGTTGAGAGAGTTGTCCAGCAGTATCCTGGCCAGCAGCAACAGCAGAGACCAGGCACTATAGTTGATTTCAAAAGGATGATGCCTCAAGAGTTCAAAGGCACCGAGGGGATACTCTACGCAGACGACTGGCTAGAGGATATAGAGAGGAACTTACGTTTGGCGCAGATTTTGGAGATTCTTCAGATCGAGGCCGCTGGAAGTCAGATGTTTGATATCGCACTGACGTGGTATCGTACGGATCCAAGACTTATTGACTAAGGACTTACTTGGGAGACCTTCAAGAAGCTATTTAAGGAGAAATTCTTTCCTGACGTAGCTTTGGGAGCATTGGAAACTCAGTTCCAAGACTTAGTCCAAGGAAGCATGTCAGTCGACGAATACGTCGCAGAGTTTTGCCGATTGAGTCGATTCGTGCCATCGATGATTCGAGACCCAGGAGATAGCGCACGAAAATTCAGGAAGGGATTGAATAGAGAGATCAAGTCTCATACTTCGGGACGACACACTGCTATATTTGAGGGTATTCTGATGGATGCCCAAATTGCTAAAGATGACTTAGACCTCAGGCCGAAGAGAGGACGCGACATTTCTGAGTGACAGGTGGTAACATAGGACAGGCCAAGCGCCCACACTTTCAACAACAACAACAGAGGCCATACCAGCAGCAGCATCAGTAGCACCAGGCACCAGTTCGTGTTCAGCAAGATCAGCAGACTTGTCATTTCTGTAAGAAGCCTGGTCACCTTCGGGAGAGCTGTAGATTGAGGCTAGGACTTTGTTTGCGCTGTGGTAATGCAGGACACCGATTGAGGGATTGTCCTCTAGTTTAGCGCGCAGCTCTAAATTTTAGAGATCCAGTTAGGCCACCTGTGGAACTGCAGGTTGCTCAGCACCCGCGGAGGGAGCCACCCCAGCAGGGCGGAGCATTTGCGATGAAGGTCGAGGAGACCGATACTGCAGGTGACATTTTAGCAGGTTCTGTTCTTTTCTTTCCTTCTATTCCTTTCTATTTGATTGATAGATTGATTACTTAGTACCATAGTTTGTGTCAGTAATTTACTTGTTAGAATGTAGTTAGTAGTACACCCTGACAGAGACTGCAATACCATGACAAAAACAACCCTAAACTTATATTTTTCTAGATTGCATGTTGTATGAATGTAGGTAAAATTTTCTTAGACCTTGATTGTTGGGGGTTTGACCGTAGTAAAGATTAATGAGTAGGTTATGACTGGACAAAGAGAGATAAGGTGCCTTAAAATTCAAGGATAAATATTGGTTTAAATAAAGAGTTGAGAATCCAATACGGCAGAATTGACGATTTTGTTAAATCATAAAATTTTATGAAGGTTATGATATAATTGAATTTGTCATTAAATTTTGAGGAATTAAGAAGATTACCAGTATATTTATTTGGCTAGAAGATATAAAATTAAGACTTATATTCTAATTATTGTATTTGAAAACTTCGTAACTATTACATTGATAAGTGTTGTGTGGAAAAGGAATAGAGGAGTAAATCATTAATAGGATTAGTGTCGAATTCAAATTTTGGGATGAGATTCAATTTTATAAATATAAATTGATTGGAATTAAATTAGAGGATTGGATATTAAATTTTTGAGTATTTAATTATTAACTTAAGGTTTTGGAGGAAATTGTGATAAAAATAGAATTTAATTTTTATTTCGAAGATTTTCAGAAATACGATAATTACAGAATTTTGAAAAGTTGTGAAATAACAATATGGATTTACTTTATAATTATAGGTTTGATGAATTTAAATTTTGATGAAAAATAATATAACGAATAAATACAACTGTTGAGGATCTTAAATTTTGAGGAAGAAATTCTTTTAAGGATGGTAGACTTGTCACCCCCATATTTCAGATTAGGGGTATTTTTGTCTTTTCATAATTAATGTGGAAATGATTGCATAACATTTAATTATATTTAATAATTATGATTTTAATTGATTATTGTGCCTTACCGTTGCTTCAATATTTAGAGCGCTGCCCTTGCCATTGACTTCCAACAAATTTCACAACCTTGTCCTAGACATGTCCGCCTTCTATTCTGACCCTTGTGTAACTTATAATTATGCTCTCTTGTGCTACTTTTTAGTCGCACAGTATTCATCGCAGATGCAATATTTAATTCTATTAAATTTGACTTTTGCATCGTTGTGCGTTTCAATCAAAATTGGAGACACAATCTCAACCCATTTTGAGCAACCCAAATTAGGGTAATATTTTGTTCTGAGTCTTCTTCATTCATGATACTTCTGTCCCACTTAATTTTAGTCCCATGTACTTCTAATTAATTTTAGAACACCACTTACATTTATTCTTTAATTAAATTGGGGATACCAACTTTGACTAATCCTATTTTTAACCCCAACTTAACCCAATACTCCATTAATTAAGCCCATACAAAATACACAACACCCTCCCACCCTACAAAATACCAAACACCAAATCTCCAATTTTTTATCATTTCATGTGTTTGTGTAAATACCCAAATTTAAGGAGCTTAATTGCAAATTTTGCACTAGGTGTCATCACCTCATTGGTTCACACCAAATGAAAAAGCCCTCAACTCATTGACTAGTCAACCTCATTTCCCCTATCCTTTGTGTGTACCCAAAAATCCTCCATGTTTAATCTGAGCCACCCATTCAAAATGGGATTCATCATCACCACACACTCTATATCACCCTCCCCTATATAATATCTCTTCATGCACACATTTCCCCAAGCAGTCCCTAATCCCCAAACTTGGGAAACCCTCCACTTTCTCTCTCATCCCTCCCCACAAACCCAACCGTAGCCTCTTCCTTTTCCATTTCTTCCTTTCTTCTTCCTTCTTCTTCTTCTTCTTTTTTTTCTTCTTCTTCTTCTTCCTCTTAACCTCTTTTTCATTTACTGGTTCAAACCTCCCTGCTCCGGCCAACCATCCGGCCACTCCTTCTTCTTTGACTCCATCCCTCGCGGCTCCACCCACTGCCAGCCCGGCCGGCCCTCTACTACGGCGAGCTGCTGTACCCACGAGCCAGCTGCCACCCCGTACTCCATCTCAACTTCGGCCAACCTTCCCACGACAGACACGACCCCCACCCCGCTTCCCTGCATCTCCACGGCCGAGCCTCCCCCCTCAACTTCGACTTCAGTCGACCTTCCCCGCCTTTATCTCCCCTTAGACCCGAGCCCTGTCTCACCGGACCCCTCCCTCGTCGACTACCCCAACCACTATCTCCCTGGCTGCTACTGCCACGTCCCTCCACGACGAAAGCCGCTGCAACTCCGGCGATCTTCCATCGACCATCAACCCACAGCAACACCCTCACCACCTCCATTGAGCTACCACCGACCAGTGACCCGCTGTATTCCAGTCGACCTCCTCCATACCACCAGCACCACCACCCCACGATTATACCTCTGGCCAGCGATATCCCGCACTGTCTCCACGTCGAAGTTCCTACCACCACCACCACTTTACACAATGACCACCATCACCTGAACCACCCCCTTCTTGCCAAGACTTGAAGACCGGAGCAGACCGCCAGAGGAACCTGCTGTCCAGACTGTGCTCGCCAACTTGCTGAATCACCTGAAGCCGCTGCCAGTCAACCTGAGCGCATACACAGGTTCGATTTCCTTCTTGCATATATGTACGCGTACACGCATACGCATATTCTTCACTAGTATACATACGTATTTGTATGGTTTAATACGTGTATTATGGTATATGGGTGTATGTGTGTACGTATGAGTATATGCATTTAGTAAGTGTTTATATCGATATATAGTATATGAACCCAATTGGTATATATATATACATATATATATAAAGTATATTTCTTAAATTAGTATATATACATATGTATATGTATTGTATATGTATTCCCTAGTATATGTTTAATATGTATATATTTGATGGGTATGTATATATATATATATATATATATATATATATATATATATAGTATAAATTCTATTAGTGTATATATATATTATGAGTATTAATGTTATTGTTAGATAATAATATGTATATTTATACTAGGTGACCCGAGTGTAACCACGGATACCCCATAGTTGCATTGACCTGTGACCATGTAACATGTTAACAGACTGTCATTTTGTAAACTGACGTACTGGCGAACCCCGTATCATTTTGACTGTCTATTTTGCACAGCATTTGCAGACGCGACACCCGCACAATTAGACGTGCACTTGACCCTTGTTGACCAGTGTCATACCTAGCGTAGCGCCTAAGTTTAATATATTTATGATTGTGTGTTAGTGTAATGTCTGATGCAACATTATATTATATTATATGTATATAGGACTATTGGATCGTCCTGCGAGATTTCAGGAGCAGGACATTGGTATTGACAGCTAAGGACCCTAGGCGAGTACATTCTCTGATAGTTTCTTATTTATGATATACTCTATGTTCATTGTATCTAGTGTAAATATCCAAATTTCTTGATCCGATGGTTACACGGACTGGTATATCCGGATCTCGTTATGAGATGTTATTCCTTGTTCATGGTGTATCTTGTATAAGTCTTGTTTCATTATTTATCTTGTACATGTACAGACACTGATTCTCGGGAAGAGTCGCTATCTTCTTGGGGAATCCCGTGCCATAGCATACCATGGTTGGATCTACTGTACCAGTCGGGGGTGGAGAGTATTTTAGTGTAGATATGTGATCATACCCTTCATGTACAAGTCCGGTTCACATGTTAGTGTTGGTCATACACCGCACGTATGACTTGCGAGGCCATTATTCCTGTACAAGTTCCCAAACCGATCACATGTTAAAGCTAGTACTCACACACTTAGTCATAGTATTCTTGTTCATTGATATATTATTCCTTTCCTTATTTATTTACAGGATTTTTAGTTTTTCCTTTATTGTATATCTCTTGTATATGTATATGCATCTTGTATACTTTTATTTATTTACTGCTACATAGTTTATATCATTGATGTAGAACTGCTGTTAGAGATGTACTTTGCTCCATCCTGATTGAAAATATTTTTCTAGACTACGCCTTAGAGGACTGGTGTCCGACATTTTATGGACCACATGGAGAGTAGCTGCAGACTTGGACCTTGTAGCCAGGTGTGATTCCGGGAGGTCTAGCCGGGATCACTAGTTATTTAGTTATTTACTTTTAGCAGATTTTGGTACCAGATTTATCTCCGGCATATTTTTTTGAGACTTGGATATTATTGTTGAATTAGATTATTTCTATTTTAGACTTGTGTTGCACTTTGATTTATTTATTTCTTCGATATCTTATTGTGCTGTAGTTATGTGATTGAGTATATTGTTTATATTATGTTGTGATATCCGTGTCTCCTTATGGAGTTGGATACTCGTGTGAGATTGTTTAGATAGTGTTTTGACCTAGACAGCGTTCTACCGCTGATGTTGCGGCGTAGGCTGGACGTACCCACGCACTCGTGCCCCTATTCCGGGTGTGGGTCATGACAAGTAGTGTGAAATGAAACCTATCGGAAGACTCAGTCCGAGAATTCTGGTTCGTTTAGTTATCGTCTACTCCAATCTCACTCAAATCCAAGTATTGCATTACTAGCAACACACATCTTCCAAGCAACAATTTAACACGTTATGTTAACTTATCTTAAAGATCACCAATTCCAATTATAAGAGTTTCGTCCGACAATTCCTCAATACCCTCTTATTCATCACCGTCGCATAACTTATCCAACCAAATTTAATTATCACCCAAGTCCCATCTTCCATTGTGTTCGTTTCAATGCCAACGTCGTTAGCGTACACTCCCAGTTTCAAGTCCTAACTCTAAGTCTTGTTGTCCCAGTTCTATCATTTTTCTGAATGATACTCTGAAGTCAGCCACTCCAGTTCAACTTAAGACATAGGGTCGTCTACCTAGCCACTAGGTCAGCTCACAAGATCATAGGTACAGTTAGAGTTTATGACTCATCGTACAATCGTGTTGTACGAAGCTCGCTCCAAATACCATAAGGTCAAACTGTTGTTCTTTCGTACGGGGTATTCTATCCAAGCTTATTTCGCTCAGATTTTTAAACGTCGAGCACAGATCATCCTATTACACCAACATGTTCGTTCAACCGAATCTACGATATATCCACGTCGCATACCAACCTAATGATTTGCATAGTCTATCTTCTTAAACACCTGATAGGATCCATATATCCAATCTTTTCTAAGTCTATACCATCAAGTCATGATTCAATTTTTACCTCTTAGATCTCAATCACAAATTCAAAGTCGTAAAACATAATTCACGTATCTGTTCACTAAACCATCAAGCATCTGGCTTCATGTTCTAGACTAACTCATTCCCAAAATATATTCGATTCACTTGTATCCTGAAACTCGTCTTATTGTGTCAAACCAAAAGTCAAAATGATTCTTCAATTGTCATGTTCTGTTCCCGCAAGTTCAATCATCCCCGTCGGATGTGAGATCACCATGCCAATGCTCCTACAGGATAATTGTCCTAGTTCAGACGTGACGCATGTGCGAGTAAGGAGTTGCACTCGTACATGACAAGAAGGTCAAACGTTATGGTTATCATCGAACAAACAGACACCTTATCGTCGTACTTTATTTTATTCCAAGTTGTATATTGATCCATCAAGTCATGTTCATCTAATAACCATTCTTATCGTAATCATAATTCATCTAGCCCAATCGTCCAACTTTAATGTTACCGTTTGATCATTTCGTAGTCTACTTCTAGCATTCCTCTAACAACTAAGTTCAAATCCCAAACCTAAGTCTATTAACTTTTGATACGTTTCATTTTATCGAATTTGTTTATAAAATCTTCGAACATGTTCCTGCGAGTTCGATCATCCCCGTCGGACGTGGAATCATCATGCCAGCGCTTCCACGGAATAATCGATCTCGTCTAGGCCTGATGTCAAGTGTTACCTTCGAACTCGACTCAAGATCGTTCGTTCAAATTTAAGATTAAGTCTATTATCGCCTTTCTCAATCATCAACTCACAATTTTGCTAACTTACATTAATCCATGCTATCTTCCAACCATTGATATGATATAAAGTCTCCCAAATTTGAAACCAAAGCATTCGTACTCAAATCGAACTCTATCGAATGATATCCTACTCAAATTAAAATTTTCCATGCGTGCTATCATTCGTTCGCACCATATTCCAATTGCACTAACTCCGATTGCATCCCTGATTATACCATCTCAACTCAAGTTTTAATTCGTTTGATTCAATTCAAAATCGCTCGTACGATCTACTAAGTTTTCTCCGACCATGATATTAATTCCAATACTCTTAATTCCTATCCGATGTAAGCCTTATCCCTTGTTCAATTCACTCTAACTCATTCGAATCAAATTTTGCATGATTACTTCGAGTGTGCTTACTTGCTAGACATATAATAAGGCTTTGTACAATCACGTCATTTGATGCTACGCTCGTTTGCTATCCTGAAATTCTTAATTCATTCGAATATTTCTAAGTCGACCAATACACCACTCAGGTTTTGAGCTATACTCTATGAATCTTTATAACTTATTTTATTCTTAATTTGCTTATTTGATCCTGAGACTATCGCATACACCACTCAGAAATTGAGTCATTCTATTAACTCCTGAATTACGTTCGCATCCTTCACTCGTATATCCAACTCGTTCCTTAGAACTCCAGCACGATCCCTATTCACTGCCTTGATGATCTTAGTCTCGTATGTACCTCTATCGATAGTCCTCCATACAAACTATGCTTTTGAATTATAACTTATTGCTAAGAATAACCATCCAAACTATATCTCAAAATCTAAACATGATTTCCATTATTCGCCTTAGCGGTACTCCGATAATATCTCTATTGATTTTCATTCTAAGTCCAACTTTATTCTTATCTGAACGATACCCAAATCTCTTTTGCAACTCACTAGCACCATGGGTCTTGGCAAACGATACTCAACACAACTTAGCTGAAAGACTGTGTGCATAGCTAACTATTCGAACGATATTTTATCTCACACACAAACTCGCTTGGTATTCACGTGTCGGTATTCAAGTTCACATATAACTTACAGATTCTAACACGAGTCTATTCCCATGAAGTCTGATATAGGTTGGCACAAAGGCTCTCATATCATAATCCCGTTCATGTAATCGTATCATTCACATGCACTTTTCAAAAATATTTGGACTCATTGTATGGAACATTCATCGAAGCATCGAGGGAGAGGGTCTACCACTTTTCAATACACAAATTCAAAATTGAGAGAATCGATAAAAATTCCAAGGACGTAAAGCCATGCTCTGATAACAAAATGTCACGCCCCGATCTTCCGCAGGAATCAGTTTTCCCCGTTAGGCACGAATCACCGTGCCAACGCTCCCGCAGGAAGATCGTTTTTATCGGGATGCGATGTCGTATGAGCCTGGAGTTGCGCCCACACGAGACAAATACCAAAATGGCCATTGATAACTAGTTCGCAGAGTTATCATAGCGGAAACATAGAATAGAATAAATACAAGTATTGAATCCAAATCTAGCTCTTTATTGATATGAAATAAAGATTACAAGCGGCGCTAGGCCAAGATTACAAGTCGCTCGTGCTCTCTCTTTCTCTCTCATTTTACAATGAATATGCCTATAGGCTTACAACTGAATCAAACACTCTGAATGATGATGTTCCCAAATATTATGTCTCATATATATGAGCTTCAGGTCTGCGCGGCACACTCTAAGATGCCAAGTGAGGTTCGACGCCTTATTGCGTTAAGTTATCGCCGAATCCGTATGAATTCTCCCTGCACCCTGCATGCAATCTGGTTGGGTATCAGTACATTGAAAGCACTGGTGGGGAGGCCTCTCATCCATGCCATAAAACAAGCACGTTCATTAGTTATGTGCACCGACTGATTTTTTTGTCTTTTTAGTCTTTGCCTTAGGATCAGTTACATGAAAATATAATGAAAGTAATATCCGTGTATGCTCAAGAGTGTCGTACTGTAAATAACTGAGTTTGTCTTACCCTTTCTTACCATTCGGCCTTTCTTGTCATATGCAACAATATAATCAATGATCTACTGAATAGCGAAGAAAATATATGCAATCCAAGTGTTACATTTGTGTCTATGCCTCAGACCTGTTCTACTCGAACTATGTTATAAACAGTGCTTCTATTCTAAATATGCAATGTGTCGTACAAATGTACTCTTTCATGTTACGCCTCTTCTGAATGCGGATAGCCGCTGTGCATGCATGACTTGTCTATATAAAGGTCACTGGCTCCGTTAGCCATATTGGACAAGATCTGGATAGAACAATTATCTTCCCATCTTGGTTGCGAGCCTTACTAGGCATCCCGAACCATCTGACGGGTCGGCTGACCATCCAGGTCGGTAGCAAGCCTTTTTGGATGTCCCGCACTCACCAGCTAGTATTTTAGCTAGCGTATTACCAGGACTACACTGGCATTTTTCTCCCGGGCCGACACGATTTGGATATCTCAAAAATTGTGTCAGGGACTCATCTTTACCTTGTGCGCAACCAACTGTCCGTGACCATGCAGCTACTCCCCCACTTCCAATCCTAGCCGAGAACTTTCTATTCGGTTTCTCTAATCCGAGGACATCAACTTGGTTTAATCTTGTCGAGGACTATACTCGAATCTTTCTTCTTTGCGCAACTCCCTGATTAGAACTGCCTCGGTGATCCGGATATCCCGAGTACTTTTTTTTCTTTTCTTTTTCTGACTTGGAACGACTACTTGATAGACTTCCTCGTCTATGTATGCAACATGTTTATACTCTATCCTATGTCATATTTTATGCGGTGTGGTACCTCAGTATAAACTCAAACTACTTTTGGGGCATATATAAGAAACTACTATATTTTAACTCAATAGCCTGATTATGCAAATAGCAAGTAAGATCTTCATGTTCTATACAATGATAAGCCGATGTTATCCCCTTAGCTATGTGTGTTCATCTATTTTTATTAGCAAGGAAAGGTTATCATTGGAAACTAGCATGTATCATTCATTTTCTTAATTGTGCAGCTAAGTAGGGATAGGTTCACCGGGGACAACCACCTTAGCGATGAATCGCATCGGCCGAGCGAGACTCCGAGTGTGCCTCTAAAAATTCTAAGTCTAAACTCTATTCTAAGGTCCAAGTCTGAATGCCTTTGCATCGAATGAGTCATCTCGCTAAGCAAGGCAGGTCGGTTCGCTACACTTGTGTTATTTGAATCGGACCTCCGGGTTGAGCAGAGTAGGTTGTTACAATCATGAATGAAAACTTACAGAGAGATGTACTTTCCTCTAGTCCTGAGCAAAGGGTGTATCTCGATGTCCAAATTGGTGTCACACAATCCTACTTAGGAAATACCATATCAGTAGGTATAATGAGTGATAAATGCTAAGATGAGCTAAAATATAATTTTCTAGGTCAATACTAGGTCCATACTAAGTTAGTTGGTCTCTTAGTGGTCACTAACTAGCTAAAACTAGATATCTTAGTTATACTATATCATTACATTAGAGTTCAAGTCCTACCTTAGCAAATATCACTAGCTGGCAATTAATGACTGATATCTACTGATCTTCATACACTAACTAATACATGTATTAGATATTAATACACTTAACTGATACTAATTAATAACTAAAACTGACTGTTAACATACTTATTCTTAACTAATATCTAGTACTCAGTACTTATCGATACTAATAGGCACACTAAATTATTTATCTCTTTACAAACTCAATTGTACCCTACTACAACCTTCAGTACATGCATATACATCTACCTTAACATCTAACTAATGGCTGGTCCTATACTAACTATGATCCCTCCAATATGATACACCTCATTGAATCCTTCCTTCACATGGCTATCACTGGTACTGTAGTACAATAATATAACATACTACTCGAGCTCAAAAACTGAGACAGACAATTCATTGGAGATGATAACAACAAATATGCTGCTATTGCTGCTACTGCTGCTCATATCTGCAACCAATATGCAGTGCACCATTGGATGCACTACTGTAATATCTCCCCAAATGATACATGCCCCAACTTGCCTCTGTTGCATTACCTGCAGCATACCTTGTTGTCGGGACCCGAGCATCAAACATACCCATTCACTAACTATGGTAACTATTGCTTCATATATAAGTACTTATATTCAAGATACTTATATAAGTCTCTGTGTTGAACTGCTACTGATATATGGTATTTGATTCATCACTTCTACTGTCTTGTGCAATATGTTATAGCTGTTATTGCAACAAAATCTGCAACAAGTGCAGGTCCTACTGCTGCCTGCAATCTCACACGCTGCTCGAGTATGTCCCTAACTACTCTAATGTACTCATGTATCTTACAACATAAAATGCAACCTGTACCCATATGTCACTCATCACAGTCAAAATACTTGTATTATATACTAATCACACACATACCATATCATCTCACTGCAGTAATACGCGACTCACTCACAGACCACTGAATGATGATATACATAAAGGCACTGAACTAATCACTGACAGAATGCACAGTTCACATATACAACACACACCTATGTATTTATGTGCACTAGTGTCAATTAGTCAAACACCTATAGTGTATACTTGAGAAACTCATGATACGTGTCCAACTCAAGTGTCAAAAGCCATAATTCCCTTATAATTAGTATATATATATATATATATATATATATATATATATATATATATATATATATATATGTAATATCATAATATAACTAAAATAACTTGCTACAATAAGAATTGAGGAGTAATTGTACAAAACATCCAAAATTTCCAAAATTGAGCTCCGTACCATATCGTATCGTGATACGACCTACTCGTATCCAATTGTGGATACGTAGCTAGTGTTCCAACCCCGATCTAAGTCCAATAACACTAAATTAGTCTCATGACACATACTTGATGTGTCAATCTTGTAATTCACCTAAAGTAGACACAAATTACTACGTAGAAATTACTACGTAGAAGACACAATACACATCCAATTGGCCTAGAACTTGTTCCTATAGGTAGCTCAATGCCATGGGAAGGTTCCTAATGGTCAAATGCATAATTTGGAACCTACAATGAAGATGAATTCAGAATTGTAGCTATTAAAAGATGGATTCTCAAAGAAATACTCAATAGATACGATCCGGACATGATCTCCTTGCCACAAGCTCCTCTTCCTAGTGCTCTTTGCCAATACAAGCTCCAATGCTTTTTTCTAGGTAAAATTGAGAGGAAATGAGAATGAATTGATGGAGGGGTGAAGGGAATTGGGGATCTAGAAATTTGGGATCTCAAATGAATGAACAAATAGAGTGGAGAGAGAGAGAGAGAGAGAGAGAGAGAGAGAGAGAAAGAAGAAGAAGAAGAAGAAGCTATATGTGGCCGGCCCCTTGCTTTCCCCCTCTCCAACCAAATATCAATTTCTAATTTCCCCCTAATGGTTAATCAAGAGAAATAATTAAGTAAGGTATAATGGGAAGTCTCTATACTAATGCAAATTAGTCTTAATCCTCCTAATTAATTAAAAAGAATGGGTCTAATGGGCCTAGTCTATGTTGGGCTCAATAAATTGTCATGACAAGTCTAATTGGGTTCACTAGTGTCAAGTCTATTTAATAGGCTAGCCCACTAACTATAAGTAAATAGCACCAATCATAATTTAATTAAATAACACTATAATAATTATTAATTATTAGAAATAATAGATATTTAAAATGACCAAAATACCCTCATTTAGAAAAGTGGGGGTGACAAACCTACCCACCTTAGAAAAAATTTCGTGCTCAAAATTTAGGGAAGGAACCAACTACCCGCAATCATAACAAGCAAGCAAGAATTATACTTCACGGCTGAAGCAGATAAGGATATCGCTCGTGCATCTCGGCTTCTCGCTCCCAGGTAGACTCCTCTAGAGAGTGATTCCTCCATGCGACACATATCAAAAGAATCGTCTAGTTTCGCAGCACCTTATCCCTACGATCCAGAATCTCCATAGGCTGCTCTGGGTAGCTGAGAGTCAGACCAACCTCAATCTCCGAGTGATCTAATACATGGCTAGGATCTGCAACATATCATCTTATCTACGACATATGGAATATATTATGCACTCCCTCTAGTGCAGGTGGAAAGTCTAGTCTGTAGGCCACTGCACCGACCCTCTCGAGAATGTCGATGGGTCCAATTTACCATGGACTTAGCTTCCCGCCTCCACCAAAGCAGATCATGCCCATGTCAAAGAAATCCATAAGAACACCAGATCGCCTACCTTGTACAAAATACAGCCTTTGCACTCTATCCAAAATAAGCAATAACAAGCAATCCCAAACAAAACCTATACGTCAAACTCCAAAGGTCTCTGGTGGCTATCGGCCCAATGCCACTGTCTGTCCTACGCCACCAGAAGTCTATCTTTGATAAGCTTTACCTTTTCAACCGTATCTACGACCATCTCTGGTCCCAATAAGGCTCTCTTACCAACATCATCCTAAGATAATGTAGTGTGGCATCTCCGTCCATACACCATCTCAAATGGTGACATCTCTATACTGGCCTTGTAGCTGTTGTTTTAAGAAAACTCTACCAGGTGAAGGTGATCCTCCTAAGAGCCTCTGAAATCTAAAACACAAGTGTGAAGCATATCCTCGAGAGTCTGGATAGTCCTCTCCGACTGTCCGTCTGTCTGAGGGTGATATACGGTACTAAACTTGAGCTGGGTGCCCAAGCTAGCTTGTAAACTCCTCCAAAAGTGGGATATAAAGCGACTATCCTGATCTAAGACTATGCTCACAAAAACTCCATATAATCTGACTATCTGTCGTACATACATTTCTACGAGCTTCTCCATAGACGTATCCAATTTAAATGGCAAGAAGTAAGCCAACTTGGTCAACTTGTCTACGATGACCCAAATCGCGTCTTTCGCACCTGGAGAACGCGGAAGCCCCGAAATAAAATTCATCGTCAGATGCTTTTATTTCCTCCCTGGAATGGGTAAAGACTGAAGCAATTCTCCTAGCCTTTGTCTCTCCGCCTTTACCTACTGACATACCAAGCATCTGGATACGAAGCTTGCCACCTCCCGCTTTATACCATACCACCAAACATGCTCTCTCATGTCTTTATACATCTTGTTGGCATCCGGATGCATAGAGTACTGAGATCGATGCACCTTCTGAAGAACCTCCTCACACAACGCTCCACTCAGAACACAAATCTAGTATCGTGCCTCAATGATCCATCCTCTACCAATACTGAAGTCGTCTGCCAATACCGTCTAGACCTGCGCTGTGATTCTCCTCAGAGACTTATCCTCAAACTGTGAAGCTCTGATCCGGTCCATCAACTCTGACTGTACCTGAATTTCCCATTTTTGTGCCACAACTTCAGGAACTAGTACCTTAATACCCAAGCTATCAAGATCGGCCAAAAAATATCTCTCTCGACAAGTACATAGCCACTGGATACCTTCTTATGGCATCAGCGACTACCTTGGCCTTTTCTGGATGCTACTGCAAGGATATATCGAAGTCCTTTATTAACTCCAACCACCGCCGCTGTCTCATTGTGAGCCCTTTCTTTGTAAACACATACTTCAAACTCTTATGGTCTTTAAAGATCTCTACACACTCTCCGTACAAGTAGTGTTTCCATAACTTTAGAAAAAAAATGACTTTTGCCAACTCCAAGTCATGGGTAGGGTAATTCTTCTCATGAGGGTATAATTGCCAGGAAGCATAGGCAATCACCTTCCCGTTCGGCTGCAACACACATTCCAAACCCTTACCCGAAGCATCACTGTATATAAAAAAATTCTTCTATCCCCGATGGTAACGTCAATATTGGAGCTGTAGTCAACCTCTTCTTCAGCTCCTCAAAGGCGGCCTGACACTCTTCAGTCCAGATGAACTCCATGTCCTTCCTGGTCAGCCTAGTCATCATTTCTGCAATCTAGGAGAAATCTTTAACAAATATCCAATAATAGCCTGCCAATCCATGAAAGCTTCTAATCTCTGCCACTAAACTTAGGGTAGACCACGACTCAACTGCTAAAATTTTTTTCAGGTCCACTGAGATCTCGTCTCCTGTAATTGCATACCCGAGGAATTTAACTTTATCAAGGTAGAACTCATACTTCAAAAACTTTCCATACATCTTCTCCTTCCCAAGGGTCTCCAGAACTATCCTCAGGTGCTTCTCATAATCCTCTGGGGTCTTCGAATATATCAATATATCATCAATGAATACCACAACAAATTGATCCAGGTATTGATGAAATACCTTATCATCAGGTTTATGAATACCGTTGAGGCATTGGTTAACCAAAACAGCATCACCAAGAACTCGAAATGCCCATACCGAGTCCTAAAATCTATCTTCGAAATGTCTTCCTTCTTCACTTTTACTTGGTGGTACCCTGACCTCAAGTCTTTCTTCGAGAATACCTTCGCTCCGCTCAACTGATCAAACAGATCGTCAATCCGCGGCAACGTGTATTTATTCTTAACAGTGAGGTTTTTGAGAGCCTTGTAGTCGATATATATATATACTGACCCATCCTTCTTCGGTACAAATAATATCGGAGCACCCCACGGTGATAAACTGGATCGGATGAAGCCCTAGTCCTACAAATTATTCACCTGCTTCTTCAACTCTGCCAGTTCACTGTTCTTTACCTTATAGATGTGCTGTGATATTGGCTCTACGCCTGACACCAAATCTATAGAGAACACATCTCGGTCTGGTGGAAACTACGACAACTCCTCCGGAAAGACGTCCATACACTCTGCTGTCAACGGATGTGGTGGCTCCTGCTTTTCCAGCATAGATCCACAGAAGTCTCCTTCGTCCTGCTTCGTTGCTCCTCCGACGAACTCAAACTCTGGATCTCCTAGCATCTAAAATAAAACTCTGTCTTCACGATAATCGATACTGGCATGGTGCCTACTCAAACAATCCATCCCGAGTACTATATCGTAGCTCAAAAGTGGTATTATGAGCTCGGGCTTAACTCTCGGCATCCCAGAGTTACTCTCCGATCTTTGTAAATATCACTGACCAGGATAATGCTACCCCTGGTCATGATCTTGCAAGTCCTCGCCAACGATTCAGTCTCAAGATGATGCTTCAAAGTAAAAGATAGAGATACAAAACTATGTGAAGCACCATAATCAAATAAAGCATGAGCTGGAAGAGAATCAAGATAGACTGAACCTGTGATAACATCACCAATTAGCTCCTCCTCCTCAACGATCAAGGCAAAAGCTCGCCCCTACTACGAACCTCTCTACTACTGCTGGTGCTGTACGAACCTCTACTGCTGTATCGGCAATGGGGGTCCTCTCTGCTATCATGCTGGTGGTCTCGCGGGGGCTCTATGTTCTTGGGCCCTGCCCTGAGCTGGACGAATTGGAGCCCTAGGAAAAGCCCTTAACTGGTAGTCTCTTGATCCACAGAATAAATACTGGCCTAATCTCATCCTGCACGTATAACATCCTTGACCCAGCTTCTTGTAGAATGGGCAACGAATGGCCGGCTGAGCTGGCCTTTGAATCTGGTGTGCCTGCGATACTGGCGCTCTAGCTGGTATAGGGAATTATTGCCTTGGTTGCTGAAAGTGTCTCTAATGCTGCTGTTGAAAGTTAGGCCGCTTTGTTGGGATGGTATTACTGCTAGCTCCTGAAAGATCCCTCATCCTCTTAAAGCCAAGATCAAAATCATCCTTCGCATGTAATGCCTGCACCAGGATCTCCTCAATTATAGTGGTATGATGAACGCTAGTATAGGATTTGATCTTCCTTTTCAGTCTTTCTGAACTTTTGGGCCTTACCTCGGGGATTCTGTCCTCCTACAAAATGACCCAGTCGTCAGAACTCCCTCGCGTACTCGTCCATCGTCATGCTGCCCTAGACGAGATACTGAAACATGTTGTCAAGAGAAGTCAGAGCCACGTATGGAAAGAATTTTTCCTTGAAAGGCTCCTTGAAAGTTCCCAAGTAAGTCCAGGTGTTGAGATCCTCGGGTCGGTCCTGAACTATGTCAAAGCAATATCATACATCATGCTCCATGCTGCCTCCACCTGTAGTCTTTCTGGAATCTGTGCCACCTGCAGGTTCCTCTTTATGTCTTTGATCCAGTCATCCTCATAAATAATCCCTCCAATGCCCTTAAAGTCCTTGGGACCCATCCAATTGAAGTCAATGATAGTCCCCGGACTTGGCTGTTGTGGGGCCTGTGGAGGTGGAGCTACCTGTGGTTGGACCAAGGCAACTCTCTCGACTGTAGAGAGTGCAAGCTGGTAGGCATTTTCAATATCCTACCTCATGACCTCAGACTGGCGCTGTTGGGCCTCCACCTGGGCCCTCTGTGCCTCTACCATCTTCTGAAAGAGTGCAAACACCTGCGTTGGATCAACTGTTATTGGTGGTGGTGGTACCTCCTCTGAAGCTTTAGGCACCGTCCTCTGTGAAGCTATAGGCACTTTCCTCTGGACTGGAGGTGGAGCACCCCCGAAAGCTACTGCAGTAACATCCACCTTGACCGATGAAGTGACACACTGAGCTGGAGCTGATGGAGCAGTGGCTGCTGGTGCCCTCTCAACAACAGGTGGGAAAGCAGCTGAGGAAGCTGCTGATGCTCCCGAGTGATAGAACCTGATCTTCGGAGGCATCCTGAAGACAGATTTAAAATAAAGAAATAAATATTGAGTAAGATATGGTATCAACAATGAAGGACAAAATTATTCAAAGTAAAGCAAGCATTCAGATAGATAAGGATAGCAAAACAGTTATTTGGAAATGATTCCTAGTTGTGATTGAGTATACTCTCAGCCTATATCATATTTTCTAAAGCAGTCATGTAACAGTACTCTAAGTCTGAGCACCACTACAAAATCGTACTACTTGCGATCTCTTGACATGCATAGGCCACCACTAAAATGTTTCATGATCCACACCCAAAATAAGGGCACGAGTACATAAATAATGTACGGCCTACGTCGTAACAATGACGTAGAATATTGTTTAGGTCAACAATACTATCTAAATATCCTACACAATATATAAGGTACCTGTCATGCCATTTCAACTCCAAATAGAGGAATAATATGGTATATGATAATAAATCCAATATTCAATCACAATATCAAACTAGGAAAAGAAATAACACGATATAAAATAGAAAGATGAAATAAGAATCATAAACATCCATGAGTCCACACTATGAGTCTAGACACAAACAACTCCCAAGAGCAATAATATATATGTCATGAGTCTAAAATAAGACTAATACAATGTCTAAACAATATAAGTCTAAACCTCCTCAGTCACTGGCATTAGGTCCTCCTGCTCTAGGGGACTATTCTCTAATGGTTCGCTGTCCCACGACCTGTAGTAAGTGGGACATTGCTCCTCAAGCCAATCATCTGAAAAATATATCCAATCAGGATTGGAGCAAAGTACAAAACTCTGAAAGCAGTTCCAAATATATGGTAGAGCATATATAACAAATAATAGAAAGGAATACAAAATAACTAGCAATAGGAAATAGAAATGACCTAGAGTGGATATGTAAAGTACTGGAATGGAAGAACATGCAATATAGAATGACTACAAGTAAAGAAAATAGATAAACTAGCTAATGTGCCATAAAGTACAAGTTTGTTATGTGATCGGTTTGGGTTCAACATGAATACAATATGGTAACTTGATTACACGTGTAATATATAATCGACATGTACACGAATATAATTGGGCTTGATCACATAACCAACTCCTATAACCCCATCCCCAACTAATACTTATGGATCCAATCATGATATATTACAAACACGAATATAAACACACTGAACATGAGCAGTGTGTGAACATGAAGTACATGATAATCAAAACCTAATACACACGATGAAAAGCATGTGAAGGTGTACCCGCTAAATACGATAACGAGATAACATCTCTTGACGGGATCCATATAGTACCAGTCCATGTAGCCACTATGTCAAAATCAAGTATACAGTTCTAAAACATGTGATATATACACTATCATGAATAAAAACTAACAGAGAGATGTACTCATCTCAGGTCCTGAGCAAAGGGTGTATCTCAATGCCTAAGTTGGTATCACACAATCCTATTTAGGAAATACCATATCAACAGGTGTAATGAGTGATAAATTCTAAGATGAGCTAAAACATGCTTTTCTAGGTCAATACTAGGTCCATAGTAAGTTAGTTGGTCTCCTAGTGGTTACTAACTAGCTAAAACTAGCTATCTTAGTTATACTATATCATTACCTTAGAGTTCAAGTCCTACCTTAGCTAATATCATTACCTTAGAATACTTTTTTTTTATCTTCTGACTTGGAACGACTACTTAATAGTCTTCCTCGTCTATGTATGCAACATATTTATACTCTAACCTATGTCATCTTCCGTTCGGTGCAGTACCTCAGTATAAACTCAAACTACTTTTGTGGCATATATAAGAAACTACTATATTTTAACTCAATAACCTGATTATGCAAATAGCAAGTAAGATCTTCATGTTCTATACAATGATAAGGTGGAGTTATCCCCTTAGCTATGTGTGTTTATCTTTTTTTTCTTAGCATGCAAAGGTTATCGCTGGAAACTAGCATGTATTATTCATTTAGTTAAGTGTGCAGCTAAGTAGGGACAGGTTCACCGGGGCCACCCACCTTAGCGATGAATCGCATCGGTCGAGCGAGACTCCGAGCGTGCCTCTAAAAATTCTAAGTCTGAACTGCATTCGAAGGTCTAAGTCTGAATGTCTTTGCATCGAATGAGTCATCTTGCTAAGTAAGGTAGATCGATTTGCTACACTTGTGCCATTTGAATCAGCCCTCCGGGTTGAGCGGAGCGGATCGTTACAATCATGAATAAAAACTAATAGAGGGATGTACTCGCCTCTGGTCCTGAGCAAAGGGTGTAACTCGATGTCCAAGTTGGTGTCATAAAATCCTATTTAGAAAATACCATATTAGCAGGTGTAATGAGTGATAAATGCTAAGATGAGCTAAAATATGCTTTTCTAAGTCAATACTTGGTGCATACTAATTTAGTTGGTCTCATAGTGGTCACTAACTAGCTAAAATTAGCTATCTTAGTTATACTATATCATTACATTAGAGTTCAAGTCCTACCTTAGCAAATATCACTAACTAGCATTTAACGACTGATATCTACTAATATTCATACACTAACTGATACATGTACTAGTACTAATACACTTAACTGATACTAATTAATAACTAAAACTGACTGTTAACATACTTATTCTTAACTACTATCTAGTACTCAATACTTATCAATATTAATAGGCACACTAAATTATTTATCTCTTTACAAACTCAATTGTACCCTACTACAACCTTCAGTGCATGCCCATACATCTACCTTAACATTTAACTAATGGCTAGCCCTATACTAACTAAGATCCCTCCAATATGATACACCTCATTGAATCCTTCCTTCACCTGGCTATCACTGGTACTGTTGTACAATAATATAACATACTGCTCGAGCTCAAAAACTGAGACAGACAACTCACTGGAGATGATAATAACGAATATGCTGCTATTGCTTCTATTACTGCTCATATCTGCAACCAATATGCAGTGCACCATTGGATGCACTGCTGTAATATCTTCCCAAATGACACATGCCCCAACTTGCCTCTGTTGTATTACCTGCAGCATACCTTGTTGTCGGGACCCGAGCATCAAGCATACCCATTCACTAACTATGGTAACTATTGCTTCATATATAAGTACTTATATTCAAGATACTTATATAAGTCTCTGTGTTGAACTGCTACTAATATATGGTATTTGATTCATCACTTCTACCGTCTTGTGCAATATGTTATAGCTGTTCTTGCAACAAAATCTACAACAAGTGCAGGTCCTACTGCTGCCTGCAATCTCACATGCTACTCGAGCATGTCTCCCCAACTACTCTAATATACTCATGTATATCACAACATAAAATGTGACCTTTACACATATGTCACTCATCACAGTCACAATACTTGCATTATACACTAATCACACACACATCATCTTATCTCACTACACTTACACACGACTCACTCACATACCACTGAATGATGATACATACAAAGGCACTGAATTACTCATTGACACAGTGACTAATTCACATATACACACACACATAAGTATTTATGTGCACTAGTGTCAATTAGTCAAACACCTATAGTATATACTTGAGAAACTCTTGATACGTGTCCAACTCAAGTGTCAAAAGTTATAATTCCCACACAATTAGCATTTATATATATATAATACATCATAATACAACTAAAATAATTTGCTACAATGAGAATTGAGGAGTAATTGTACAAAACACCAAAAATTGAGCTATATATCACACTATATCGTGATACGGCATACTCGTATCCAATTATGGACACGTAGCTAGTATTCTAACTCTGATCTAAGTCCAATTATACTAAATTAATTTTATGACACACACTTTATGTGTCAATCTCATAATTCGCTTAAAATAGACACAAATTATCATGTAAAAGACATAATAGACATCCAATTAGCCTAGAACTTCTTTCTATATGTAGCCCTATGCCATGAGAGGATTCCTAATGGTCAAATACATGATTTGGAACCTAAAATGAAGGTGACTTTAGAATTGTATCTATTGGGAGATGGATTTTTAATAAAATGCTCAATGGACACGATCCGGACATGATCTCCTTGCCACATGCTCCTCTTCCTAGTGCTTATTGACAATCCAAGCTCCAATGCTCCTTGCTAGGTGAAATTGAGAGGGAATGAGAATGAATTTATGGAGGGGTGAAGGGAATTGGGGATCTAGAAATTGAGGATCTCAAATGAATGAATAAATAGAGAGGAGAGAGAGAGAGAGAGAGAGAAGAAGATATATGTGGCTGGCCCCTTGCTTTCCCCCTCTTCAAGCAAATGTCAATGTCAAATTTATCCCTAATGGTTAATCATGAAGAATAATTAAGGAGGGTATAATGGGAAGTCTTTATACTAATGCAAATGAGTCTTAATCCTCCTAATTAATTAAAGGGAATGGGATCTAATGGGCCTAGTTCTTGTTGGGCTCAATAAATTGTCATGACAAGTCTAATTGGGTTTACTAGTGTCATGTCTATTTAATAGGCTAGCCGGGTAACTATAAGTAAATAGCACCAATCATAATTTAATTAAATAGCATTATAATATTTATTAATCACTAGGAATAATATATATTCAAAATGACCAAAATACCCTCATTTGTAAAAGTAAGGGTGACAACAGATAATAGGTTTGACATCGTGTTTTAGGGGGAGGACAAATCAGATTGCATGCCCGTACTTGCTGGGAAAAAATAAAATGTGAACACTCTACATTTTTAGGCTAACTTGTTAGGGATGGAAAATATATGTCTAGCTTAGATATATTACTTTTTGAGGAACTTGTCGTTGATCGGTATCATTAGCAAATCCTTATTAGGCTTTCTGAGTCAGTATGCGTCATTGGAATATACTACACTACTATGAAGGGTGCTTCCCATTTTGCATGGAACTTGTTAGCCGTTATGTGGGTCATGACCATCGGTGTTCTCACTGTTAAGACGAGGTCACCGACCTGGATTTCCCTCTCCTTGTGTACCTCCATTATTAAATTCTGTATTTCTAGATTTTTGGTATTTAAATTTTTTTTCTTGAAAGGTTAACTTAGACTATGTTTTATTGTATCTCATAAAATATCAGAATTTTCTTAAAATTTAATAATTGACTCACTGACCGGTATACCGCAGATATACAATGGCATATCGACTGACAAATATTTATTTTACGTTTAAGATATTTTTAATATATTTTTATTAAATATTTTTGTGAATAGTATTTGATACATTCTATTATCTAATGGTTTCTTGGTTTTGTTTTGAGTGGATGAGATTGATCTGAATCGAGACGTTGATCGCTAATGTGGAAAATCTAACGGTCACAATTAATTCTCACCCTCTATATATACGACTTAATTTTCTCCCTTCTCTATCTTTTCTTTCATTCTTCCTTCTTCACTTCCTCTGTTTTTCTCGTGAGATGCTAAGAGCTTGGCCTTGAGGCCTAAGAGTATAATTTCTAAACCCCTCTTGTTGGTGGAGTTGAAGGTTTAGGCTGGGAGCTTGACTTTAGGCAAGTACATCTTGCCAAAATCTAGAACGATATTATTTCATTACAGTTTCTGTTTTCCTTGATTTTATATACTTAAAATTTTTTGGAGCTTGTTTTGTTAGATATATTTCTCGCTTGATTTCTAAACTATATGCATTTTTTTTAGAATTATTTTGAGCTTGGTTTTGACTTTTTAGTAGAAACCCTGGTCTTTACCTAATAGGAAACTCGGTGTCGAAAACAATAATTGGAGTGATTGCCATGGACTTAGTATATATGATATATGAGAGTTACCCTTAGACTTGACCCCTTGCTAGACAATTTTTTGTTGAGTTTTGGAACGTGATTTCGGTTCCGATATACCCGTCTTGATTTGACTTTCCTAGAATTGCCTAGAAAAACTGGCATACCGATGGTATACTGGTGTATACCGACGATATACCAATTTTGTCTAGACTTAGAATTGAGAAAATCTGTTGTCACCTAAACCGGCATACCTACGGAATATTACATTATACCAATTTATTGGAATCGAAAACCTATTGTTACTTTGGTCGGCATACAGACGGTGTACTGGTATGTACCAATAGTATACCGATTTCCTGACTTAAGTATTTTTGTCTTTATTTCTGTCTCCTGGCCAGCATACCGACAGTATACTAGTATACCAACGGTATACCGGTGATGTACTTTTTTGATAAGTTTTTCTGTTTTATTGTTTTCATATTGCTCTTTTATAGCATTGTGCACATATTGTCTTACATGTTTATTTATGCTACATTTTCCTGACCCGATATTATGTATAGTATGGGACACCTACCCTTTATATATATGTTTATACCCTTTATTGGTATAGTTAGGGGATACCTACCCTTTATACATATGTCTTGTACTTTCCTGATAGTGACTCATAGTGGTGCGCTCCTGATTACTGTCTTGTACTTTCCTGCTTATTGTCCTGTACTATCTTGATAGTAACTCTTCGTAGTGCACTCATGTCCATTGTTCTATACATTCCTGATAGTGGCTCATAGTAGCATACTCATGTCTTTCGACTTACATATATATTTTTATGCTTTGGCTTGACATTTACCTGTGCTTGTAACTGTCAAATCTTTGTCCGGTCTTGCATATCCCTGAGGGGACCATCATCTTTTGGATAGAATCTGCGGAATACCACATCCAGAATCCTAAACAAAAATGCTAAGGATTAATAACTAGTAGAATCATTAGAGCATAGGGAGGGGAGAATCTCCAGGTTGTATGCAATCCCGTTATCTTATCGTCAACTTGAATGGATTTGTAGTGTATCGTCGAGTAGGGCACATTTCTAGCACACTGTTGAGTGAGAAACCAGAATCTGTTTATTACTTTTTGTCATTATTATAGCTCACCATCTTGTGGTGCATATATAGCTCACCGTTGTGTGGAGTATACTCAGGTTCACCATTATGAAATATTACTTCTTTAGGATGTAGGTCAATTTGGTTCTACATCTGTTATAGTTATTTGACTTAGTTCGATTGGATAGCTTGGGCAGTCTGCACGGCATGCAACCGTACAAAAATTCCCAAATTTCATTTTTTAGTAATTAGGATTGTGACAACCCTAGTTAGCTAATGATAATAATCCGTAGAAAATGCTTGGCCGTATTTCTTTGTTTGCACGCAATTTACTTTATGCCTGCGTTTAGTCTTTTATTTTCTTGCATTGTCATATGTGTTGGTGGGTAGTCAGATGCTAGGTTTTTCTCGAAAAAAGATCCATAACCCGTGTCCTTGTTTGGTTTAAGGGTTATGGCTCTAATTTCGAGGACTCCCTAATCTCTCTTGTCGCTTGCCGACTTATCCTTTATATAGTTATCGTCTATGACATGTGAATTATCATAAGGTCGGTTTCTACCTTTTGTCCTTGTTTGGTGTAAGGGTAGAAAACCAGTCCTATCGCCTATTCGTGGGTCCTATTATTTGTATAATTATTATTCTCATCATTGTGTTGTTGTAGTTGTTGACTCGGACACGAGAACGATAATAGGGTCGGTTCCTACTTTTTGTCTTTGTTTGGTTTAAGAGTAGGAAACCAAACCTATTAACCATTCACAGGTTGTAAACCCCCTCACCAAAAATAGATATCTTGTATATATTTTATATTATTATATTTATTATAGATATTAAATTACTTTAGAGTATTTTCTTAGTTAATTAAAAATAAAAATTTTAGTATATTTACTTATGTAAATATTTATTTAAAACTATTTTTAGGCTATTTTAGATTTTTGAAATTTTTCTAGAATTTTAGGTAATTAAAACATAGGGAACCTAAATTTTTAGGACTTTCATGATTTACTATGAGACCATACTTGTATATTATTCCTACCAAATATTTATTTTAGTTTAAAATATTTAATTATATTTTTTTGTAATTTCTTTAGAATTTTAAGAAATTTATTTAGATTTTGAAAATTATTTAGGATTTATTTGGATATATATAGTCTTAATATTAGATAGATGCTAATTTAGTGTTAATAGATATTAATAAGATTTTATAAATTATTTGTATTATCTTTAATTATATTTAAGATTATAAATTATTGAGATAAATTTAAACTCTATTTTAAATTAATTCAAATCCTGAACCTACTAGGAAAGCAACTTCATGCATATCATATCCTTATTTAAATTCATCATAATCCTATCCAAATTAAACAATCCAAGTCGTATTTAATTAAGTAGTGTACACCATTATAAATACCTCATCCTTCATATTTTTTTCCTAAATTTCTCTCTTTTTCGTCCCAAAATAGTTAAAATTCGTCATAAATTCAGCCTCATTTTCTACAAGTTTTGATGAATTAAAAAGACGATATCTCCTAGCTTCAGACTCCAAACGTGCTCCATTTTTTTTGTTAGAACTATATCAAGGTTAGTTTTCTGATTATATGATTTATTTTAATAATTTATGAACCTATTTTTCCAGAAAATTCTAAAAGTGCCAGCAGTCCGAAATCAGACGCATTTTGGTATTTTTGAGATTTCCGGAGATCCCGAACTCGGAATTATGAACCGTTTAAAGTTTCGGAAAGCTGACATGATGAAATTAAAGAAAAGAATTTTTCTACAATTTAAAATATAAGTTTATTCTACTGTAAAATTTGTGCAACGTAGACGTAAATAGAAAACCATAAAAAAAAACTATCATCTGTGCGCCCTTGTGGACATAACTCTTTACCGACTTATGATTGTCGATTCTAGTGTTCACGTAGCATTAAAATATATAGGATTCTACACCCAAATCTAGGATTTAAGTTGGTTGACTTTTTGGTCAATGGATTGCCTCGATTTGCGTGCCACGGATCACAAATCCTTAAAGTTGACTTTCTTTGGACCAAAAATTAGAGCTTAACAATAAAATTAGATTATAATAAGATTAAAATAATAATTTAGGTTATTTTATTCAGAGTTAAAATAGATTAAAATAGCGAAAACTATTCACCCACTTTTGTAACATAACTTGTTTAATTTATGTGACGGGTAGATCGGACGACGCCTTGAGTTGGGACTTCATCCTTTTCAGACCAGGCAAGATACCTTGCCAAATTGTTTACAGTATTTTGCATGATTAGTATATTTCTTTATATTTATTATAATTTTTTTATTTATTGTATGTGTAGTTTCTTTCAGTCATACTATACATTAGATATGTTGACACACACATGGCACCTAGTATCATGAGAGGACAATCATTAGGCGTATGGGCTTTTAACCACTCTGATAAACCGTAGTATATAGTTTGCACTACGGGCGTGTGTCGCGCTGGTCGCTACCCCCGCGGTATATCGATTTCTGATGTCCATTGACGTGTGTGTGAGTTGTGAGGTAGATCGAGTAGCCTACCCTTGCCCATACTTCGAAAAGTTGTCCTCATTTGCATTCATATAGATTGTCTTGTACAGCGTACTTATTTATTTTTAAATTATATACATGTTTACTGTATTCAAATTGGCTCCCTTTTCTGTATCTTGTTACGTCCCTCTGAGGACCTGGTCCTCTGCCAGGTGTATCTGTTCTTGAGTATTTGCAGGAGAGCAGATCTGGATGGTTATATAAGTTTTGAGGATGTCTTCTCTTCGAGCCCGTAGTTGTTAGCTGGTATTCTTACATTGTGTTTATTGTGTTGTACTTTTCCATTTGAGTTGGTAGTGGATTTGTTTCCATCTAACTATCATCCTTAGATACTTACTTTGAGATCTAGTTTCATAGACACTGGTTATTCATTTATATTGATTTTCGTGGATGAGATTTAGATTGTACCCTGTGACTTGTGATACATTTTATACCACTTGTGGATTGATATTCATATTACAGCGTACGTGTGGATTTTGGTTTCCATATATTGGAGATGCCATATCCATACGGCTGGCATGCTTACGTGTTCCTAGTCCTACGTATTTTGGGACTGGGGCGTGACACAGGTCCTATTATTTCTGTAGTTATCATATTCGGTTATAGTTTATTTACATGTTTACTATTTATGCCATGTCCATAGATCCTGTACTAACATGTTATAACTGACCCATATAATGTACATATTCACATATCCTAGAATACCTTACATGATTCTTAGTTATTGTTTTGGCACATTACATGATCACATGTTCATATTTACTTTTACTGGTCCCATGGTTACTTTATGTCACTGGTTGCTTACTTTATATCACATGTTAGTTAAATTATTGTCTTTTCTTTTATCGAGACAAGTGCAGTGGTAGCGCACAAGTCTCGATTCTCATTTATTTATGTTTGTCTCTATCCATTGTTGTATTTTATTGCTAGTTTTAGTTTATAGTTTTGGCTGTCTTTGTGGTACTTGCTATTGGGGGTCTGACCCCACTGGTTTTGCATGGCCAGATTTCTTAGCGGAACCAGAGGACTTTTCTCACTTTTACTGGATGGTGACCACCCGGAGTAGCATAGTACCTGAGTGAGTTTCTACTTATTCATCCACTAGTTCTGTACATTATTCTCTTGTGGCGTTTATCCTCCGAGCATGTGTTTATCTCGTATTTTGGACTTGACATCCTACGGGCATAACATAATTTGTTTATATCTAGTCTGCAGCTAGTGCTGATCATATATGACTTATACACTTGCTAGTTCTTTATTTTGTATTACTAGCTTTATGATCATCTATATATTATGGTTTGGGACGCTTTACTGTCTTATATGTCATAATGATCATTATATTGTATTTTGTTGATTGCTTGTGATTGAGACACCTAGGATCACTTGACCTAGGATTGACTGTTGGCTTATAGTACTAATCCCCCATATTTTTTACAGCTAGGATCGTATCTCAAGGTACTAGATTACTCTGATATATTGTGTCTGATGCTTGGCTCCAGGACACTGTGGCCATCCTTGAGGCAGTAGAAATTCTGGCACAGAAGAGAGTAGCAGTGGTCATGTTACAATTATTAGACTTGGCTAGAGATTGGTGGAGAGCATAGGAGAGTACCATGGTATTGCCAGTACGATGGGCAGATTTCAGCGAGCGGTTCCAGATGTGATACTTTGATACAGTATCGTGATATGATCTTCAAAAGAGGTTTAACAACCTCAGGTAGCAGGGGAGGTCAATGGATGGCTACACGGTAGAGTTTAGTAGACTCAACCAGTTTGCTCCCACCTTGGTGGTGACTGATTTGGATCATGCTAGGAGGTTCCAGTAGGGCCTTCACTTGGAGATCATTTTGGCGGTAGAGCAGCACAAGTTTTAGACTTTTGATGCCGCGATGAAGGTAGCACTAAGGCATGAGTATATATCCCAAAGGATTTTTTAGAGGACTAGGGGCCTGGACAGGTCTCATTCTACTTTAAGGGACACTTCTACCCAGTCTTCAACTCCAGCACCAACAGTTAGGACGTTAGAGATTTGATCTCGGAGGAGGCCAGCACCAGTACCTTCTTTCAGTAGTCATCTCAGACGTGTCCTCAGCATCAGAGGTTATCTTCTCCATCTAGATATTTTCATTGCTGGAAGCCAGGTCAAGTTGTTTTTGAGTATCGCAGGATACGAGGTTTGTGTTTGGCATGTGGAGCTTTAGACCATATAATTAGATCTTTCCCCCGGAGGACTTCTGTTGAACCGTTATCAGTCCAGCCATTAGCTTGGATAGCCGCGATCCGCAGTATAGGGCTCTAGTGCCAGATCAGCAATATTAGTCCCTGGGACCTTTACCGACCCAGTCTCAAACTTTCCAACAACAGAGGTCGTTGTAGTATATGCAGGCTCATGCTCAGGAACTGGCCAGGTAGAGAGGTCCAGCAAGGGAAGTTTGACCCCTTGCTCAGCATCCCCTTCCGATGCAATTCCCACATTAGCATCCAACACAATGTGTTCAGACCTAGCAGGTTGGGAAGGGTCAACAATAAGTCAGAGCAGCAACCCCGAGGCATAGACATGCAGAGTTTGATATCTTGGAGCAGGTGTTGGCCAAGGGCGATCAGATTATAGGTAATATCCTAAGCTTCCTCCAGTATTATCTATTTCTTTGGGTTTCGTATATTCTACGAGTGGTGACGAATTTCTCTTATGCTTGTATATCTCGTGATACGTGACATCTATCATGTGTCCCGACTATATAGGTACGTCATGGGCAGAGTCATGTCTTTGACTGATTCGTTGGTACCGACTTATCTCGAAACTTAACCCTTGTCCATTTTTGGGAGTCAGCATCATAGGTTAGTGAGGACAAATTCCTACGTAGGTGACTCAGGAGACATATTTTATACATATGTCCCAACCCTTCTCTTTTCTGATAGTGTAATTGCTTGTGCATTTATGTATATTGGTGATTGCTTTCATTATCTTTCTATATTCCATGCTTTGTTTTATTATGATAGTTGTATTTTCGTGAGTTTTAGTTTTGGGTTCTAGCTCGACTGGCTGTGGTAAAATTTCGATGACGAAATTTTTCTAAGGTAGGTAGAATTGTAACCTCCGGTATTGAATTTCGTATTTCTGGATTTTTTGTATTTAAATTTTTTTCATGAAAAGTTAATATAGACTGTATTTTATTGGATCTCATAAATCTTAAAATTTTCTTAAAAATTGAAACTTGACTCACTGACTGATATACCGCCGGTATACAATGACATACCGACGATATATCGATCGACGGATATTTGTTTTACTTTTGAGATATTTTTGAGATATTTTTATTAGATATTTTTGTGAATAGTATTCAATACTTTCTATTATCCAATAGTTTCTTGGTTTTTCTTTGAGTGGATATTTTTGATTTAAATCAATACGTGGATCGCTAACGTGGCAAATCCAACGGTCACTATTAATGCTCACCATTTATATATATGACTTAATTTTCTCTCTCCTTTATCTTTTCTTTTGTTTGCGAGAAAAAGTTTATACTAAACTTTTGTGTTACAAACTGTTAAAAAGTACCAAAAAAAAATCCTAAACAGGAATGTAAGTATAATTGATTCTGGGTAAGTATAGCTATAGAGATCTGATCTGCGAACGATCAATTTACTTCTTGGACCACTCGACGATGAATAAATGCACACGACGACAGAGAAATATAGGGAATGCTACAAAAAAATGGAGAGTTGAATAATAAGAAAGATTTGGCACTACGACACAAGAAGCTTCTATTTCTCTCACTCTGCTCTTGAATTTCAAAGATGTGAAGATTGCTACGAACAACTTGGAGAGTTGAACAATAAAAAAGCTCTGGCACAACGGTACGAAAAGGTTCTATTTCTTTCACTCTGCTTTTGAATTTCAATGACCTGAGATTTTTAGCCCCATTTCTCTCTCTTGGTCTGTGCATGTCTATTTCTTAGGTATCCGCTGCCCATATTTCTATTTATAGAGTTTAGGAGAGTTACGAGAGTGTGCATGCACTATGGAAAATCAACACAGTTTTACCATTATATGCGCACTTTGGTAGATTAATACCCTACGTTCTATATCAGTGGGTGCACAACTTGCTGCCTGCTTGATATGTAGCTTCCTATACGAGGAAAGCATAGGTCGTGGTGGACAGTTATTTGTACACCTTTTACGAAAAGTATGGCATGTAAGACACGCATTCGTAACTACTCAATGTCAGTTAGAATAGTATGTGCACTTTAGAAGTCGTCTATAGACTGGTATATTTTTAGTAAGATTGGCACTACAACGTACTTTTGAAGGAAATGGTGCACTTTTGACGGAAATGACATGGTGGTACACTTTTAAAGAAAATGGCACTATGGCTGTGTCGCTAAACGATAACCTAGGTCTGCGTGCCGTAGCTCCGTTGTAATTATGGCCTCTGAATCTTCAGTTTCTGCCTATTGTCAGTTGTCAGTATGCTGCATTAAATGTTGAGAGAGATAAGATCATTTTTGTGCCATCTTTCATAATATTAAGAAAGTATGCCACTTTTCTACTCTCTAAATAGTGCACCATCCTCTGAAACTAATGGAAAGTGAGCCAAAGTAAGAAAATGCACGTCTTTCTTCTAGAATAAGTAGAAAGTGTGGCATTCTTCTACTTGTTGGGTTTATTTGTAAAAAAACTGCGTCATCTATCTGAGGCACACTTTTTATGATCCTATAAGACCCCCTTCAAAGTTTTTGAATTCGTTCAGATGAATACAAAATTACTTTGAATTAGAAGCATAAAAGTTATTGAGATATTTTGTGCGTGCGGCAGAATCCTAACGGATTTGTTTATGTGGCTAACATGCACGTATCTTTCCCTTACTTTTTTTGGTTTTGATGCGGTCATTGAGGAGACACAAAAGACTTTTTCGGAGATGCGGACAGCTTTTTAGGAATAATTTTCAAGAGCTATGCCATACTTGGTATGTCTTCTCTTATAAATAGGCGCAAAACTTTACCAAGCATTCCCAGACTTATCTCTTTCTTACTGTGAGACTTGAGCATGGCCATTGTTAAGGGCGAGTCTACGAAGATGACCGTAGTAGTATGGCTCCATCGGCTTTGTTGTCCGTCGAGAAGACGCAAGAGGAGACGTTTCTCAATGAATGATGGAAGGCTCGTCTGGAGATCGTTGTCGCTGAGCTCTTTATGTGATGGAGTATGGAAGGATATCGTAGGATTTGTCATTCGTGTTGAACAAATAAATTACCTAGAAGACTATTCGTTATCTTTAAACCCCGCTCGTTGAAATCACTCTCTTAATATGGCCCCTGTGTTGATTACAGGGTTGGGATTAGAATCCCATTCGGGGATACTAGCGGTAGCGCTGGTTGGCGATAGCAAAACAGCTTCCATTTGACTCGCCATGTCCTCCATTGAGTTCGACAGAAATGGGGCCATGCTAATTTAAATAAGCCTAGTCCTGTATAGCTTACTTACCCACAACATAGGTTTCTTTTTCATGTACTATAGTTTGCACTGAGGAGCCTATTTTTTCTGTGCCTCAGTTTATCTGTATTGGGAGCCGACAATATGCAAAGTTGGGGATAACTCTGTGATAGATCTCCATCATATGAAAATCCAGATGTAATAGATTTCCATATGTATAATCATGATTTTTTTAGAATAAAAATCTAGCTGTGATAGATCTTCATCATTAATCATGATTAAGCATCAATAAAATTTTAGTTTTGACTTTATTGTGCTGTATACATATTTTTGACTAAGGCTTTGGTCGAAGTGTGCCAGAAAAGACTGAATATGTTTACTTTCTCTTGCCCTCCCACTGATACGCGCATAATGAGTGCTTTTTTTTAGAGAAAACTGGATTTTATGTGCACTGTGTGGTTTGTCGTGCGCATTCTGGCAACTTGTCTGTTCATGCACACTATGTAATATTTTCTCCTAATTAGACAAATGTGCACACATGGGAATGTTCGGATCGATCATACAAAATAGTTGTACAATTTGTATTCTGCTCTTCGTTTGGGGAACAAACCCGAAAGTCTGATAATTTGACTATTCTTCCACGTATTACGGCTTACTCTGGTTACGGCCTTTCTCCGCTCCAAAATTAGATCACTGATTCCCTCCATCCTTCTGTTGATTTGGGAAAACAAAAAGAATCAACCGAAACAGACGTCTTACGTCAACTGCTTGCATCATCGGATGTATGTATTCTGCATGCTCTTGCGAAGTTTATGAACAACTCAGAAGATTCTGATCCATCCTTTTCTTAAGAATTTGTATTGTCCTTTTCCTTATTTTTTTATCAAATAAAGAATTTTTTTTACCTTATTGATACTTTCAAATCGAGACCCATTGAATATATATCTGCTCAGAGATATTATAGAAATGGCAGGATACTTCTTTGGGAGAATTTTGTTGATGTATCACCCGAGGCATACTCTTACTGAGTATAAATTATAAATTTTATAGGATGCAATACTATCAGAGGTGATGTGGATTTGATGGTTCACTAGTTTACTCCATCCAGGAAGAGAAGAAAGAGTAGTTCAAGGGCGAACTATTATCTTCTCTTTAGGGGATAATAAATAAAATATGATTCAGAGGTAATATAGACATAAATTACTTTACACTTATTGACTATTGAGTAAACATGTGAGATTATTCCCCACCCAACTGTAGATAAGGAATATGATATCCTTAAAACAACTGGGCTTTAAGAATAAAATATTTTGGTTGGAGAGAATTGTTTAGATGATCTCAACGAGAGTGTTTAGTTGGATCTGAGTATTGTCCCGCTGGGATAATTTGAGGACCTATTACCCAAGTCCTAGTCAAAAATGATTATAGGTAATAGTTTGAGAGGCCGTATAGGCTATGAGTTGCTGGGTATTAAATAAAATATATCTGCTGTATATCTTATTTTAATCTGCTGGAGATGGAGAAGAATATGCCATGCTTAGACATAATACTTCTTTAGGAATTTATCGTTGATAGGAATTATTATCAAATCATTATTAGGCTTAGCAAGCCTGTAGGCTTCGTTAGAGAATACAGTCTTCACCATATAAGGACCTTTATATTTAGCCTGAAATTTGCCTTTGCTCTTATTGGTTGTGATCATAGGTTTCCTCACTGAAAGGACCAATTCATCAATCTAGAATATTCTTTCCTTGACCTTTCGATAAAAAGTACTTAAAATGCATGCTTGGTATAGTTCAATGCACTATTGAACGTGCAGGCGCTTTTCATCCAATGCTTCTAATTCATGTAGGCGTAATTGATTATTATTTTCTACTGTTAGCTCATCAGCAATAGCTATTCTAAGAGAAGGTATCTGGATTTTGAATGGAAGGACTGCTTCACATCCATAAACCAGAGAGAATGGTGTACAACCAGTTGGAGTTCAAACTGTCGTACGATAAGCCCATAAACACTCTCCGAGTTTCTTATTCCAATCGTGTTTATTGGATAAGATAAACTTTTTAAGGAGTTTGATTATAGTCATGTTGAAGGCCTCTACTATGCCGTTGGCTGCTGGATTGTAGGCCGTATATGCTACATTCTAGATTCGATTCTTGTCACAGAACTGATAGAATGCTTGATTGGCAAATTGTAGTCCGTTGTCAAGTATTATCCTCCGGGGAATACTGAAATGATAGATAACATGGTGTTTGACAAAGTTAATTACATTGAATGTTTTAACTTCGATAAGAAGGACTGCTTTTTCTAATTTGGAGAAGTAATCGGTTATTGCAAGTATAAACCAATGTCCTCTAGAAAAAGAAGGGTTAATTGGACCAATAATATACATTCTCCAAGCATCAAAAGGCCAGGAGGTAGCTGTAGGATGTAAGAACTCTGCTGGTTGGTGGATAAAATCGACATGAATTTGATATGATCTATATTTACGGGCATAGTCTATAGAATCTTCCACCATGATAGGCCAATAATAATCTATTCTCCTGAGGAAGTCTTGTAATTTAGGACCTGACTGATGTTCTCTACATATGCTATTATGAGCCTCACGGAGTGATTACCTCACTTTAGGGTTGGAAAGACAACGTATAAGAATCCATCATAAGAACGATAATATAATTTTTTAGATGAGGCGTCAAAGTAGAATCGTAGTAAACATTTTTTGATGGAAGTGGTTTCTTTCGGATCTTTTGGAAGAATTCCATAAGCAGTGTAGTCAATAAAAGGGTTTCTCCAATCTTTATCCTTGGAAGTTGAAGTTATGACATAACTCTATTTAATGTGCAAGTTATTTTTTGTACAGAACAATTCTCGTCCTGTTATCATAATTGAGTGTCGTCTCTTTAGGGGAACAACCAATGATGATGCTAGGCTGTCCAAAGTATCAGCTTCCATATTCTGTAAATGAGGCACATGCTCGATGAAGAATCCTTTGAAAGTAAAACCCAGTTCGATTGCCGCTTGATGATAAGGAATGAGATCTTCATGCCGAACCTCGTACTCTCCCCTGATCTGATTGACTATCAGTTTAGAATCTCCATAGGCTTCAAGATATTCTATGTATAATTCTTTAGCTAATTAGAGACCGATGAGTTGAGAATTATACTCTCCCATATTATTGGAACATGGTTCACTGAGAGAATATGCTCGATGAATAAGTAGTTTGTCAGGAGATACTAGGACTATACCAAGTCCAGCTACTATGTTGCCTTTGGGTCATATTCTTGATGCGACGACAAAGAATAGTTGTTAGGTGTCATCGTCCATTGCGATATTAGATTCTATGACTTTATTTGGGATGTCATCGTACGGTTTGGAAGTTTCCGATACAGGATGACCTGCCAGGAAATCAGCTAGCGCTTGACCCTTCACTGCTTTTTGTGGCATATATACCATGTCATAAGGTGATAGAAATATTGCTTTTGTAGCCAATCGAGAATTGAGTGTGCTAAGTTTGGTCATTAATACCCGGAGGGGATTTATTCTGGATATGACATGAATAGTTTGACCTGACACGTAATGTCGTATCTTCTGAATAGTAAACATCAAAGCGAGATATTCTTTTTCTACTGGATTATATCGACATTTAGTGCCTACCATCATGCAACTAAGATAATTGATCGCATGTTCATGGCCTTCGTCACTCTTCTGTGCAAGAAGAGCTCCTTGGGAGTGATCCATTAATATATCGCCTGCTCCTAGGGAGTGATCCATTAGTCGAACATACAACCAGAACTGACAAATTTATTAAATATTGTTTGATATCGTCGAATGCTTGTTGACATATTTTATTCCAAAAAAATGATACGCCTTTCTTCATTAACTGAGTGAAGAGTCAACATCTTCCCGAGAGATTGGAGATAAACCTCCTTATGCATGCCAGATGGCCTTGCAGAGCACGAGTTCTTTGAGATTATGCGGAGGCTACATTTCAAGAATAGCTTTGATTTTATCGGGGTCAATGTGAATACCTTTGGAAGTTATAAAAAATCCAAGTAACTTTCCACTGGAGACTCCCAGAAAGAATTTAGTTCGATTCATCTTCAACTGGTGGTGGCGCATCAATTCGAACACAGTCTTCAAATCTTGAAGGTGATCATCTTTATAGCGACTCTTGACAATGATGTCATCCATATTGCATTATAATATTTTTCATAAATGCTTATAGAAAATTGAACTCATGGCTTATTGATAAGTTGCACCTACATTCTTCAAGTCGAAAGGCATGGCTGTATAACAGTAAATTCTTAATGGTGTACAAAAAGTGGTATATTTTTCGTCATCCGGCGATATCTTGATCTGATTGTATCCTGAGAATCCATCCATAAAGGACATACGTTCAAAGCCACATATATTATCGATTATGACATCTGTGATGGAAAGAGAAAATTTATCTTTTGGATAGGCCGAGTTCAGATCTCGATAATCTACGCAAACCCAGACTTTTCCATTTTTCTTCATGATTGGAACAACATTGGCTACCCACTCTAGATGTTTATATTCTCGAAAGAAGCCACATGCTATGAGTTTCTTGACTTTTGCTTCAATTGTATCCATCATATCTGGACGGAACCACCGTTGTTGCTATATTACCGGTTTAGCATACGGAAGAATATTGAGCCTGTGTGGTTATTTGAGGATCTATGCCAAGCATATTCTTATAATTACAGGTGAAGACATCTATATACTCCTTTATTTGATGGAGTAAAGCATGTTGATCTTCTTCAGGAAGACTCTTGCTAATAAAGATTGATCTTGGGGAAGATTCTTCTCCTATATCAATTTGGACTATTTTATCCTCTGTATGTGGTTCACGTTGCTCAAATCGAAGCTCCCATTGAATATCCATTTGTTGTGACCATGGATCATTTTCAAATAGTTCCAATAGTTCAACTTCTTCCTCATCTGGGGCAGTTGACACCATACTTACAAAAAAATTATGTTTGAATACGTCACCTGTTCTTTCGTCATAATCCCACAATGATGAGTTAGAGGAATGAGAATGTGTTCTCTTCTTTTGATTCTAAACTTTCAGAACTTGTTGTTAGTGTAACATATCCCAAACCACGACTAGTCCATTGGTAGTATTTTTGGGCTTGCCTTTAGGAGAGAGGTAACGTATAGGATTCCGTTTGCCTTTTCCATAATTTAGTCCCAAGCCAGATTTTAAGTTGTAGCCCATCCCTTGTATGATGTACTTGGCTGATTTGCTGTAACAATATGATTTTATCTTCCCCATATCCTCGTCAGAACTATTCTTCTGTGTGACTCTTTTGTTTCTAGCTTTGCTAAAAATTATATGATATTGCTTATCCATTCTCACTGGAACTATGATGTATGCCTCCTCATATGGTTCATATGACGAATCGCATTAGAATAGAGATACCACTGGTATGGGCAGAGGTTCGTAGAGGTAAAAAGTCTCTAAGAATTTTTCAGCAAAATGTTTAACATCAACGTAGTATGAAGTAGTGCCTTCTTTATTCATAAAATATAAGATTTCTTCATCTTCTACATAGTCGACAGAATCATCAGCCTTGACATGAGGCTTAGCAAGATTGGTGACTAGGAGTTAATTTACTGAGGTTGATTGCTTGTTACGATGAAGGTCGATAACAAGTGCTCATTCTCCAATTTTGGTTGTTAATTGCATCAAAGGTTGATGGCCAATGGAGATGACTTGTGCAGGTCGATGCCGAGAGGCTTTGAAGGAGTTGGACGAGTAGTACATCCTTTGACTCTGATTATCAAAGGCACTTTTTTTGGAGTTTTTTCAGCTTCATCACTAGCTTGATTAGCTTCCTCTTTCATATACTCTAGTATATAAAGTGTAGAGTCAGCGAAATAGGCTTCGACATCTTTGAAAGGGTTGAGGTCAGCTACCTATGTTTTATTTTGACCTCTCCTCTACTATTCAAATACTTGAAGCATTAATGTAGGGTAGAGGGTACAATTTTATGCTCGTATATCCATGGCCGTTCCAGCAAAATATTTTTAGGATATGTCAGAGTCAATCACATAGCATGTGACTTCAGTACATAGATCGCGTATCTAAACTTTTAGGCATATCTTTCCTAGTGGTTTACTTCTTCCAACATTGAATCCTAGAATGGTAGTACTGGTAGCAGACAAGTTGTGCATCGATATCTTCAATCCTCTTAGTAGACTTTTAGGAATGATGCTAAGTGAAGACCAGGGTCGATGTGAATCTGGTTCACCTTAATAGATCCGATGTAACCAATATAATACAGAGGCCTGTCATTATGATTATCTTTGAGTAGCATGTCATCTTGCGTGATGGTGATGTTAGGAATCTTTTTTATCACGCTATGGCACTGAGGATATACTAATGTCTCTTCGTCAGGAGTCTTGAGTTGAGCTAAGCATGAGTCTGCATGTATCAGAGCTTCACTCAAAGCTTCACAAGTCTCATTCGATAAAAGAAGTAACTCGAATATGGAGAGTCGGGCTGGGGTATTGGCCAGTTGTGCCAATATATCAAAATTGTAGGGATTTTCAAGTCCTTGGGGGTACATTCTTCTTCAGAGATTTGTCAAAGCATACTTTCTTTTTATTTCCTTTCTCTGTCATAGTAGGCTTCGAAGGACCAGGTTCGGTTGAGACCGGAGCAGCATGAGTTGGTGAAGTAGGAAGAGTATCAGGAATATCTTTCAGGACAGATTCATAAGTTTTATGATAATCTTTTCTGGACCTGGTACCAGTTATGGCTTCTTCTTTGGGCATCGGAGAAAGAAGTATCATGTTACAGGACTTGAGTTTCTTTTTATCATGCCCCTTCTTGGAGCTGGTATGTGGGCTGGTCTCATCGTAACCCAATCTACTATGGGATTTATTGTACTGTCCTCAGGGTTGTAAAGGAATACATCATCCCTTTCCAAAGTTTAAACCTTCAGTTTTCTGGAAAATATACCCCATATTTTGTATCAAGCGTATAGACTGTTGGCTATATCGATAAAATTGGGGGCAATCCTCCTCAAGCACCTGAGTCAAGGTCGATGCTCTAATAGTTGCAGAAGGAGGAGAAGGAATTTATGTAAGAATACCTTCATAAGCACTAAAGATTTGTTGTGCCCTATATAGCGAAACGATTCCAATCATGGACCATTGTCGGTGCTGTAGAAGCAAGAAAAATACGCTGTAGAGTTATACGCAGAATTTTAGTTTTGGGCTACGTAAAATATAACTTCAGAACCATCGGCGTACAACAGAGCTTTGTCGCTAGTACAACGTAAAATATAAGCTCCAGGACAATCCGCGTAATGCAGTATTTCCAGGCCGCTTCAGCGTAAAAAGGGTATTATACCGCCTCTATGGCGTAAAACTCATCCGCTTTTAATATAACATGAAAATGTACGAGGAACGCTTCGTATTCCTCGAATGAACTTGTCAGATCATGCAGTGAACCTACTCCTGACAAAAAGTACTACACGACTATCCAGACGACGGCTGTAATGATGGTACGGCACAGAGACCCAAACTATCATTTAGTGACGTTTTCCTGATACAAAGTGCTTTTACGCATACAAGGGAATACACTGCCTAGTTTTACACAGGCAGACGTGAGCTTTTATGCTCAGCAGAATACAAAATGAGCTGCCACGTCAAAAGCTGCTCTTCGTACAGAGCTCGAGGCACGTCTCTGCATTTAATGCTCAGAATGGTGGCAGATCTTAGAGACATGTCTCTGTATTTAATGCTCAAAATAGTTTAAATGCACGAGATTTGGTTATATTTTCAAAGACTAGGCGAGCCATAATTACGGCTAACACGTCTACATCATCACCCCTGCACATTACGCCACCAGGCTACTTTCAGCTATAAGGAGCACGCTAATATGCTCAAAGCCCCAGTCAAAAAAGAAAGAACAACTATCTTTTACGCTGGCTACCTATCCATACAGCATAAGGCTTCTACGCCTATTTGGCTTCTATGCCAACCTGACAACTATTTGTCTTCTACGCCACGGTGGCAGTTATTGGCTTCCACGCCAACCTTTTCTACGCGAGGGGAAGTTACCTATGTGGCTTGCATGCCGTGATCTTTGCAGCAGTTATACGCATTATCTCTTAACGAGACACGCGTCATACGCTTATTCAGAAGATTATTTATATGTGGGTGGCAGTTATTATAACCGCCGCGTAAAAAGTGCCACACTCTCCACTGTCCGACTTTTATGCCAACTGGAGGGTTACAGTCACTAAAACCCTATAAATAGAGACCTCTGTTGACAGAGGTCTGGGGTAGGGGGAAAAAGGTCGAAAATTGGGAGAAGGTCAAAAAGTCAGAAATTGATTTTTGAGAGAGAAGAATCCAGAGCACAAACAGAGAGTAGTGATAGACAATTTTGGCATCGAGCATCCACTCCTTCTTGCAATCTTTGAAGCTTCTTCGTCTTCTACAATACTTCTTCATCATCGTGTGGTCCAAGGGACAAAGTGATCGACTGCAGATTAGACTCCTATTGTAATATTTATCCAGATTAAAATTTGTACTTAACATCCTCGCATAGGATTAATAGTACTTCTTGTTTGTAAACCTAAGAAAGGGTTTTGTATAAACCTAGTTTTATTTCTTTCGTTTATTATCAAACACAAGATGGCGACTCTGCTGGGGACTTTTTTCTCATCTGACGAGAAAGCAATTGCTCAACACGATGCAGTATCAGTAGGATCAGTGAAGAAGACCTTGGTCGGCCAGTTCGACCAATCTGGCTACGAAGATATGCCAAGAGCAGGGGATAGCTCTCACTCTCTCTCTGCCCAAGACAACAGGAAATTAGGTAAGGTCTGGATGCCCCAGACATCCCCTACTGTTCCTGCCGACTATCTGATCTCTCCGACCAACGAGGTTGTAGCATCGTTCTCTCCGCGCCCTGCGCATAAAACTCAGTCTCATGTCGCTGACAGGACAGACAAAACTTCTGGCAATGCCTTAGCGCCAACCCAGAAGTCCACTTCACGCCCTGCGCGTAAAACTCAGTCTCCTGTCGTTGACAGGACAGACAAAACTTCTGGCAATGCCTTAGCGCCAACCCAGAAGTCCACTTCGCGCCTTGCGCGTAAAATTCAGTCTCCCGTCGCTGGCGGTGCAAACAAAACTTCTGGCAATACCTTAGTGTCAATCCAGAAGTTCACATTGTGCATTGCGCATAAAAACTCGTCTCCCATCGCTGATGAGACAGACGTAGTTTCTGACGAGGCCTCAGCGCCAAGTCAAAAAATTCAAATACGCTTCGTACGTAAAAATATCTCAAAGAGTCCCAGTAATCTCCGCAAGGAAAAACAAGTGGCGGATTCCCCGACTTCTCGGATTGTACGCTATCAAGAGAGGAGTCTGCCCGCTCTTCAGATTACGCAAAACGCTGACAATCGATTAAGGACTTCCTCAGTTTTATGCCAACCTGAGCAAAGTTCCAAATTATGCCAGGACCAGCCCCTCGGCGTAAAGAAGATCCAGTTTGCGGAGAGACACACTCCTCGGGGATCATGTGCTACTCATATGGCTGTGCTACTCATATGGCTGAACTGCGGTATTCCTACGGTAGGGAAAGGGTTGGGGTGCCCAATATCCGTATTCCAAATGATGTACACAGGAGGAATAGGCCTTCTTCCTCTTCTTCTTCTGTTAATCCTCCTGACTTGTATGTACTTCTGATCCAGAAACGCAAAGACAGGAGTCATAAACAGGCTTCAGTTACCCTAACTGTCAAACGTGGGGAGATCATGTGGGAAGATGCATCAACATCTAATGTCATCATGACATATAGGCCACATGAAAATTTTGTCTTTATTATTCCTCCAACTCGCGACGACCAGAATCCAATAGTCTTTGGTTGCATGCAGAACAGTCCGATTATACAAGAAGAATTTTGTGAGTCTGAGGGTGGAAAAATGCAAATCCACAGGTATAGCCCACAAGCTTTAAAGATTATACAAAGCATGAGTTATGATTTGAAGCTGAAACAAGGCCTCAACTATGGAAAAGGCAGACGAATAATGTTGTATAGTAATTCTTACTGTCAACAAACTTGTTTTGGGTTGGGGTACACTGCTTCTCTTGCAAACTCCAAACCTCCAGAGGCTAATCCTACACAACCAGAGGCAGGTCCTTCTAAATCAACTTCGGTAGACAAATACCATGACATGTCTGGGGGTACCCTACCTCGACAAAATAGGGCAGCATCCAAAGCTGGGGGTAGAATTCTCTCTGAATCTGAAAATGATGCAACGATGACGATCTTCCCAGAAGACCGTAAAACTCAAGCATCGGGAGCCCGAAGGCCGAAAGGGACTTTCTCCTTCAATGAAGATGACATCATTAAAATCATCAATATGTTGATGAAGGAACACAAACTTCGGCTACCCAACATCAGATACCCTGAGAGGGCTGGCAAAGTTGATGACCCAGATTATTATCTCTTCCATCGGTACATTCATCACCCTACAAGGGCCTGCTATGTACTGAAAAGGAGAATCCAGGAGTTGATCGACGCCAAAGTTATCACTTTGCATCTGTAAAAGAGGGGACGATCACTGCAAATTGATTTCACTTTAACGTGATAATTTGCTCCCTCAAAAAAATACCGAATGATGAATCCCTAAAGTTTTCCCAGTGGATTTTTTTAGGTCTATCCCCACTAAAGAAGGTCACACTACAGTGAATATTTCGGACATAAGTTCATGTTCATATTACCTCTGAACTATTTTCCAAACATTTTTGTTATCTCCCCAGATAAGTTTGTCATGTTCATATTACCTCTGAACAAACCATCCTGGTCTGACTATCGATTATCATATCCATATTATCTCTGATATCGGTTGTCATCTCAACTTAACATCCGTACTTAACTCTAAGTACGCCAGTGGTATTAGGTCTACAAAAACTGCCATGTCCATATTACCTCTGAGCAGATATGTACCTCCATCCCCAATGGAGTCACAACTCAAAAGTTTGTCATGTTCATATTACCTCTGAACAAACTTTTCGAGTTTTTCGGCTATCGATTATCATGTCCGTATTACCTCTGATATCGGTTGTCATCTCAACTTAACACCCGTACTTAACTCTAAGTATGCCAGTGGTGTTAGGTCCACAAAAACTGCCATGTCCATATTACCTCTGAGCAGATATGTACCTCCATCCCCAATGGAGTCATAACTCAAAAGTTTGTCATGTTCATATTACCTCTGAACAAACTTTTCGAGTTTTTCGGCTATCGATTATCATATCCATATTACCTCTGATATCGGTTGTCATCTCAACTTAACACCCGTACTTAACTCTAAGTATGCCAGCGGTGTTAGGTCCACAAAAACTACATGTCCATATTACCTCTGGCAGGGTTTGTCCTAAACTTATTACTTGCACTCTCGTATACAAAAAGTAATGGGTCCACTAAAAATCCCCCAGTGGGATGTCCTCAACAAATACAGTATCGTACTACGTCTATATTACCTCTAGTACAATATCCGAAATTCGCGCAAACAATCATAAAAGAAATGGGAAGGCCCTTATATGATTGCAAATGGCGCTTACAAATTAGCCAAGCCTAATAGAAATTTGGCAATGGCTACTATCAAATGCAAAATCCCGAAGAAGCACTATATTTGATCTCCTTCATTTAACGAAGTATGAAGAAGATCTTATTCTGACGATACCATACACAAAGGTTAGCTGGATCATATTCTATCAGGTTCATGTGACCTCCGAATAGATATCCTTAAACTAATTTGTAAGTCTGTCATGTTAATGATACCTTTGATAGTGTTTAGTATACAAATTTAGTTGGATTATATTCTTTCAGGTTCATGTTAACTCTGAATAGATTTATTTTCAGCAAAACCTTAACGAAAGAATGTCATGTTAATGATACCTCTGATATCACTTTTACCCTAGCCTATCACATTATAAAATGATGGGCCCACAAACTCAAAAAATGTGTCTTTATTATCTCCAAAAAATTACAGAAGAAACAAAGAAGGTACATCACTTGGGGGGAGCAGTTAAGTCATGAATCTGCCGTGCCAGAGCAACCATTCTCTAATCCCTGGAGTTCAAGACGTCGGTGCAAGCCCACTCCAACCTTGCTGCATCACTGTTCAAAGCAGATATCTCGGACCGAGCACGTACAAAACCTGCGTGGATGACACCCACATGTGTCAGTTTCTGCTGAGCAGTCTCCATTCGATCCTTCAGCACACCTCAGGTTGCCGACAAAGAGAGAGCCTTTGCCTCTGCTTGAGCGAGCTTATCTATCAGTCTGCGGACTCTCGCTGTCTCTTCCTCATATTCGGCTTTGCACTGAGTCAACTGAGAAATGACATACTCCAATTCGGTACGCTCTTGATCCATCTCCTGCTGCTGCTCCTGGACGGATTTATTCAGAGATTCCAGTTGCCCAGCAAGCTCTACAGTTAAGGAGTCATACCTAGCTTGAACGAGACCATCAATTTTGCCTCAAGACAGCTGTAAATAATCGTTAATGGGTTGTTCCAAACCATTAACTATCTGCTCCAGGGTGTCAGCTCTTCCAGTGTCGTCGAAATCCCTGATCGGCACTATCTCAAACTGGGAGGACCTCCTTAGAGACTTGAAGCCTAGATTCTTCTCCAGCACCATTGATATCAGCGTTTTCAAGGTGGTGTAGAAAATATTAGTATACAGCTCAGTCAGCATGGCTAGATCCGAATGGACGCTGGAAGTGGCTACAATATCCGCGAATCCCCCTCCAGGAATGACTGCAGACGATATTGCCACAGTCGTCGCCTCAACAGATGGTGCGACAAAAGAAGAAGCGCCAACAACGGACGAAGTGGCCGGCGTACTCAAAGGAGGCATTGTCGTAATGACAGGCTCATCCTCCTCTCGAGATATCGAAACCATTTTGGGCGAGCCGGCACCCGAAAATATTTCCTCCTCAATGTCAGGCACCTCCGTGCCATAGACAGGAGCTGAAACAGAGCCAAAAGGCGCGTTGACGCTATCCTCCCCGTAGAAGTCCTTCCCTGAAAAGAAGACAAGAGAAAGTTAATATCAACCTGATGTTAATTTTTTCTAAAAGAGGCATAAAGATGACATTTATCCATGGCCGATGGTATATATGTCGCGTCGGCGGCCAGTACAGCTAAATTATTTCTTAATGATGCTAAGCGAGCTGTCATACCTGGAGAAGGGGGTGTGTCAACTGACATTGGCAGGTATTCTTCCAAGTCTTCACCCAGATCCAATCGAGGTTCATCAGGTGGAATCTCGCTGGGTATACTTACGGACGCGGCAGGGATTTCTTCCGTTGCTGATCTGGATAAAGATATCCTTATTTTGCTCGGCCTCGAAGGCGATCTCGTACCACTACCTGAAGCGGTAGCAGCAACAGCAGCCTCGAGCAAAGATTCTCCGGTACTGCCAGCCGAAACTGTAGAGGCTCCCTCTCTAAAAGGCGAGGAACCTCTAATCAAAGGATCGTCCCCAACAGGGGAAACAGCAGGTTCACTTCTAGGAACCTCAGGGTGGGAAGTCCTGACGGGACCATCAACCGTCATCTTCTTCTTGCAAGGGGAAGTCTCCTTCATAACAGGAGCCCTTCGCTTACCAGAGATAACCAGAGGCCCTGCAGGTGGAGGTATTTTGCCTCTCGGTACTGCCAACAAAGGCTTATCTGGATTGACAGAATCCTCACCCTCGTTAGAGGAAACTGATGGGACTTCGTCTCTTCCCGCCGACTTAGAAGAGGGTATCCTAAAACTTCCATGCATATCAAAATCGTGATGGAAGGTATTGGTTGCCACATAAAATTGGGCATACGAATGGAGGATGCGCAACTCCATGGAGAGTGAAGTCGCGGGCCCAATAAAAGCTGCTCTAGTGCAACCCATTATGAAATACCGCCATCCTCTTGCTCCATTAATAAGTCCACCCCTGGACTTGAAGCTGGTGATGGCATTACCCACGTATAATTGGTCATACCCAAACTGTCTGGCGAACCGACTAGGCAGGTAGGGCTCCAAGAAGCATTGGTCTTCACTTATGTACAATAAATGGGAAGGTCTAATACAGACCAACCAATTAAAAGCTTCAGGAGAAAGAATGGTCTTCCCTTCACCTGAGTCCTGAAGCCTGCTCCCCTGTTGATTGAGATGTACAGAGGGGACGGTGCAAAAGAACTTCCAGCTGTGACTAAAATTTAGTGCCCGCCGACAGTCTAAAACTGTGGTCACGTTCCACGTATAATTCTTGTAATTCAACAAGAAATTACTCCCCGAACTACTGCCAGGGCCGGGAGACATCACCCTGGGGTTATGAAGAATTAACCATCTCATCAAGTACAGGAACGATAATTCTACCCTGGGAAAGCTGTCACGCCGAGTTTCATCGGCAAGCAGCCCATCAGTAAGGATCCTCAAGCCAGCTTGTATGCGGCATACCATGGCAGGAAGAAAGCCCAGTCTTGCCCCGAATACCAGATGCACGGTAGGCCATAAGGTTTTGCGGTGAATACGATCCACAGATGCAATGCCGGGTACCACCAGTCGGCGCAGCCATATAGAGAGGAAGCCAGCCAGTTGAGCTTCCTTGGACAGAGGCCTGAGGCAATGCCTCAAATAACTGTAGGCTTTAGTGCCTACATGATATTTCCCTATCCCTTCGTCGAGAATCTCATCTGAAGCCCCAGCGTCTTCCATAAGATCATCGACTACCTGAGCACTAAGCACGCTCAGAAAGCTCAAAGGCCTATCCCTGCTATCCACGACTTTGTCTGGCTTAGCAGTCCTGACTTGATGGAAGAAGAGGTAGGATGCCCATTTGTTGGTATGAGCCAAATCAGAGGGCTTATTATAGAAGGCGGTGCATGCCAGGTAGTGACACATCAGCTCCTGGTATACTGCCACTATCCGAGGGTCTGTATCCCCCAGCTCCCGGTTTGGGGGAACATACTCTTCATAAGGAGTATCCCCCATTGGGAGTCTTGAAATCTCTGCCATTTCGTGAAGGGCCAATCCTAACTCCCCTAGTGGAGTGGCGAAAGTCCCGGTAAGCGAGATATATCGCTCCATCAAAGCCAAAAACAGGTTGGGGTTGAGAGGTAACCCAACACTGGTGGCACTCACAGCCACGTACAGACCAATGCTCTCCAGCTCAGTCTAAAAATGCTTCAGGGCCCAGTCATCTAAACGAGCCCATCGAAGATTTGTAGGGGTAACCCATCCATTTGTCCGAGGATTAACCTTGGGGTATACTCCTCCATGACCCATGAAGTCATTGCAGAAAGTCGGTAATTGAAGTGGTTGGAGCAGTGAAGTGTCTTCACTCGGGACACTGCCCGGATACAATCCCCTGAACGGCATGACTGAGCCGGAAGGGCGGCTTACAAACGACCCTTGGTCGGATCCTTTCTGGTAGAATATCTTCCCCGGCTGGCCGTGGAGATTAGGATTCAGAGTCCACGACATTCTCTTGGGATGCGTAGCATGGAAGAATGTCGAGATAGGATAATCTCTCAGCATCCTGGGCAGATACAGGACCAAGCCCCTAGCAGTAAAAACCCAGAGTTCTTTCTTGGGCTTCGTTTGGGATTGTTTGTCAATCATATCCCCGAAGAGAAAAGCCGATTTTATATATTGTGCCCCGTCTATATACGCCAGGGGCTCTCCGTTGATCATGCTCAACAGCATTCGCTCTCCTTGAGACGATATCAGGATTCCCCTTCCTTCAGGATATTGGGGTCCAAAAATAGGCAATGTCACATGGGACAAATCCTCCAGGTAATTGGAATGCAGCATCCCAGCAGCAGAACCCATCACCTCAGCCAACGGAGATGCATGCAAGTTAACTACAAAGTGCAAGAAAAATAAGTCAGTTTTTATACTAGACCTCATAATCTTGCAACTTATGCCAGAAAACAACAGTCTGTGCTTTTACACCAAGACTGTAAAAACTTGACTTTTTACGCTAGAATCTTATTCCAAGGCATAAAATTCAAGATTGGAAGTATAGACAAAAATCCGACAGTCTGTGTTTTACGCCAGACTGCCAAAATTTGAGTTATTACGCCAGAATTCTCATCCAGAGCGTAACACTCAAAATTTGTAGTATACGCCAAATTTTGACAGTCAAAGCTTTTACGCCAGAACTGTGAAAATATGGAGTTTCTACGCTGACACATTAGAAATGTGGGCGTAAAAGATGAAACATCCCTGTGCATCATCTTCCTCGAAGAGGCTATCAGCACAGGAAATGACCTAGCGCATTCACGTACAACGTGTACGAAGGGTTTTCTTCGTTCTTGTCATCTCAAAAACTTTACCTATAACTTCCGGTGCACAGCTTGTCGGTGGGACACTTCATTCAGAGCGGGGCTCGCCCTGCCCGATGGGAGTCGCTCTTGCTTGGGTAGAGGAGCGAGAAGAGAAGGCAACCTTCTTTCCCTTAGAGAAGGAAATTGGTTTTGGGGGGCCATTGCTAAAAACTCAGAATGCTCAGAGAATAAACGAAGGAAAGAACTCAAAGAGACAAAAGTTTTCTTTTTCAAAAGACAGGTGAAGATTCTTCTCTCTGAAAACCTTGGGATATATATAGAGTTCAGATGGACTCCTCGAATCCCTAACCAAATCCGATATTTAATATTCGGTTATGATTGGGGACTACGTCAGCCTATTACTCAGGGAAGGCGAACAGTCAGCGAATTCAAAAAGTTTTCGTGCAGAGCAGATTGGTGATCTTTTACGCCAAGGAGCTTTTTACGCTCGGTAGCTACAAATCAACGGTTTTACGCTCAGAGGCTATAAGTCTATGGTTTTACGCCTGGATACTTTTACGCTCGGTAGCTTTTATGCTTGAGAGGCTACAAACCTACGACTTTATGCTCAGAAGCTACAAATCTATGATTTTACGCTCAGAAGCTTTTTACGCTCAGAGGCGACAAATCTACGACTTCACGCTCGAAAGTTTTCTTTTCAGAGGCTATAAATCTACAGTTTCTACGCCCGGATGCTCTTATGCTCAGCATCTTTTACGCTCGAGAGGCTACGAACTTATGATTTTATGCTCATCTATATTACAGATCTATTACTTTCCGCATATCTTAAAATACACAGGCCAGAGTATGCGTATATTTGAACAAATCTCAAGACGGTCAATTACAAGGTTTCATACAGAAGATACTTCTTCTTGGCCTGAAAATATCTCAAGTACCCAAAGCATACAGAGTTTAACATTGGAAATAACTTTTCTTCTTGGGTCGATTGGAAGTTCATCCAGAATCCAGTTTGAATATTTTCTATACAGTTCAAGATGGCGACTCAGTTTGGACAGCTATTTCTCACCCTATTTTAAGAGATTTTCGGAAAATCATTCTTGAAGATGACGGTCTGACCAAAGAATTCTTCTTATCAGAAGTGACAGTTCAGAATTCTACGCAACTCCTCATTCGAAACAGCAAGACAGTTCGAATCTTCGACTTAAATGCTAAACAAGCTTTCTGCGCATCTTCAGTTATGCGTAAAAGACAAGACGGGACCAAATACTCTTTCTATCAAAGTCGGCGTAAAGTCTTCCAAACGTGTCGAAGCTACATATATTCAGACTTTATCACAGCAAAGAATATGGCAAATCATCAGATATGCAAAAGAAGACGATTTTATTAAATCATGATTACATATGAGGGAAATCTAGTCTACAAAGAGTTTTTTTTTCATCTTCATGATTACATATGAGGAAAATCCCGTCTACAAAGGGTTTTTCATTTTTATTTAGGATCATACCAAGAGTCTGTTCTGTCAGGTTCTCGCATTGGTGGAGATCTTTATCCGTCTTCTATAGCAGTTCATCGACTTCCACAATCGATGAACAAGAAAATGATTAATAGCAGGAGGATACAACTGGGCCTGTATAAATTATTCAAGAGCCTATCCTCCATACGCCATGACAGATTGAGTTAGGATTCAGACCCAACTCAATATTGGAAGACAGGGTCAGTTTGTCTGTCCTCGTCCACCGTTGTGAAGGAAGAAAATACAGCTTATAAACTGTGTGGTCTAATACGATCCTTCCTCTCTCCTGGATGAATCGCCATATGAAGTTGCTGATAATCCCGAGCAAAGGAAGCTATGATATCCTTCTATGATCCATTGTTGTAGAGGACATTTGCTTGAAGATGCCTTCTTTTTCGGCTTCTTACATACTGGAAGAACATGATCTTCTTCTTCCTCAAGTCGACCTGACGAAATCTGGCAATCATCTATGTATGGTGAAGGAAATGTGGGAAGAACAGGTTAACTCCTCAGCCTTTATATAGGCAAATGAGAACATACCGAATCCCAACAGATCCCCAAAAATTTGCCCAGAAATTAGCCTCGAAGAACGAGTCAGACTTGACCGTTTCATGCTTATTCAAAGTGTTTCAAATTACGAAGAATTTAAAAACTTTGAAGGGGGTCTTGTAGAAGCATGAAAAATACGCTGTAGAGTTATACGAAGCATTTTAGTGCTGGGCTGTGTAAAATATAACTTCAGAACCATCGACGTACAATAGAGCTTTGTCGCTAGTACAGCGTAAAATATAAGCTCCAGGATAATCCGCGTAATGCAGTATTTCTAGGCCGCTTCAGCGTAAAAAGGGTAATATACCGCCTCTATGGCGTAAAACTCATTCGCTTTTAATGCAACATAGAAATGTACGAGAAATACTTCGTATTCCTCGAATGAACCTGTCAGATCATGCAGTGAACCTGACTCCTGACAAAAAGTACTGTACGACTATCCAGACGATGGCTGTAATGATGGTGCGGCACAGAGACCCAAACCGTCGTTTAGTGACGTTTCCCTAATACAAAGTGCTTTTACGCATACAAGGGAATACGCTGCCTAGTTTTACACAGGCAGACGTGAGCTTTTACGCTCAGCAGAATATAAAACGAGCTGCCACGTCAAAAGCTGCTCTTCGTACAGAGCTCGAGGCACGTCTCTGCATTTAATGCTCAGAATGGTGGCAGATCTTCTAGACACATCTCTGTATTTAATGCTCAGAATGGTGGCAGATCTCTGCATTAAATGCAAGAAATTTGGTTATATTTTCAAAGACTAGGCGAGCCATAATTACGGCTAACGCGTCTACATCATCACCCCTGCACTTTACGCCACCGGGCTACTTTCAGCTATAAGGAGCACGCTAATACGTTAAAAGCCCCAGTCAAAGAAGGAAGAAAGGCTATCTTTTACGCTGGCTACCTATCCATACAGCATCAGACTTCTACGCCTATAAGGCTTCTACGCCTATTTAGCTTTTACGCCAACCTGACAACTATTTGGCTTCTACGCCACGGTGACAGTTATTGGCTTCCACGCCAACCTTTTCTACGCGAGGGGCAGTTACCTACGTGGCTTGCATGCCATAATCTTTGCAGCAGTTATACGCATTATCTCTTAACGAGACACGCGTCACACGCTTATTCAGAAGATCATTTATACATGGGTGGCAGTTATTATAACCGCCGCGTAAAAAGTGCCACACTCTCCACTGTCCAGTTTTTATGTCGACTGGACGATTACTGTCACTAAAACCCTATAAATAGAGACCTCTATTGACAGAGGTCCGGGTAGGGGGAAAAAGGTCAAAAATTGGGAGAATAGAGGTCGAAAAGTCAAAAATTAATTTTTGAGAGAGAAGAATCCAGAGCACAAACAGAGAGTAGTGATCGACAATTTTGGCATCGAGCATCCACTCCTTCTTGTAATCTTTGAAGCTTCTTCGTCTTCTATAGCACTTCTTCATCATCGTGTGGTCCAAGGCACAAAGTGATCGACTGCAGATCAGACTCCTATAGCAATATTTATCTAAATTAAAATTTGTACTTAACATCCTTGCATAGGATTAATAGTACTTCTTGTTTGTAAACCTAAGAAAGGATTTTGTATAAACCTAGTTTTATTTCTTCCGTTTATTATCAAACAGGTGAGTCAAGCAAAGCTTGCGAATAGATCTTGGTGGGCTAATGTTCAGATTTTGAAATCAGATCTCGAGAGATATATCTTCTTGATGTTGGTCCTGATCTCCGTCTGAATGAGAAACCAAAAAAATCATATTATATGATTTATACTTCTTACCCTTCTTAAATTTTGAATTATATTATATCCTGACAACAGGTCGGGATGAATCAACATAATCTCACTCTAGTATGTGTTAAGAGGCACCAATTCCTTATTTTGACTTCTAGGCGGCTAAAGATTTACCACTTCCATCGTAGATCAAGGTATTGGAAAGATGTCGTTTGGGACTTCTTGTGCTGGAAAGTCGTCGAATTGAAGAGGCACCATATTGGCACTGATTGTCTTTTTTTTATTGTGAAGGGTGGTAGATTTAGCATCTATCAACTTATATATCTTCATTTTCAAGATATAACAAGCCTTGGTAGGGTAATTTATATATCGGTTATACAAGCAGTACTTTGGGTCGTCTGTTTTACCATCTTCATTTGGTCGCTTGACATCAGGCAACTGTATCTTGTTGCTTTTTATCAAGCACTTAAAAATGCTGGGGATATCACTCTCGTTAAAGGAATATTATTCCTTAGGTCTAGAAGAATCTGTAGGATTTTGTGTTAGAGGAGAGGTGGGTCGCTTTGACAGATTTATCGCCAAGATCTCATTTTCTTTGCTTTTGCGATTATTCATACTATTGGAAGGATGCTTTCCTTCCGGATTGGTCATTTATAACCCCGAATTGTGTACCATTTTTGTGTTGCCTTCAGCAGCTTTGGCCCCGATGATGAACACCGTCCAGTCTTGAAATTGAGTTGGACATGTCCAGAGCCCTACTATAGGCAGTAGGTTCTTTTTGCAGGTATTAATGAATGGAGAGTCTGGAATACCTGGGGGTAAATTCAGAGTTTTCTGCCTGAAATTCTCAATAAATTCATGAGCGGATTCCTTCTCCTTCTGTTTGTTATCGATGAGTGAAGACATCGTCATATCCATGCCTCCCTCGTAGAATCTTAAGTGAAAAAAGATACTTTATGTCATCAAATTAGGATATACAGTTATCCGGTAAACTACGATACAAATCGTAGGCTATGCCGGCAAAGCATCCCATGTATAATCTGGTAAGAAGAGCATCCTCTTTCTGTAGGTGAGCTATCATCATATTGAAGTAATTTATATATTAGCTCAGTAATGTCTTGCCTTCAAACAAGACTATTGGTTGGGGTTTGTATATATGAGAGAAATTAATATTATCCCAATACGGAGGATAAGGCTGTTTCACCCCCAGCTTGTGGACGCAACTCTCGGATAGCTTTTAGAGTATCTTCTAGTTGGAATGGTACAACGGACTGATAGGATCCTGGTTGAACAGGAATCATCACCGACAGAGAACCACCCCCAATATTCTGAGGATTAAGAGTTGGTGGTAGTAACTATTGGTTTATGACCGCTTCTGGATCTATGTTTTTCTGCAGAGGCATTGTTCTAGGAGTAGGCTGCGCAGGTATGAATGAAGTAACTTGGACGGGTGCTGGTGTAGTAGAATATTGGGCTGTCATTATTTGATGCATATTTTACATTATGGTGTGCATATCCTTGAGAGAGGCTTCTAATGAGTTGAGGCATTGTTCGATGATTTCTGATGGAGAAGCTTCTTGTTCATCACCGATGGCATAAATGCTAACATCCCTGTGTATGACAAAGGGATTGGTAGAAAGAATTGTGTAGTTGGAGTCTACACTGTCAGTTTTATAATTAGGGGGATTGCCACCCCCAGCCTCAGATTCTGAGGAATGGGTATTCTCGTGACGAATGGGCTCCCGCCTTTGAGAACTAGTATTTTGGTATACTCTTTCAAAGGAGTCGACGACTTGGTCAAATCTTCTCTAGCTGGGTGTTCTTGAAGAACTTGATCTTGACTGTCTCCTACTACGGGGAAGATACGAAGCCATATTTGCTGAAGCAAAGAAAAGTTCATCATCTTGCTCCTGGTTGTTAACTTTCTTTGTATGTTGAGGCTTAGAAGACATAGTATAAGTCAATCGGTCAAACATAGACCATTTTGCTGATGCACAACAATATTTGATTATAACTCTATGACAATTACAACGATGTTCAATAGGAAACACCTTTGTAATGTCAGAAGGGTCCCTCTCTTTACTTTTTTGTGCAATAATCTCACATAAATTAAAAGAGAGAAGAGAAGAGGAGGACGAGGGCACACTCTGCCTCTTTACATAAGAAATATTGAATCTTCTGTGCATATTTTTTGTCCCTTGTGTATAGAGTGATGTGCTGGCTTGATTGGCAAGTAATTTATCATATCTTGAGTTTTTGCTCTTCAGGAGAATAAAAAATTATCTCTAACAGTCCTCTTATGCCCACGCTCATAATCTGCATGTTGTATAGAGATCGCTCCAGTTTGGCGCACATTCTGTGGCGGATACAAAGTTGGCACAGTTTATCTACCCATATTTAATTTTGCACGGAGGACTTGACCTGGTGTACGAGTAGTGCATAATTTTCCCTCAGCATGTAATCAAGATGTTAGGAGAATGATTCTTCCTGACCAACACTTTATTTGTGTGCTAGTTGGTTTGGACAGCGGTGCCCATGCCTTGCTTGCCTCGCATATTACAGCGAATAAGTGCAGGCTGAGGAACTTAGGTGTAGATCACCCTTTGATCGTAATTATGTGAGTTGCGTGAATTATATCCCTTATATAATGCAAGGGATTCAGAAGCTTGAGTATGGATCACCCTTTGCTTAAAATTGTGCGAGTTGCGCAAATTGTATCCCTTGTTTAACGCAAAAGAATTTTCCACCAAGTCATTGATCTGAACAGAATTGACAGGGGAACTGTCTTCAATCATAATGCACTTTTCCTTGTTGGCAGCAACTTTGGGATATGCATGATGAGGTTAGGGTACCCATACTTTCCGAGTTTTTATTGACTTGAGTGTGGATGAGGGGTAAATACTACCCCCAGAATGGAGTATTTTTTTATATGCATATTAGTCGAACTTCAAGGCCAAGGTCTTCTGCGATGAGCCGGTCGAAGAAGTGTCGAGTTGAGCAACCACCTTCTTGTCAGAGGAGAAGGAAGTCCCCAGTAGATTTGCCATCTTTGTTTGCAAGAAAAAGTTTATGCGAAACTGCCTATTAGCTCCCTCTTCCATATGACACCTTCGATCGCAATTTTCCTCAACTGTGTATCAATCGAAAGACAGTAGGTGGCCCTTGGCCAATTGTAGATCACTACCTCACTGTGTCGAGATATGATCGAAAGGAAGCAGGAATTGGAAGTGGCATCTTTTGTGTTACAAACTATTAAAAAGTACAAAAAAAGATTCTAAACAGAAATCTAAGTACAATTGATTCTGAAAAAGTATAGCTGTCGCGATATGATCTGCGAACAATCATTTTACTTCTTGGACCACTCGACGATAAGAAATTCACACAAAGACAGAGAAATATAGGGAATGATATGAACAACTTGAAGAGTTGAACAATAAGAAATCTCTGGCACAATGACACAAGAAGCTTCTATTTTATTCACTCTACTCTTGAATTTCAAAGACTTGAAGATTTCTGCAAACAACTTAGAGATTTGAGCAATAAGAAAGCTCAGGCACAACGACACGAGAAGCTTTTATTTCTCTCACTCTGCCCTTGAATTTCAAAGACTTGGAAATTCTAGCCCCTTTTCTCTTTCTATGTCTGTGTATGTCTCTTTCTTAGGTAGCCGCTGCCTGTGTTTCTATTTATAAAGTTTAGGAGCGGTTACGATATTGTATACAAATTATGGACAGTCAACACTAATTTACCATTATGTGCTCACTTTTAGCGGATTAACACCCCAGTTCTATATGAGTGGGTGCACAACTTGCTGCCTGCTTGATACATAGCTTCCTATATGAGAAAAGCATAGGTCATGAAGGACAATTATTTGTACACCTTTCATAAGAAGTACATATAAGACACGCATTCGTAACTGCTCATTGTCGGTTAGGATAGTATGTGCACTTTAGAAGTCGTTTGGAGAGTGGCACATTTTTAGTAAGATTGGCACTACGACGCACTTTCGAAGAAAATGGCACTGTGGCACACTTTTGAAGAGACTGGCACTGTGGGCACTTTTGAAGAAAATGGCACTACGACGTACATTTAAAGGAAATAACATTGTGGCTTAGTTTTGAAGAGAATGGTACTGTGGCACACTTTTGAAGAAAATGGCACTGCGGTGCACTTTTGAAGGAAATAACACTGTGACGCACTTTTGAAGAAAATGGCACTGTGGCTGGGTCGCTAAACAAAAACTTGGGTCTGCATGTCGTAGCTCCGTTGTAATGATGGTCGCTGACTCTTCGGTTTTTGCCTCTTCTCAGTTGTCAGTCTGGTGTATTAAATATTGAAAGAGAGAAGATTATTTGTGCACCATCTTTCGTAATGTGCCACTTTTCTACTCTCTGAATAGTGTGCCATCCTCTAAAACTAATGGAAAGTACGCCAAAGTATTAAAATATGCGTATTTCTTTTGGATCAAGTAGAAAGTGCGCCATTCTTCTACTTGTTAGGTTTATTTGTAGAAAACTGTGTCATCTATCTAAGGCACACTTTTTATGCTTCTACATCTTTCATTCTTCCTTCTTTATTTCCTCTCCTTTTCTTGTGGGAATCTAGGAACTTGGCCTTGAGGCCTAAGAGTGTGGTTTCTGAATCCCTCTTGGTGGTGGAGTTGAAGGTTTAGGCTGGAAGCTTGGCTTTAGGCAAGTACATCTTGCCAAAATCTAGAGTGATATTATTTTATTACAGGTTTTGTTTTCCATGATTTTATATATTTAGAATTTCCAGGAGCTTAGTTTGTTAAATATATTTCTCTTGTGATTTCCAAACTATATGTATTTTTCTGGAATTGTTTTTAGCTTGGTTTTGACTTTTTGCTAGAAATCTTGGTCTTTACCTCATATAAATTCGGTGTCGAAAATGATAACCGGAGTGATTGCCATGGACTTAGTATATATGCTATATGAGACTTACCCTTAGACTTGACCCCTTTCTAGACCAATTTTTTTGAGTTTCGGAACGTGATTTCGGTTCTGAAATATCCGTCTTAATTTGTCTTTCCTAGAATTGCCTAGAAAAACTGGCATACCGACGATATACTGGTGTATACCAACGGTTTATCGATTTTGGCCAGACTTAGAATCGAGAAAACCTGTTGTGACCTAAACCGACATACCGGCCGTATAATATAATATACCAACGGTATACCAATTTATTGTAATCAAAAACATGTTGTGACTTTGGTCAGCATACCGACGGTGTATTGGTATGTATCGACAGTATACTACAGTATACCAATGGTATAGCGATGATGTACTCTTTTTCATATAGTTTTCTGTTTTATTGTTTTCCCATTGCTCTTTCATAGCGTTGTGCGCATATTATCTTACATGTTTATTTATGCTACAATGTCCCGACCCGATATTATGTATAGTTAGGGACACCTATCCTTTATACATCTGTCCATACCCGTTACTAGTATAGTTAAGGGACACCTGTCACCCCCACATTTCAGATTAGGGGTATTTTTGTCTTTTCATAATTAATGTGTAAATAATTTGCATAATATTTAATTATATTTAATAATGGTAATTTTATTTGATTGTTGCGCCTTACCGTTGCTTCGATATTTGGAGCGCTACCCTAGCTTTTGCCTTCCAACAAATTCCATAACCTTTGTCCTAGACGTGCTAGCCTTCTATTCTGACATTTGTGTAACTTATAATTATGTTCGCTTGTGCTTCATTTTAGTCGCACAATTTTCGTCGCAAACGTTATTATTTAATTTCAAAATAATTTAATTTTGTATCGTTGTGCGTTCCAATCAAAATTGGAGACACAATCTCGACCTATTTTATGCAACCCAAATTAGGATAATATTCTTTTCTGAGTCTTCTTCATTCATGACACTTCTGTCCCACTTAATTTTAGTCCCTTGTACTTCTAATTTATTTTAGAACACCAATGACATTTATTTTAATTAAATTAAACCATAAACCCAACTTTGTACAATTTTCTAATTGTTGGGCACTATTATGCAAAAGTGCATTAAGGTGTCCGCCCCGTTGGACACGACACGTGAATAAATCCATTTCTTCTTCATGTGCATTTTTCTATGATTTTTGGAGTGTGTAATTCAATATCAACCTCCTTAAACCATGGCCCTCCAACCTTGAACCAATGGAATCCTAGCCTTCCATTTTGAATCCATTTGAAATCCTAGCCCAATGAAATATCTCCATGGCAAGCCAAGGCCTTTTTTTCAAGTGTTGACTAAAGTCAAAATTTTCTAAGTCAACCTCAAGCCCAATCCTATTCTTCCCATATATGTATATAACTTGTTTTATTTTTCTTTTTTTTCCTTCAACCTAAACTACTACTCAGGCGACAACCCCCCATCCTTCCTGTTCATCTTCTTCTTCCCATCTCTTGTTCATATCTCGACCTCCCACCTGAAGCCCAGTTACCGCCGAAAACCGATGCCTGAGCCGATCCCGACCGGAGCCATCAACCGGAGCAGCCAAGTACGACCACCACAGCCCGCTGACCGCTGCTGCTTACCACCGAGTCCTCCACCAGACCTCCCGACTTCCTCCCGAGCCTGCGGCCATCCATCCTTCCATTGACCGGAAGCACTCGCCTGAGCACTTTCTTCCGTCGACGACTACACCCGATGCACCCCGCAGCACCCACCGGTCATTCTTCTCGTCGACCAGAACCCGAGCAACCGCCCCGGCCATCCTCGACCCTCCTCGTCCTCCGCCTCGCCTCGATCCAGACCCGTCGAACGACGAGCAACGGCCACTCCCCGCCTGACGACAGCAGCAGTTCGGCCACCCGTAGAGCCCCCGCTGCTCTCGACTGAGCCGAGCGCCCCATCGCTGAACTCCCCTCGCCGTTCTCCTCCACCCCGTCATTCGCTTCGCCTGAGTGGACCTCCCTCTCCTCATTTTTGTCAACCCGAGTTCACCACCACCACCATTATCACTCCGGCCAACCTCCATTAACACTGCCACGACCATCTCTTCCACCTCTCATCCACCTCAGCCTCTCATCTCCCCTCGTCGGACCACCTCACCTGAGTTCTCCCTGACCTCGCCTAAGTTCACCATCGTCATCACCTTCACCATTATCTTCACTATTATCATCACCAACCCCTTCAACATTGTCATCAACACCATCGTCATCGTCGTCGTCATCGTCGATGTGTCCCACCTCGCCGGAGACGAACCACCGTAGCTTCCCTCGACTCCGTGCATGCCCGCGCAGGTTCGTTCCTACCCTCCTTCATGATTGTATATACGCATTAGCATAGGTATTATTATATGTTAATACTAAAATTGGTATATATATATAGTAAATTTCTTAATTAGTATATATACATATGTATATGTATTATATATGTATCCCTAGTATATGTTAATATATATATATATATATAGTATAAATTCAACTAATGTATATATAATATATATATATTACATATGTAATTAATTAGTGTATATATATTATTAGTATTAATGTTTATGTTAGTTAATAATATGTATTATATGTCTATGTACTAGATTACCCGAGTGTAAATACGGATACCCCGTAGTTACATTGACCTATGACCATGTAAATGTTACTAGACTGCCATTATGTATACTGACGTACTGGCAAGACCCGTATCATTTTGACTGTCTGTCTTGCACAGCAATTACAAACGCAATGCCCGTGCAATTAGACGAACTTTGACCCTGTTAGTTGACCAGTGTCGTACCTAGCATAGCCTTGAGTTCAGTGTATTATGATTGTGTGTTAGTGTAATGTCTGATGCAATATTGTATTAAATGCTGTCTATAGGAATGTTGGATTATTCAGACAAGACTTCAAAAATCAGTTTATTGGTATTGCCAGCAGCAGGACCCCCAAGCGAGTACATTCTCTAATAATTTACGTTATTTGATAATTTCTATAATTTCAGTATTTAGAAATTTTACATCTAATTCTTGACACTGTGCTACACGGACTAGTATATAGATTGGATCTGCAGTCATGAGATATTACATTGGTTATCGTATTGACATTGTACACGACATTGATATTAGATATTGTACATGATATATTGGACATTGATCATGTATCATGACGTGTCATGGTTGGATACACAGTACTAGTTGGGGGAGGGGAATTTCTAGTTAGAGATATGATCAAATACCTATCGTACAAGTATAAAATCATGTTAGTGTTAATCATACACCTCACTTATGATTAGCCAGGCCATATAGCTCTCGTACAAGTTTTTAAGCCGATCATATTTTGAAACTATGATTTCAATCACTTAGAATAGTTACAGTTCTCTATTTTAGTTCATATACTACATCACTCGTATATGATATTGTACCTCTTTCTTTTTATTTCATATATGCACTGACTATACCATATTGCCTATATTGTCTGTCTCTTTATTTTGCCATTGCATTTATTCATTGTCTTCTCTCAGTATATAACATTATCTATTTATTATTTTATAGTCCTTATCAATTAACTAGAACTGTTATTTGGGTTTTACTTCGCTCCATCCTGACTAGAAATATTTTTCCAGACTACGACTTAGAGGACTTATTTTCGGCATACTTGGAGACTTGGATGTTATTGATTGCAGGTTAGATTATTTTATTGTTAGACTTGTCTTGTATTTTATTTGTTTTCTTCGATATCTCATCGTGCTTTAGTTTAAGTGATTGAGTATTCCATATTATATTATGATATCCGTGTCTCCTTATGGAGTTGGATATTCATATGAGTTTGATTAGATAGTATCATGACCTAGACAGTGTTCTACCGCCGATGCTGCGACGTAGGCTGGACGTACTCAAGCACTCGTGCCCCTATACCGGGTGCGGGTCATGACAACACCTACCCTTTGTGCACATGTCTTATACTTTCCTGATAGTGACTCATCGTGGTGGGCTCCTGATTACTTCATGTACTTTACTGCTTATTGTCATGTAATGTCCGGATAGTGACTCATCGTAGTGCACTCATGTCCATTATCCTGTACATTTCAGATAGTGTCTCGTAGTAGCGCACTCCTGTCTTCCGGCTTATATATATTCATGTTGTGGCTTTTCTTTTACCTATTCTTATAACTATTAAATCAATGCCCGATCTTGTATATCCCTGAGGGGACCATCATATCTAGGATAGAATCTGCAGAATGCTACACCCAGAATCCTAAACAAAAATATTAAGGATTAAAAACTAGTTGAATCATTAGAGCATCGGAAGGAGAGAATCTCCAGGTTGCATGCAGTCCCGTTATCTTGTTGTCAACCTGAATGAATTTGTAGCATGCCGTCAAGAGAGGCACATTTTTAGCACACCATTGAGTGGCGCACCAGTATCTGTTTATTACTTTTTGTCATTATTATAGCTCACAATCACGTGGTGCATACATAGCTCACCGTTGTGTGGAGTTTACTCAGGCTCACCATTGTGAGATGTCACTTCTTTAGGATGCATGCCAATTTGGTTGTGCATCTGCTATAGCTATTTGTCTTAGTTCGATTGGATAGTTTGGGCAGTTTGCAGGACATGCAACTATACAAAAATTCTCAAATTGTATTTGTTAGTAATTAGAATTGTGATAATCCTAGTTAGATAAGATAGAAAATTATAGAAAATGCTTGGACGTGTTTCTTTGTTTGCGTGCTATTTACTTTATGCTTTCGTTTAGTCTTTTATTTTCCCACATTTTTATATGTGTCGGTAGGTGGCCAGAGGCTAAGTTCTGCTTGGGAAAAGATCCATAACCCTGGTCCTTGTTTAGTTTAAGGGTTAAGGCTCCGATTTTGGGGATTCCCTAAGCTCTCTTGTCGCTTGCTGGCTTATCCTTTTCTATATTTGTTGTCTAGGACACGTGAAAGGTCATATGGTTGGTTTGTACCTTTTGTCCTTGTTTGATGTAAGGGTAGAAAACCAGTCCTATCGCCTATTCATGGGTCCTATTATTTATATGGTTATTATATTTAGTTATTATTCTCATCATTGTGTTTTTGTAGTTGTTGACTCGGACACGTGAACGGTAATAGGATCGGTTCCTACCTTTTGTCCTTTTTAGGTGTAAGGGTAGAAAACCAAACCTATTGTCCATTTATGGGTCCTATTGTTTTCGTAGTTATCATATTCAGTTATAGTTTCTTTACATGTTTATTGTTTATGCCATGTCCATAGATCCTGTACTCACATGCTATACCTAATCCCTATACTTTATATGTTCACATGTCCCAGAATACCTTACACGATTCTTAGTTATTGTTTTGACACATTACATGATCACATGTTCACATTTACTTTTACTGGACCCATGATTACTTTATTTCACCGGATGATTACTTTATGTTGCATGTTAGTTAGATTATTGTCTTTTCTTTTATCGAGACAAATGCAGTAGTAGCGCACGAGTCTCGATTCACATTTATTTATTTCTGTCTTATCTGTTGTATTTTATTGCTGGTTTTAGTTTATAGTTTTGGCTTCCTTTGTGGTACTTGCTATTGGGGGTCTGATTCCGATGGTTTTGCATGGCCAGATTTCGTAGTGGAACCAGAGGACTTTCCTTACCTTCTACTAGATGGTGACCACCTGGAACACCAGAGTACCTGAGTGAGTTTCTACTTATTCACCCACTAGTTCTGTACATTATTCTTTTACGGTATTTAGCGTCCAAGCACATGTTTAGCTCATATTTTGGACTTGACATTCCGCTTACCGGCATAACATAATTTTGTTTATATCTAGTCTGCAACTACTGTTGATCATGTATGACTTATACTCTTGCTAGTTCTTTATTTTGTGTTACTAGCTTCGTGATTATCTATATATTATGGTTTGGGACGCTTTATTGTCTTATGTCATAATGTTCATTATCTTATATTTTATTGATTGCCTATGATTGAGACACCTAGGATCGCTTGACCTAGGATTGACTGTGGGCATATAGTATTAATATTCTATATCTTTCACAGTTGTGATCGTATCTCGGGGTACTAGAGTACTCTGATATACTTAGCTGGCTTTGTCAGTCCTCGCTCTCCAGTATTCTACTTCTGGGGTGTGACACCTTGACCTTTTTGTCGAAGGCTCCAGAAATACTTGCTTAATATTGCTTATTATGTTGTTGAGCCAAGAGTCATATTTCATCAAGTGCCTCCAACTCCTGTAAATGCCGATGGTGGTTGTCTTTGGTTCATAGCTGATTTGCAAGTGCCACTCGAAGAAAGAGAATTTGGGTTTCCAGGGAAAGTACTGCTTCACTCCCGTAGACCAAGAAAAATGACATGTTGCCGGTCGAAGTTCGGACCATTATGCGATATGCCCAGAGATACTCGCCAAGCTTCTCATTTCAGTCGCATTTTTTAGACGAAACAAACTTTTTGAGATCTTTATGATTGTCTTGTTAAAGGCTTCGGCCAATCCATTCGATGTTGAATTGTAGGAAGTCGAAGCTACATTTTGGATTCTATTTTTATCGTAAAATTAAAAGAAAGTGTGACTTGCGAACTGCGAACCGTTGTCCTGGATGATCCTGTGGGGCAAGCTGAAGCGATAAATAATGTATTGTTTGATAAAATTAATCACGTTTGATGTTTTCACTTCCACGAGCGGGATGTCTTCCGCCTATTTGGAGAAGTAGTCAATTTATGGCAAGGATGAACCCGTGTCCTTTAGATGATGGTGGACTAATTGGCTCGATGATGTCCATGCCCCATGCTTCGAATGGCCAAGACGCGACGGTTGGGTATAGGAACTCCGACGGTTGGTAGATGAAGTCAGAATAAATTTGACACATCCTACTCTTCTTCGCATATTCGATGACATATGCTACCATTGTTGGCCAAAAATAACCTATACGTCAGAGACGATCCTACAGCTTAAGACTGGGTTAGTGTGCACCTCAAACACCATCATGGTCTTCACGGAGTGCTTGCTTTACTTATGCATTCGATAGGCATTGTAGAAGGAGTCCGTCATACGAACATCGGTACAACATCTTAGTGGTTGTATCATAATAGAACCTGAGGGAACATCTTCTAACAGAAGAGGTTTCTTTCAGGTCATCCGAAAGAATTTAGTTGACTGCATAGTCTATGAAAGGGAGCCTCTGGTATTTAATGTTAATATCCGTCTCCACGGAGTAACTCAGACACTAGCATAAGTTATTCCTACGGCAGACTAGTTCTTGACCAATCACTGTGATTAATTACTGGGTTTTGATAGGAACTTCTAAGGAAGCTGTGAGGCCAGCAAGTGTGTTAAACTTAATATTTTATAGTCGTGGTACGTATTCTATAAAAAACTCGAAGAAGACGGAGATTATATTGACTGTCGCTTGATGGCAGGGTGTGTAAATCCCCTCACCCAAAAGTTAGTCCTACTTGGCTTAGATAGTGAGACTAGGGCTAGTTTGAATCCAATTAGAAAAAGAATACTGTGTTTTAATTGATTTTGCAATATTTATATCACTTAGTGCACCTGTAAACCCCCTCGACCAAAACAGAGCTATTTCGATTAAATTATGAGACTAGGGTTTAATTGGATGCAATTAGATCTAATATGCAGCAATATTGTAACTTAATACACCTTAAGTTTGCCTTGACGTTTGGAGCACTATACTAGTTGGTACCCCCCAAATCAATTAGGTACTCATCCCCTAAACAAGCCAGGCCACCCACCTGCCCTTTGTGCAACTGTTAGATTCCCACCATGATACTTAAGATGCTTAAGTCTAGTTGCACAACAGTCATTGCAAACGCCTAAGTATTATTTCATTTAAACCCGACCTTCCCCTAATGCCTAATGCATTTGTTTGTAACCTAAATTAAATTGAGGCCCAGATATCCCCGAAACAAGTCATAACCGAGCCCTGTATACCTATCATGAGGATCAGACCCCACCCCGAGGAGCCCAGACAAGCCCAAGGCCCGAGGTCCTAGGCCATAAACACTCATATATAAACAATTCTTCCTATTATTATTGAAACCCTAACACCTTCACCCTCCTTGCTCAACCCTAGCCGAATCCTTACCATCCCCGACCACTCCTGCCGGACTGAACCGCCCCTGACTCACCGTACCACCCCCACTTCACCCCTGGACCGCCGCCTCTCCGCCGGAACACCATTACCAACCAACCGACATCTCCAATCCATCCATCCCTCGACCACCCCAGCCGGGTCGAACCCTCCCCGACTGCCAAAACCCCAGCCCCCACTCTGCCTGAACCCGCCTGACGACGCCTAAACCCGCCTTATGCCGCCTGAACCCACCCAACGCCACCTGACGCCACTCGAGCCGCTGTCCCGATCCCGACTGCTTCCAACCACCCTCCAGCGCCGTCGATCCACCCGCAAGGCCGAACCCCACCAACTCCCGCGACTAGACCATCACCCCGACGTCGGTCCAGCCGCTACCGCCATGCACAAGTCGCTATATCCGCGACTACAAACCCCGCCACTACTGTACACAGCAGGCCGGATCCGTCTACGTCGACCGGAGCCACCCTCGTCGGAGGGAACAGCCGACCAGCGAGCGGACCCCCTCGCTCGGTCGATCAGGTACTCGTTCGTGGAACCCGTCTCTCTTATGTCCTAGTACTTCTCCTTCGTATCGTCGTATCGATATGGAAATGTATTAATAGCTTATAAACCTAGTTAACATTTTATGAATGGAAGTGATTTTAATTAGATATTAATTAATAAATCATTATTCTAAATAAATGACCAGTTACCAGGGACATGTAATTCACTAGAAAATACCTGGATATAAATCCTAGTATGTTTGAACATGGAGAATAGAGACGTGTTCGCACAGGACAGAAATCATGGACAACCCGTGACTAGATAATTATTGCCTCGAGACACATGTTAACCGAAGACAGAACACATGTACACCCTAGCTATGTGCACATGTGATGCTGTACTCAAGCAACAGTGAACTCGCGACAGTATTCAAGTATAGCATCTTAATCGTAAGTGGTTAATGCGTAGTGTCTGATGTTCGTATTATTGTGTTATATTGTATATCTAGGGTCGTTGGATCAGCCAGGAGACACTACAGGAGCAGGCTATTGGCATTCACATCTTGAGGACTCAGGCAAGATACCTTGCCATCTTTACTGTCTAATTTAAATTATATAAATATTGTATTGTATGCTTGTTGTTTTGCTTTATACAACTGTGCGCGTCCGAGATTGTCTAGGGTGCATTCGACGGATACGTCGAAGATTAGTATACATTGACTTAGTCATTAGCAGACTCACACTATTGGAGGATATCCTGTTATCTTCCAAGACCTGACACTTTTACACGTATTCATAGTGATAAATCTCATGTTGGGATGCGAGTTCGCGTGTTCGACTAGCTATCGCTGCGTGTGACATGCATCACGGTTAGCAAGCAATTTAGGACTATTTCAGTATAGAGACTTGGCATTTAGATAAGGGGTATACGCGTCGATTATTTGACTGGTATATCTACATTGGGAGGGGAGGACGACTAGTAGGCATATGGGATACCCCACTCCTTTACACTGATACCTCACTCGACGGAGTGATACGGACGTATATATATTACTGATACCATATTCTGTAGAGTGTTGGACGTTACTTGATGATATTGCAGATACCACACTTTATGGAACGTCGGATGTTACTGTATTCCTGCGCTCGTGTTATAGGGGGCATGTGTGGCATATACTAGCCGGTTGCCACGACTGGTGAATTACGTCAGCATGTGTCTAGCCTACACATTTCTATATACTCACAGTTGTCCTCACATTGCATTCACTTAGATGGTTAGCACACCCTTTATTGTATTTATTTTATTCAGTATTTTATATATGGCATGTTTCTATGTATCTTGTTACGTCCCTCTGAGGACCTGGTACCTTTTTAGATTTGGACGAGGCTTTCTACCCCACAGTATAAGGCCCCGGACAAGAGACGAGATTCGCTACAGCTGAGGAGTTAGAAGTGCAACCGTCAGAGTTTTCGTGACCAGTTGGTCGGCCTTCAGCCTAGATTGGGTGCATCATTATTTAGCTAGCCGATGCCCTAGTCATTATCTTTTATATCTCATTTCAGTACTTTATTTCGTCATAGTAGTGGGTTTGTTTCCACCAGACTTTACTGGTTGTACTATGATATCTTGAGACTGGTATTTATCATCCAGCAATTTATGTAGTACTTCTTGCTCTTTATATTATGGATGAGATTAGATTACCTGTTATTGACTGATATTGAACATGTTAGTATTATAGGACAGCGTAGCACTCTTCGTCAATCCATTAAATTGGGATATCCTCGGAGACGTGTCAGCTGGCTATTGCTACGTGGCCTGGTCCCGTTTATGTTGGGACTGGGGTGTGACATAGTTTTAGTGGTGGCCCATGCAGGTCATATTTTTTGCTTGTGGTATGGTAACATGCACAGCGAGCCTGCAATAGGATAGAAATTACTAGGTCTCATCCACTTTTGATTCGTCTTTGAACTTCCTTCACACTGCTCCTAAATATCTGCATCCTGTTTGTTTGTTTCATACTCTTTTAATGAAGTCCTATCTCTTGCAGCGAGATGAATTTGCGCAGTGGACGAGGAGCACCCCGTACCGCGGTGCCAGATAACACCACTCAAGGAGAGGAGGTACCCAAAGGGCAACCCCCGCTACAGACCCCACAGATACATTGGCACAAGATATCGCAGGGCGATCCTACACCGCAGCCCGAGGGACAGACTTCCCAGACAATCCCTACGCAACATTGTGAGGGACAGACTTCTGGAGCTACACTGATGCCGCAGACTGAGAGGCCGACATCTGAGGAGACACCTACTGCACAGCCGGAGATTCCACTACCACCGCCTCTACCTTATCCACCCCAGATGCCACAGCTAGATGGACAGCCACAAATGCTTCAGTTCTTCCAAGCGATAATGCAAGCACAGTGGCAGCAGACAGAGACATTACGACAGAGTCTGATGACAGTACTATAGAGGACACCTGCCCCAACACCAGTACCGGCACCTCCACCAGCCCAGACAGGTGGCACTGTTAGATGGTTCCGACAGATGGGACCAGATACTTTCTCAGGAAATAAGACTGCATAACAGATCTTCGATTGGGTCGCCAATACGGAGATGCTATTAGAGGCTTCACAAATGCATCAAGACCTTTGGATGACCGCGGTGAGGGCCCAACTAAAAGGCAACGCCCATCACTGGTGGGATTCCATTGAGCATAGTGTAGGCAAGAACCAGACTTGGGAACAGTTCCTAGAATACTTCAATGCGAAGTATTTTTCAGCTACAGTCAGAAAGCCACATACTCCCAATTCCTACATCTAGAGCAGAGAAATATGACTGTTGACGCCTATAATGTGGAATTCAGCCGCCTTAGCAGATTTGGTGCCGTCCTGATACCCAATTATCTCGAGAAAGCCCAGAGATTTCATCACGGCCTCAATTTCGAGCTACAGAGGTATACCACTATGTAGGCGAGAATTTCTTATGAAGAGGTTCTTGCAGAGGCGAGAATCTAAGAGGCCATCGTCAGAGGAGCTAGACGTTCCAGCACGACTACACATGCCAGAGCACAGCCCGGAACAAGAGGACCGATCCGTCATCCCGGAGCACAGACACAGCAGAGGGCAGCGCCATACCCCCAGCAGGAGCTTCCGACTTGTCACCATTATGGCAAGAAGGGACACATCATTAAGGATTATCGAAAGAAGTTGGGACTGTGCTTGATATATGGATCGAGTCAGCACCTTGTCAGGGATTGCCCGCAGCGTAGAGAGGCAGCACTGTAGACAGGACAGAGACCAGCAGCACCAGCCCCGAGGATATTACCCCCACCAGGAGGCCAGCGACTACCAGCACCCGGAGGATTTCAGAGGGGACCACCCTTGGCCCCACAGGAGGTACAGTTCAACCAAAACCGACAGCAGACAGGAGGACAGAGGCAGGGACAAGCCTTTGCTTTAGCAGCCACTGAGGAAGAAATAGAAGGGGAAGCTATCACAGGTACCATCTTAGTTGCATCATTACCTGCAACTGTATTATTTGATTCTGGAGCCACACTGTCATTTATATCTAGTAGATTTGTAGCAATGCATAGAGTAGCGACTTCTCCCTTACCTAAGAGTTGGAAGATTCTTACCGGAGGAGGTATCGTGCCGGTTACCAGCACTATCAGAACGTGCTCGATAGTTGTATGTGGTAGAGAGATGAGAGCGCGATTCTTGGTATTACCTATGTCGTACTTTGATGTTGTGTTAGGCATGGACTGGTTAAGCCAGTATAATGCTATACTGAACTGCCGGAAGGGTAGCGTCACTTTTAGACCACCAGATCAACCGGAGTTCGAGTACATGTGAGGGACCGTCGAACAAGGAGTAGGACAGATAGTAAAAACTTGCATGGCTATGGCGATTGCACCCCCGCCAATAGTTATAAAATTTGAAGATGTATTCCCCGAAGAACTGGCAGGCTTACCGCCAGATAGAGACGTAGAGTTCACCATCGAGCTAGTACCCGGAGCAGCACCGGTATCTTCTAACGTATACCGATTGGCGAAGAAGGAGTTAGATAAACTGAAGCTACAATTGTAGGAGTTACAGAACAAGAAATTTATTCGTCTTAGTGCATCACCATGGGGAGCACCAGTGTTGTTCGTACCCAAGAAGGATGGAACAGTACGGATGTGCATTGATTACAGAGCACTTAATGCTCTGACTATCAAGAACAAGTACCCCTGCCCAGGATTGATGATTTATTCGACCAGTTGATAGGAGCAGTAGTGTTCACAAAGATTAACTTAAGATCGGGTTATCATCAAGTGAAGGTGCGAAGAGAAGACATTCAAAAGACAGCATTCAGGACTCGTTATTGTAGAAGTATAAAAAATACGCTGGATAGCTATACGCAGTATGTTGATGTTGGGCAGCGTAAAAAGATAACTTCGGAGCCATCGGCGTGCAACAGAGCTTTTTTGCTGAACACAGCATAGAATATAAACGCTCAAGGACTATCCGCGTAAATGCAGTATGTCTAGGCTGTTTCAGCGTAAAAAGGGTGCTACATCGCCTTTATGACGTAAAACTTATCCGCTTCCAATGCAGCATTGAAGTATACGAGGAACGCTTCGTATTCTTTGAAATGAACCTGTCAAATCATGTAGTGAACCTGACGTCTGGACTCATGACAAGGAGTACTGCACGACTACCCAGGCGACGGCTATAATGATGGCGCGGCACAGCAACCCAGACTGTCATTTACTGCCATTTCCTTGGCGTAAACTGCTTTTACGCATACAAAGGAATACGCTGCTTAGTTTTACACAGGCAGATATGAGCTGTTTACGCTCCGCAGAAGACAAACAGGCTGCCACGTCAAAAGCTGCTCTTCGTACAGGGCTCGAGGCACGTCTCTGTATTTAATACGCAGAAGGGTGACAGACCTCCAAAATACGCCTCTGCATTTAATGCGCAGGATAATGGCAGATCTCTGTATTTAATGCAAGAGATTTGATTAATGTCACTGAACCGTCGTTTAGTGACATCTTCTTTGTGTAAACTGTCTTGCGCAGGCAGACGTGAGCTTCTTACGCTCCACAAAAGACAAACAGACTGCCACATTATCAGTTGCTCTTCGTAAAGGGTTCGATGCGCGTATCTGCATTTAATGTGCAGGATGATGGCAAATCTTCGAAGACACGCCTCTGCATTTAATATGCAGGATGGGGACAGATCTCTGCATTTAATGCAAGAGATTTGATTATATCTCCAAAAGCCGTAATTTTGGCTAAAACGTCCACATCATCACTTTGGCACATTACGCTATCGGGCTATTCTCAGCTATGGGAGCACGCTGTACGCTATCTCCTTAGAATACGCCAACTCAGGCCACAGTCAAGGGAGGAGGATCAACTATCTTCTGCGCCCACTCGGCTTCTGTTCCCACTCGGCTTCTACGCCTACTCGGCTTCTACGCCCACTTGGCCTCTATGCCTACTAGGCTTCTATGTCTACTTGGCTTCTACGCCATAGTGACAGTTATTGGCTTCTACGCCAACCTTCTCTACGCGAGGGATAACAACCTACGTGGCTTTTACGCCGTGATCTTCGCAGCAGTTATACGCATTATCTCTTAATTGGACACGCGTCACATGCTCATTCAAAAGGTCATCTATATGTGGGCAACGGTTATTGTGACCATCGTGTAAAAGGGTGCTGTACTTTCCACTACTCGGTTTCTACGCTGACTGAGTGGTCACTGTTACTAAAACTCTATAAATAGAGACCTCTATTAACAGAGGTCCAAGGTCGAAAATTGGTCAAAAAAACGGAAGGTCGAAGATTGGTCATAGATTTCAGGAGAGAAGAACCCAGAGCTCAGGCAAAAGAGTAGTGATCGACGACTTTGGCATCGAGCATCCACTCTCTTTAGCAACCTTTGAAGCTGCTTTCTGTCTTCTATGGCACTTCTTCATCATCGTGTGGTCAAAGGGACAAAGTGATCGACTACAGATCAGACTCCTATAGCAATATTTACCTAGATTAAAAAATTGTACTCGACATCCTCGTATAGGATTAATTGTACTGCTTGTTTGTAAACATAAAGAGCGGGTTTCGTATAAACCTCATTTTCCATTTCTTTTGTTTATTTATCAAACAACAAGAAGGCGACTCGGCTGGGGATATCTTTCTCTTCTGATGAGGAAGCAATTGCTCAACACGATACGGTATCCGTGGGATCCGTAAAGAAGACCCTGGTCGTCCAGTTCGACCAGTCTGCCTACGAAGAGATACTTGGAACAGGGGGTAGCTCTCACTCTCTCTCTGTCTAAGACAATAGGAAGCTGTGTAAGGTCTGCATGCCCAAGATATCCTCTACCATTCCTGTCGACTCTCCGACCTCTCCGACCAACGAGGTTGTAGCATCGCTCCCTCCGCGCCTTGCATGTAAATTCAGTCTCCCGTCACTGACGGAATAGACAAAACTTCTGGCAATGCCTCAGCGCTAACCCAGAAGTATACTCCATGCCTTGCACGTAAAATTCAGTCGCCTGTCGCTGACAGGGCAGACAAAACTTTTGACAATGCCTCAACGCTAACCCAGAAGTATACTCCGTGCCTTGCGCGTAAAATTCAGTCGCCTATCGCTACAGGGCAGACAAAACTTCTGGCAATACCTCAGCGCTAACCCAGAAGTATACTCCGCACCTTGCACGTAAAATTCAGTCGCCTGTCGCTGACAGGGCAGACAAAACTTCTGGCAATGCCTCAGCGCTAACCCATAAGTATACTCCACGCCTTGTGCGTAAAATTCAGTCGCCTGTCGCTGACAGGGAAGATAAAACTTCTGACAATGCCTCAGCGCTAGTCCAGAAGTATACATCGCGCTCTGCGCATAAAATCTAGTCTCCCGTCGATGACGTGGCAGACAGAATTTTTGACAATGTCTCAGGGCCAAGTCAGGAATTCCAAGCGTGCTTCGCGCGTAGAAATGCATCTGCCCTCCGTGGAAAAGCAGATGATCCCTATAATCTACGCAAGGGAAAGAAAGCGGCGGACTGCTCAACTTCTCGACCTTTACGCCAGCAAGGGAAGAATCTGCCTGCCCTCCGGATTACGCGAGAGGCTGACGGCCGACTGAGGACATCCTCGGCTTTACGCCAACCTGAGCAGAGCTCCAAATTATGCCAGGGGGAGCCCCTCAGCGTAAAGAAGGCTCCATTTGTGGAAAGACACCCTCCTCGGGGATTATCCGCCACCCAGATGGCCAACCTGTTGTATATAGGTAGCACAGGGAAAACTATTGTTCCCAACATCCGCATGCCCACTGATGTGAACAGAAGGAACAAGCCATCTTCTTCTTCTGTAAATCCTCCTGACCTGCGTGGGTATCTGATCCAGAAACGCAAGGATAGGGGATCTTCTAGCATGTCTATTACGCCTCCTAACGAGAACTATTGTAATAGTCATAGGATTGTAATTAGTTGTTGCTGTTCTGAAGCAAAATGGTCGATTTTCGACCGGTTGAGCTACTCTCCGTCTTTCCAGGAAGAAGAGCCCACACATATATCTGTGAACATGGCTTCACACATTCCTAGAGGAAGGTCGAGCTCAAGACGTCATCCCTCTAGAACTCCGAGCCAAAGGAGATTCAACATGCTCCTTAGGAACACTGAAGCTGGGGTGTTCCGAAACACTCGTTCGAGGTCACAACAACCGGCTTCATACTCTTCTGATTCCGAGGCTGGGGGTCGCCAGTCTCCCGAATCAGATGCCGAAAGTATAGAGTCAACTTCTACAGAGACCTATACTAGTCTTTCAATGACACCCAGGGAGATGGGAGTTTATGCCATTGGAGATGAACGCGAGGAAGCTTCCCCATCAGGGAGTGCTGAGCAACGCATCACTATACTGGAGACATCCCTGAAAGAGATGCAATCCATGATGGAGAACATGCACCAGATGATGCTGACTCAACACACGGCGGCAATGGCTCAAGCATCGGTCCCTCCAACTCAGATACGTGTGGGGGTGGACTTACCACCATCCAACGTGATCCAAGAGCCGGCTCTAGATCAAGAGTCAGCAGTTCCTCCGCTTCCTCACTCGGAGAATGTATTACCTCCCGTTGGAGTCGCGATACAACCGACTCCTCACCACTCCGTGGTCCCGCTACCGGCTAAAAATCCGATGCAGGCAGTACGAGAGTTGAAAGTCCAATTTGATGCCTTGAAGCACAAAGATCAGCTCAAGAAATTGGAAATCAACCAGCCTTACCCGGCTATCTGGGAAGAGGCCCCTTTCCCTCCTAAATACAAACCACAGACCATGGCTCTGTTCGAGGGAAAAATATCACCGAGTCAGTACATGAACTACTTTAGTATGATGACGGTGTTACTACAGGAGAATGACGCCCTCCTCACTCGGGTGTTCAAGGGCTGTCTCTCGGGAGTGGCTTACCAGTAGTACCGCAGCCTGGCGGACAACTGTATTACTTCCTTCGACGACTTCAAAGCCTTATTCTTCGCAAGATTCTACGAGGGAGGGATGGACATGTCGATGTCCTCTCTCATCGAAGTGAAGCAGAAGGAAAAAGAGGATGTTCGCACCTTCATCGAATGTTTTTGTCAAGCCACTTTGCAAATGCCTTTCGGAGTTCCAGACTAGGTATTGGTGGACATTTGCAGGAAGAACCTTCTTCCCGTGATCTCGGTGTTCACAGGACCATATCAGTTCCATGATTGGCCCTCGTTTATTATCTCAGCGGTAGCCGCCGAGGACAATAGTCGGAAGGCACGTGACAATGGCATCATGATCTCTGCCTCCGACAGAGGCAAGAGGTCATCCCCCAACAACGACCATCCTCGTGGTTTCAAAGAAAAAGAAGCTCTGGCAATCAATACGTCCAGACAAAAGACTGCGACAACCACGCAGACGAAACTTGGGACTTCCAGGCCCATTAAAGTATACTCTTTCGACGACGATGATATTCCGAGCATATTTGAGTATCTCGTCAAAAGTGGCAAGATTACCCTTCCTGAGGAGAAGCGGCCTAATGAAGTCGGCAGTACTAATAACCCCAAGTACTGCATCTTCCATAGATACATACACCACCCTACGAAAGCGTGTTATATACTGAAGAGGAAGATCCAGGAGCTGATCAATGCTAAGGCCATCACTCTGCGCAACAGCGAGAAGACGGCCACGGCCAACATGATCTCTCTGCAGTTTGGCAATCTGCCTCCCCAAGAAGCCCCGGACGGTGTTACACCTATTTCCCGGACAACGATGAATATCGTTAATATCCCTCCAGCTAGGGGTCAAAATCATGACCTGCTACCCCTAACTACCCAGCGAGGCAAGATTATATGGGTTCATCCAGATCTGGTATCGGAGATCGAGAAAGAGACTCAAGCTGCTAGGACTAAGTCTAAGAAGAACTCGAAGCGTAAACCATGTTACACGGTTACGGTACACTCGGCATCAGAAGACGAGGTCTTGGCTAATGGGACCCGTTCAGGGAAAGATTACCTCCAGGACTATGAAGCAAGTCAGGAAGATGCACCGGCAGATGCTTCAGCTACCAAGCCTTCAGAACCAGAGCCCGCCGTACCAGAGGTCGGTCCTTCGAGACCAACTTTGGCGGACAAAGGGAAGCAAAAAGAAGTATATTTCGATAAACCTGTGAAAAATATTCGAAATAAAGGTTTAGAGAGGCCGTACAACTTCGATATCCTGGCCCAATTGGTTAATACACCAGCCAGGTTGTCCATCTTCGAATTACTCAGGCTCTCTCAAGACACTCATCAAGCCCTGAGTGAAGCATTGATGCAGGTAGAGGCATATTTGACCCAGCTCAAGTCCCCTGACGAAGAACCCGTGGCATGTCCTCAATGCCACAATGTGATGGAGGTGGTCCCGAATATTACTTTCACTCAAGATGACATGCTGTTAAAACATAACAGGCATGACAAACCCCTCTATTACACCGGGTACGTCGGTTCCATGGAGGTCGACCGGATTCACATAGATCCGGGATCATCGATCAGCATCATTCCTCATAGTCTGCTCAGACCGCTGAGGATTCCTACCAGCGAATTGGCTTACACCACCACTACAATCGTAGGTTTCAACGCCAAGAAGAGTAAGCCGTTGGAGAAAATTCGTCTGAGGATCCAGATTGGTGACCTCAGATCAGTGGCAACATATTATGTCATTGATTCAGAGGTATCCTACAACATTCTGCTTGGTAGACCTTGGATCGACGACCACAACATCGTTCCTTCGACTCTACATCAATGCTTTAAATATGTAGATGCCCAAGGAACAGTACAAACGGAGTTTGCTGACCTGAACCCATTTAAAGGAGTAGAATCCTACTACTCTGATGCCGTGTTGTACTCTCAAGACTACACGAAAGAGGTGTCAGCCGAAGCAGAGAAGGAATCCCACCGGGAGCTAGAAGAACCCTCTGTCGAGCAACCTTTGTCAATCAAGGTGAAAGGACGGACTAGTCCAAAAGCCATAGAGCCTATGGCTATCCACCTGAACAAAACCAGGTCAGAAAAAAAGGGTGATCCTCTAGTGATCACTTTGAACTAGAAGCCTCCTCCCTTGGTCATCAACCTTCGGCGCAACAGGCAGCCGATTGATGTAAATGCAACTAGGAATGCGGTTTCGGCTAATAATAAAGATCCTCTTTTCTAGTATATTGACGCTCAAATTCCAAATCAGGAATCCTCTCCCCATGACGATATAGAACCTATAGCACAAAAATTCTTGGAAGCTATAGATTCCTATCATCCGTATATATGGGAAGTAGCGTCATCATCCAATGTCATCACGATATATGGACCGCATGAGGATTCTATCTTCATTGTCTCGCCTACTTGCAGCAGTCAGCATGCAATAGACTTCGGCCGCATGTGCAATGAACCGACTGTGCAAGAAGATTCTTCCGATGACGATGCTGGTAAAATGCAGGTTCACAGATACAGTCCGCAAGCTTTGAAGATCATGCAAAGTATGGGTTATAACTTGAAGCTGGAACCAGGTCTCAACTACGGGAAAGGCAAACGAATGCCGCTGCACGGCAATCCCTACTATTATCGAACTCATTTTGGGTTAGGGTATACCACCTCCCTTGCAACTCCTGAGTCAAACGAGGATATCTTTTCCTCTTCTTAAAACGGCTCAGCGCCCTCTGACTCATCTCATGCTCTTGAACGAACATTATCAGTAAATATGGTAGTGACGGATTCCTTCGAAGCAGACGAACAAGAATCTGAACTGTTTGAGAATGACGCTTGGGCTCAGCAAATGAATATACAATGGGAATTCTGCTTCGAGCGGGAGAGAACCTCCCACTGAAGATAAAGTTATCCAAATTGACGTTGGAGATGAACTTTCGCCGAAGCCGATATTTATCAGTAACAATCTTTCCAAAGCAGAAAGGAAAGAAGTTATCCAGCTGATAAAAGAATATATCGACGTCTTTGCGTGGAATTATGAGGATATGCCGGGTCTTGATCCAAAGGTGGCTACTCATAAACTTAATATATTGCCCGATACGAGGCCTGTGAAGCAGCACCAAATCCGGTTCTGCCAGGACATGATGGACGTTATTGAAGCTGAAATCAAGAAGTTGATAGCCTACGGTTTTATCCGGAAAGAACAATATCCTGACTGGGTCGCCAATATTGTCCCGGTTATGAAGAAAAATGGAAAAGTATGTGTCTGCATTGATTATCGAGATCTGAATGCAGCCTGCCCCAAGGATGAGTTTCCTCTTCCCATCACAGACGTCATGATTGACAATACATACGGTTTTGAACGTATATCTTTCATGGACGGATTTTCAGGATACAATCAAATCAAGATGCATCATGAAGACGAGAAGCATACTGCCTTCCGGACACCATTGGGGGTATATTGCTATACGGTCATGCCCTTCGGATTGAAGAATACCGGGGCTACGTACCAACGGGCTATGAGTAACATATTCTATGAGTATTTACGCAAAACAGTGGAGTATTACGTGGACGATGTAGTTGTCAAAAGCCGCCTCAAGGATAATCACATACAAGACTTGAAGACAGTATTTGAGTTGATACGCCAACAACAACTCAAAATGAATCCTACAAAGTCCTTTCTGGGGGTATCTAGTGGCAAATTCTTGGGATTTGTCATTACCGCCAAAAGCATTCAAGTGGACCCTGACAAAGTCAAGGCCATCTTAGAAATACGACTGCCCTACAATCTGAGGGAACTCAGAGGATTTCAAGGTCGTTTGGCTTATATCCGGAGATTCATATCCAACCTCTCTGGGAGATGTCAGCCCTTTTCTCATCTCATAAAGAAAGGTGTATCCTTTGTATGGGACGAAGCCTGTCAGCAAGCGTTTAACGATATCAAACGCTACCTCACTAATCCGCCAGTCCTGGTGCCTCCCGTCATAGGGAGACCATTTGTGCTGTATGTTCGAGCGATGGATCATTCTCTGGGAGCTCTTCTTGCACAGAAGAACGATATGGGTCATGAACAGACTATCTACTACCTCAGCAGGATGATGGCCGGAGCCGAACACCGGTACAATCCAGTGGAAAAAGAATGCTTGGCTCTAATGTTCGCTATCCAAAAAATGTGACACTATATCATGGGCCAGACTATTCATATCATCTCCAGGATCAATCCTCTCCGGGTATTGATGAACAAGCCAAGTGTTCTTAATTCCCGACTAGCAACTTGGGCGATGTTATTAACACCATATGACATGGTGTACATCCCTCAGAAGTCCATCAAAGGCCAAGCATTGGCTGATTTCCTAGCTGCTCATCCGATCCCGGAGGCCTCCAAACTATACGAGGACGTTCCCGACGAAGTTGCAGAATGTAATTCTGCAATAGAAAGTAATGCATGGCAACTATTCTTCGATGGTGCCTCCAGGACTGGTCCCAGGGGAAACGTGGTTTCAGGAGTTGGAATTATCCTGGTTACTCCTGATAAACTGGTCATCTATCGGGCATATTCTTTTAGAGAGCCATGTTCCAATAATGTGGCAGAGTATAACGCTCTACTAATCGAGATCTAAGTCGTTAAAGAATTGGGCATCGAATCTCTGGAAGCTTTCGGTGATTCTCTGCTGATCGTCAATCAAGTCAGAGGAATATATGAAGTCCGGAATCCAGACCTCATCCCCTATCAGCGAGCAGCGGTCGAGATAGTCATGACATTCAAAGAATTCTTCCTAGAATATGTGCCCCAATCTCAAAATATGGAAGCTGATGCCCTAGCCAGTCTAGCTGCAGATTTAGCTATCCCTATAAGAAGGCAAAATTCGGTGATCCTTCTTAACAGAGATTTATTCTGTGTGAAAAATAACTTTCACATAGAACGCAGCTACGCTGTGAACACAGAGCTTCTAAAGAGAGACTGGAGAAGTCCCTTTATAGATTTTGTGGCATACAAAATCTTGCCGGAGGACCCTAAAGAAGCAGTATTCGTCAAAAGACGATCATTACGCTTCTACTTTGACGCGTCTTCACAGTGTCTATATCGCCGGACCTACGATGGACTGCTATTGAGATGTCTCTCTGGTGATGAAGCACAACGGGTTATCCGTGAAGCTCACGACGGTGTATACGGAGCGCATCAACCCGGTCCTAAGCTACAGGATCGCATCAGGAGAATGGGCTATTACTGGCCGACTATGATCACAGATGCCATAAAGTATGTAAGACAATGCAGAGCCTGTCAGGTCCACGCAGACTTTATCCATCAACCTCCTGAACATCTACATCCTATGGTTGCGTCCTGGCCTTTCGAAGCATGGGGTATGGATATCATTGGTCCTATTCACCCGTCTTCTTCCAGAGGTCACCGGTTCATACTGGCCATCACGGATTATTTCTCCAAATGGGCAGAGGCGAACCCTCTTGCTGAGGTGAAGGCATCTAATATGATCAGCTTTATCAAGTATCATATCATTTATCGCTTTGGGATACCCCGAAGGATAATTCATGACAATGGACCTTAGTTCATCAGCCAAGCATTTCATCAATTTTGCGATAAAAATCGAATACAAAATATGGCCTCTACGGCATATAATCCTGCTGCTAATGGTTTGGCGGAAGCTTTCAACAAAACCATTATAAAGCTCTTAAAAAAGTTTGTCTCTTCGAACAAGAGGGATTGAAATGAGAAGCTGGAAGAATGTCTCTGGGCATACCGCACAACGGTACGAGCACCGACAGGTTGTACCCCATTCTCATTGGTTTACAGGAACGAAGCAGTTCTCCCCATCGAAGTCCAAATTCTGTCACTCAGGATAGCCGTGGCTAATGAGTTGACTCAAGAAAAGAATGACCTATTAAGGCTTCAAGAGCTAGAAGGATTAGACGAGAAATGCCTCCAAGCTCAACAGCGCATCGCGTTCTACCAAGCACGTATTTTCAGAGCTTTTAATCAAAAAGTAAAGAAAAGAGTGTTCAAAGTTGGCGAGCTAGTTTTTGCTATGAGAAGGCCGATGATTCTTACTCACAGGAGTAAGGGTAAATTCCAGCCCAAATGGGAAGGCCCTTATGTGATCGAGACGACGTTCTCAAACGGCGCTTACAGGTTAGCGAAGCCTAATGAAGACTTGTTAATGGCTCCTATCAATGGCAAATTCCTGAAGAGGTACTATGCTTAACCTCCTTTGCTCAAGTGGAATATAACGAAAATCTCAGTCTGACAAAACTACTTCCAAAACGAAACTAGTTGGATCATATTCTATCATGTCTATATAACCTCTGAATAGATATGTTTAACTAATTTGGAACTTCAAGACCTATCACGTCCATATTACCTCTGATGGTGTTTTGTGTACAAATTTTAGCTGAAGCGTATTCTATCATGTCATATAACCTCTGAATAGATATGTCCTACTAAAACTTACCGAGAGTATATCACGTCCATAATACCTCTGATATCACTTTCACCCAAACCTGTCATTTATATTCCAAAATGATGGGTCCACAAAGTCAGATGAAAGCCTCTTTATTATTCCCAGAAAGAGCAAAATTATATTGGAAAGCGAAAAAGTACATCATTTGGGGGGAGCGGTTAGGTCGCGAATCTGCCATGCCAGAGCAGCCATTCTCTCATCCCTAGAGTTCAGGACGTCGGTGCGAGCCCGTTCTGACCTTGCTGCATCATTGTTCAAAGCAGCCAGCTCGGACCGAGCATGTACAAAATTGGCATGGATGACACCCACATGCGTCAGGTTCTGTTGAGCGGTCTCCATTCGATTCTTCAGCACATCTCGAGTGGCCGACAAAGAGACAGCCTCCTCCTCCGCTCGAGCGAGTTCATCTCTCAATCTGCGGGCCTTTGCTGTCACTTCCTCGTATTCAACTTCGTACTGAGTCAGCTGAGGAATGACATACTCCAGTTCGGCACGATCATGATCGATCTCCTGCTGCTGTTCATGGACGGATTTGTCCAGAGCTTCCATTTGCCCAGCAAACTCTGCAGTCAGGGAGTCATACCTAGCTTGAACGAGACCGTCAATACTGCCTCGAGATAGCTGCTGATATTTGTTAATGGGTTCCTCCAAACCATTAACTATCTGCTCCAGTGTGTCAGCTACCCCAGTGTCGTCGTATTCTCTGATCGGCACTATCGCAAACTGAGAGGACCTCCTCAGTGCCTCGAAGCTCAGATTCTTCTCCAACACCATTGATATTAACGTTTTTATAGCGGTGTAGAAGATACCGATATACTGCTCAGTCAGCATGGCCAGATCCGAATGGACGCTGGGAGTGGCTGCAATATTGGTGAATCCCCCTCCAGGAACGACCGCAGACGATGTTGCCACGGCCGTCGCCTCAACAGGTGGTACGATAAAAGAAGATACGCTAATACCAGACGAAGTGACCAGCGTACTCAAAGGAGGCATTGTCCCAATGACAGGCTCATCCTTCTCCTGAGATATCGAAACCACTTCGGGCGAGCCGGCACCCGAAAATGTTTCCTCTTCGAAGTCAGGCACCTCCGTGTCATCACCAGGAGCTGACACAGTGCCAAAGGGCGCGTCGACACTACCCTCCCCGAAGATGTCTTCCCCTAAAAAGAAGACAAAAGGAAGTTAATATCGAAATGATGTTAACTTTTCTAAAAAGAGGCGTAAAGACGACGTTTACCCATGGCCGATGGTGTATATGTCGCGTCTGCGGCCAGTATAGCTAAATCATTTCTTAATGATGCTAGGCAAGCTGTCATACCTGGTGAAGGTGGTGTGTCAACTAACACTAGCAAATATTCTTTCAGGCCCTCGTCAAGTTCCAGCCGAGGTTCATTAGGTGGAATCTCGCTGGGTGCACCTACAGACACGGCAGGGGTTTCTTCCGATGCTGACCCGGATAAAGATATCCTTATTCGGCTTGACCCCGAAGGCGATCTCGTACCACTACCCGAAGCGGTAGCAGCGACAGCAGCCTCAAGTAGGAATTCTCTGGCATCGCCAGCCGGAACTGCAGAGGTTCCCTCTCTAAAAGGCGAGGAACCTCCAATCAAAGAATCATCCCCAACAGGGGAAGCGGCAAGCTCACTTATAGGAGCCTCATTACCAGGAATCCTGAGAGGACGAGTAATCGTCTTCTTCTTCCTCTTGCGAGGGGAAGTCTCCTTCGGAACAGGAGCCCTTCGTTTACCAGAGATTACCAGAGGTCCTGCAGGCAGAGGTATTTCACCCCTCGGTACCGCCAACAGAGGCTCATCTGGATTCACGAAATCTTCACCCTCGTCAGAAGAGACCGAGGGGACTTCATCTCTTCCTGCAGACTTGGAGGAGGGCACCCTAAAACTTCTATGCATATCAAAATTGCGATAGAAAGTGTTGGTTGCCACGTAGAACTGGGCATACGAGTGGAGGATGCGCAGCTCCGTGGAGAGTGAAATAATGAGCACGGTAAAAGTTGCTTCAGTGCAACCCATGATGAAATATCGCCATCCTCTCGCTCCGTCGATGAGTCCACCCCTGGACCTAAAGCTGGTGACGGCATTGCCCACATGCAATTGGTCATACCCAAACTGCCTGACGAACCGACTAGGCAAGTAGGGCTCCAAGAAGCAATAGTCTTCACTTCTGTACAGTAAATGGGAAGGTCTAATACAGACCAACCAATTAAAAGCCTCAGGAGAAATAATGGTCTGTCCATCACCTACATCCTGAAGTTTGATCCCATGTTGATTAAGATGTACAGAGGGGACAGTGCAGAAGAGCTTCCAACTGTGACTGAAATTCAGCACCCGCCGACGGTCTAAAACCGTGGTCACGTTCCAGGAAGATTTCTTATAGTTCAGCAAGAAACTACCTACCGAACTACTGCCAGAGCCAGGAGACATCACCCTGGGGTTATGGAGAATTAACCACCCCATCAGTATAGGTATGATAATTCTATCCGGGGAAAGCTATCACGCCGAGTTTCATCAGCAAACAGCCCATCAGTCATGGCCCTCAGGCCAGCTTGTATGTGGCACACCATGGCAGAGAGCAAGCCCAGTCTTGCCCTGAACACCAGACGTACTGTAGGCCATAGCATATTACGGTGAATGTGGTCCGCAGATGCGATGCCGGGTACCACCAGTCGGCACAGCCATATGGAGAGGAAGCCAGCCAGTTGAGCTTCCTTGGACAGAGGCCTGCGGCAATGCCTCAAATAACTGTAGGCCTTAGTGCCTGCAGGATATTTCCCTATCCCTTCGTCGAGAATCTGGTCCGGAGCCCCAGCGTCCTCCATAAGATCGTCGACTACCTGAGCACTAAGCACGCCCAGAAGATTCAAAGGCTGATCCTTGCTATCCAAGACCTTCTCCGGCTTAGCATTTCTGGCCCGGTGAAAGAAGTGGTAGGACGCCCATTTATTGGTATGAGCCAAATCTGAGGGCTCACCATAAAAAGCGGTGCAAGCAAGGTAGTGGCATATCAGCTCCTGGTACACTGCCACTACCCGAGGGTCTGAATCCCCCAGCTCCCGGTTCGTGGGAACATACTCTTCATATGGAGTATCCCCCATCGGCAGTCTCGAGATCTCTGCCATCTCGTGGAGGGCCAATCCCAACTCCCCCAGTGGATTGGCGAAAGTCTCGGTAAGCGATATATATCGCTCCATCAAAGCCAGAAACAGGTTAGGGTTGGGAGGTAACCCAACGCTGGTAGCGCTCACAGCTGCGAACAGACCAATGCTCTCCAGCTCAGTCTGAAAATGCTTCAGGGCCCAGTCGGCTAAGCGAGCCCATCGAAGATTTATTGGGGTGATCCACCCATTGCACCGAGGATTCACCTTGGGGTATACTCCCCCGTGCCCCATAAAATTATTGCAGAAAGTTGGTAGTTACACCGGCTGGAGCACCAAGCTGTCTTCACTCGGGACACTGCCCGGGTACAGGCCCCTGAACGGCATCACAGAGCCGGAAGGGCGTTTGACAAACGACCCCTGGTCAGCTCCTTTCAGATAAAATATCTTCCCCACCCGGCCGTGAAGATCGGGAGTCAGCGTCCATGACATCCTCCTGGGATGTGTAGCATGGAAGAATGCCGAGATGGGATAGTCTCTCAGCATCTTGGGCAGATACAAGACCAAGCCTCCGGCAGAGAAAACCCAGAGTTTTTTCTTGGGCTTCGTCTGGGACTGCTTGTCAATCATCTCCCCGAAGAGAAAAGCCGGCTTTATATATTGGTCCCCGTCTATGTACATCAGGGGCTTTCCATTGATCATGTTCAGCAGCGTTCGCTCACCCTGAGCCGATATCAAAATTTCCCTTCCTTCGGGATACTAGGGCCCGGAGATAGGAAATGTCAATGCAGCATCCCGACAGCAGAACCCATCACATCGGCTAGCGGAGACGCATGCAAGTTAACTGCAAAAGTGCAAGAAAAACACATCAGTTCCTATACTAGACATTACAGATCTTGCAGCATATGCCAAAAAAATCAACAGTCTGTACTTTACGCCCAGACTGTAAAAACTTAAGCTTTTACGCTGGAATCCATTTCCTAAACGTAAAATTCAAGGTTGGCAGTATACAGTCTGTGCTTTACGCCAGACTGACAAAGTTGAGTTATTACGCCAAAATTTCCATCCAGAAGCGTAACACTCAATTTTATAGTATATGCCAAGTTTCGACAGCCCGTGCTTTTACGCCCGACTGCGAAAACATGGAGTTTTTACGCTGACACATTAAAAATGTGGGCGTAAAAGATGAAACGTCTCTGTTCATCATCTTCCTCAAAGAGGCTATCAGCACAGAAGATGACCTAGCGCATTCACGTACAACGTGTGCGAAGGATTTTCAGTCATTCTTTTTTGTCCCAAAAGCTCTACCTATAAGGCAGGTGCGCTGCTCGTCGGCGGGATACTTCGTTCAGAATGAAGTTCGCCTTACCCGACCGAAGACGCTCTCGCTTGAGCAGAGAGCGAGAAGAAGAATCAACCTTCTTCCCTTAGAGGAGGAGACTTATTTCGGGGCCATTACTGAAAACTTTAAAGGCTTGGAGAAGAAACGAAGAAGAACTCGAACAGTCGAAGGCTTTCTTTCGCAGAAGACGGATGAAAAGTTTTCTCTCAAAAGCTTGGGGTATATATAGAGTTCGGATGGACTCCTCGAATCCTGAACCAAATCTCACATTTAATATTCGGTTATGATTGGGGACTACGTCAGCCTATTACTCAGAGAAGGCGGACAGTCAGCAAATTCAAAAAGTTTTCGTGCAAAGCAGATTCGTGATTTTCATGCTAAGGAGCTTTCTACGCTCGACAGCTACAGATCTACGGTTTTACGCTCACAGGCAACAAGTCTATGGTTTTACGCCCGGATGCTTTTATGCTCGGTAGCTTTTACGCTCGAGAGACTACAAACCTACGACTTCACGCTCGGCAGCTACAAATCTATGATTTCATGCTCGGTGGCTTTTATGCTCAGAGGCAACAAATCTACGACTTCAAGCTCGGAAGATTCTCTTTTCAGAAGCTACAAATCAACAGTTTCTACGCCCGGATGCTCTCATACTCAACAGCTTTTACGCTCAAGAGGCTACGAACTTATGATTTTATGCTCATCTACAGTTACAGATCGATGACTTTCCGCATATCTGAAAAATACGCAGGCCAAAGTACGCGTATATCTGAACGATTCTTAAGGCGGTCAATTGCAAGAGTTCACACAGAAGATACTCCTTCTTGACCTCAAAATACCCCAAGTACCCAAAGCATACAGAGTTCAACATTAAAAATTACTCTTCTCCATCGGTCGATTGGAGGTTCATCCAGAATCCAGTCTGAATATTTTATCTACAAATTCAAGATGGCGACTCAGTTTTTGACAGCCATTTCTCGCCCTGTTCCAAGGAATTTTTAAGAAATTATTCTTGAAGATGATGTCTGAACAAGAATTATGTTTATCAGAAGTGACAGTTCAGAATTCTACGCGGTTCCTCATTCTTGACAGCACGACAGTTCGAAATACTCGAATGCTAAGTGGCTTTATGCGCATCCTTAGTTATGCGTAAAAGACAGGACGGGACCTAGCACTCGTTCTATCAGAGTCGGTATAAAGTTATCAGACGTGTCGAAGCTACACATATTCAGACTTCACAGCAAAGTATATGGCAAATAATCATATCCACAGAAGAAAGACAATTTTATTAGAATCATGATTACATATGAGGGAAATCCAGTCTACAAAGGGTTTTTTCTTCATTTTCATGATTACATATAAGGGAAATCCCATCTACAAAGGATTTCCTCGTCGTCGTCGAAAGGCCACCCCCAGAGTCTGTTCTGCCAGGTTCTCGCATGGGTGGAGATCTTCATCCATCTTCTCCAGCAGTTAGTCGGTTTTCGCAATCGACTAACGAGAAATTGATTAATGGCGGGAGGATACAAAACTGGGCTTGCATAAATTATGCAGATCCTATGCTCCGTACGCCATGACAGATTGAGTTGAGATATTTTACCCAACTCAATACTCGAGGTCCGAGCTAGTTTGTCTTCTCTCGTCCACGAACAACGGGAGAAGATACAGCTTGCAAGTTGTGTGGTCAAATATGACCCTTCCTCTCTTTCGAAGAACTGCCATACAAAGTTGCTGATTATCCCGAGCAAAGGAGGCTATGATATCCTTCCATGATCCATCGTTGTAGAGGATATTTGCTCGAAGATGCCGTCTTTTTCGGCTTCTTACATGCTGGAAGAACATGGTCTTCTTCTTCCTCAAGTCGACCCGACGAACTCCAGAGATCATCTTTATGTGGTGAAGGAAATATAGGAAGAACAGGATAAACTCCTCAGCCTTTTATAGGCAAGAGAGAGCCCACCGAATCCCAATGGATCCCCAATAACTCTGCCATAAAGTCAGCCTTGAAGGATGTGTCAGACTTGACCGTTTTATGCTTCATTCAAAGTGTTTCAAATTACGAGAAATTTAAAAGCTTTGAAGGGGGTCTTGTAGAAGCATGAAAAATACGCTGGATAGCTATACGCAGCATATTGATGCTGGACAGCGTAAAAAGATGACTTCGGAGCCATCGGCGTGCAACGGAGCTTTTTTGCTGAACACAGCATAGAATATAAAGGTTCAAGGACTATCCACGTAAATGCAGTATGTCCAGGCCGCTTCAGCGTAAAAAGGGTGCTACATCGCCTTTATGGCGTAAAACTCATCCACTTCCAATGCAGCATTGAAGTGTACGAGGAACTCTTCGTATTCTTCAAAATGAACCTGTCAAATCATGCAGTGAACCTGACGTCTGGACTCCTGACAAAGAGTACTGCATGACTACCCAGGCGACGGCTATAATAATGGCACGGCACAGCAACCCAGACTATCATTTACGCATACAAAGGAATACGCTGCCTAGTTTGACACAGGCAGATGTGAGCTATTTACGCTCCGTAGAAGACAAACAGGCTGTCACATTAAAAGTTGTTCTTCATACAGGGCTTGAGGCACGTCTCTATATTTAATGCGCAGAAGGGTGGCAGACCTCCAAAATACGCCTCTACATTTAATACGCAGGATAATGGCAGATCTCTGCATTTAATGCGTATTTAATACAAGAGATTTGATTAATGTCACCGAACCGTCGTTTAGTGACATCTTCTTTGCGTAAATTGTCTTGCGTAGGCAGACGTGAGCTTCTTATGCTCCGCAAAAGACAAACAGACTGCCACGTCATCAGTTGCTCTTCGTACAGGGTTTGAGGCGCGTATCTACATTTAATGCGCAGGATGATGGCAAATATTCTAAGACACGCCTCTGCATTTAATGCGCAGGATGGGGGCAGATCTCTGCATTGAATGCAAGAGATTTGATTATATCTCCAAAAGCCATAATTTTGGCTAAAATGTCCACATCATCACTTTGGCACATTACGCCATCGGGCTATTCTCAGCTATGGGAGCACGTTGTACGCTATCTCCTTAGAATACACCAACTCAGGCCACAGTCATGGGAGGAGGATCAACTATCTTCTGTGTCCACTTGGCTTCTGCGCCCACTCGGCCTCTATGCCTACTCGGCTTCTATGCCTACTTGGCTTCTACGCCATAGTGACAGTTATTGGCTTCTACGCCAACCTTCTCTACGCGAGGGATAACTACCTACGTGGCTTTTACGCCGTGATCTTCGCAGCAGTTATACGCATTGTCTCTTAATTGGACACACATCACATTCTCATTCAAAAGGTTATCTATACGCGGGCAACGATTATTGTGACCATCGTGTAAAAGGGTGATGTACTTTCCACTACTCGGTTTCTATGCCGACTGAGTGGTCACTGTCACTAAAACTCTATAAATAGAAACCTCTATTGACAGAGGTCCATGGTCGAAAATTAGTCGAAAAAATGGAGGTCGAAGATTGGTCGCAGATTTCAGGAGAGAAGAACCCAGAGCTCAGGCAATAGAGTAGTGATCGACGACTTTGGCATCGAGCATCCACTCTCTTTAGCAACCTTCGAAGCTGCTTTCTGTCTTCTATGGAACTTCTTCATCATCGTGTGGTCCAAGGGACAAAATGATCGACTGCAGATCAGACTCCTATAGCAATATTTACCTAGATTAAAAAATTATACTCGACATCCTCGTATAGGATTAATTGTACTGCTTGTTTGTAAATATAAAGAGCGGGTTTTGTATAAACCTCGTTTTCCATTTCTTTGTTTATTTATCAAACAACAGTTATGGACACTACGAGTTCTTAGTGGTGCCTTTTGGACTTACGAATGCGCCAGCTGTATTTATGAACTTGATGAACAGAGTATTCCACCAATAATTAGACCAGTTCGTGGTAGTCTTCATCGACGACATTTTGGTGTATTCGATGAACCACGAGGAGCACGAAGAGCATCTGAGACTAGTGTTAGAGGCACTAAGGAGAGAGGCTTTATGCCAAGCTAAGCAAATATGAGTTTCTTCTTGATCGTGTCACTTTCCTTGGACACGTTATCTCAGGAGAGGGCATTTCGATAGATCCGGCAAAGATTTCATCTGTAGAGATATGGCCAACCCCTACCAATGTCTCAGAAGTGAGGAGTTTCCTAGGACTTGCCGGATATTACCGGAGGTTCGTAGAGAACTTCGCGAAGATTGCAGAGCCAATGACCCGCTTGACTCGTAAGAAGCAGGAGTTCACCTTGACAGAGGAGTGTCAGAAGGCATTCGACGAACTGAAAAAATGTTTGACTACTGCACCTATCTTGACCATACCTTCTGGACCCGGAGGATTCGTAATCTATAGCAATGTATCTGGAAAAGGATTAAGATGTGTCCTGATGCAACATGGAAAGGTTGTAGCCTATGCTTCTTGACAGTTAAGGACTCATGAGAAGAACTATCCCACCCACGACTTGGATCTTGTAGCAGTAATCTTTGCTTTAAAGCTTTGGAGGTACTACTTATATGGAGAGAGAGTGGAGATATTTACTGATCATAAGAGCCTAAAGTACGTCTACACCCAGAAGGATCTGAACCAGAGAAAGAGACGTTGGCTCGAGGTGATGACGGACTTCGAGATTGAGCTACAGTACCACCCAGGAAAGGCCAACATAGTAGCTGACGTGTTGAGCAGAAGACCCATGGCATTCTTTATGACCACCCAACAACATCTGTTGAGAGAGCTAGAGCAGATGGGTATAGAGGTCGTTATGCCCGTAGTAGATGGACAATTGTCGAGTTTCTAATTATAATCGATATTAATAGAGAGAATCAAGGCTGCTTTACCGACAGATGCAAGATTTCATAGGCTTAGACAGAGGACAGAGGCTGGAATACAGACAGGACTAAGAATACATGAAGATGGGAATTTGAGATGCGGAGATCGTCTCTATGTTCCAAATGGAGAACTTCGTCAGGAGTTAATGGCAGAGGCACACAGTTCAACCTATTCTATTCATCCAGGAGGCACGAAAATATACAGGGACTTGACACAGTACTACTGGTGGCATGGAATAAAGAAAGAGATAGCACGCTTTGTGGCCAAGTGCCTGGTGTGTCAGCAAGTCAAGGCTGAGTATCAGAGAACTGCAGGATTGCTTCAACCGCTCCCTATACCGGAATGGAAATGGGAGCACATTACCATAGACTTTGTTACAGGATTTCTGAGGAGTCCTAGTGGTCGCAATGCAGTATGGGTAATTATGGATAGACTCACCAAGTCCGCACACTTTTTACCCTTCAGAGCTGGGCAATCGACGGAGGCCTTAGCAGATATGTACATGAGAGAGATTGTGCGCCTACATGGAGTGCCAGTTAGCATCGTGTCTGACAGGGATACAAGGTTCACGTCCTACTTTTGGCGGAGTATGCAAGAGAGTCTCGGTACTCGCCTGAAGCTTAGCACAATATATCACCCACAGATAGATGGCCAGTCAGAGCGCACCATTTAGACGTTAGAAGAATGTTAAGAGCATGCATGCTTGATTTCAGAGGATCATAGGAGGACCATTTACATCTGGTCAAGTTTTCCTACAACAACAGCTATCAAGCGAGCATCCAGATGGCTCCCTATGAAGCGTTGTATGGAAGGAAATATCGTTCTCCAGTATGCTAGAGTGACATAGGCGAGCGACAGATTCTCGAACTAGAGTTGGTTGTTCGCACAGTAGAAAAGGTGAAGAAGATCTAAGGGCACCTTCGAGTAGCATAAGACAAACAGAAGCATTGGGCGAATGCGCATCGTCGACCCTTAGAGTTTTAGGTTGGAGATCACGTATTTCTAAAGATCTCGCCTACTCGAGGGACTATCAGATTCGGAGGCAGAAGGAAATTAAGTTTGAGGTACATCGGACCATTCGACGTGTTAGAACGTGTTGGAGAGGTTGCTTACAAGTTAGCCTTGTCGCAGACCTTGGAAGGAGTTCATGAGGTCTTCTATGTATCTCAGCTGAGGAGGTACATACCAGATCCGAGTCATGTACTTGACCATTCAGAGATCACAGTTGGCCCGAGCTTATCATACCAAGAGAAACTTGTTGAGATTCTGGACAGGAGTGAAAAAGTACTGCGATGACAGACTATTCCCTTAGTTCGCGTCGCATGGAGACATCATGCACCAGGTGAGTCAACTTGGGAATGCGAGGAGGACATTAGACAGCGCTATCCCTACCTCTTCGAGGGGATAGGTACGCATTAGCATTTCTAATTTCAGTCAGTAGTTCGTACCATGCGTATGTTTTAATTTCGAGGACAAATGCTCTAAGGAGGGTAGGTTATAAACCCCCTCGACCAAAACAGAGCTATTTCGATTAAATTATGAGACTAGGGTTTAATTAGATGCAATTAGATCTAATATGCAGCAATATTGTAAATTAATACACCTTAAGTTTGCCTTAATTTTTGGAGCACTATACTAGTTGGTACCCCCCAAATCAATTAGGTACTCATCCTCTAAACAAGCCAGGCCACCCACCTGCCCTTTGTGCAACTGTTAGATTCCTACTATGATACTTAAGATGCTTAAGTCTAGTTGCACAACAGTCGTTGCAAACGCCTAAGTATTATTTTATTTAAACCCGACATTCCCCTAATGCCTAATGCATTCGTTTGTAACCTAAATTAAATTGAGGCCCAGATCACCCCGAAACAAGTCATAACCGAGCCCTGTATACCTATCATGAGGATCAGACCCCACCCCAAGGAGCCCAGACAAGCCCAAGTCCTGAGGTCCCAGGCCATAAACACTCCTATATAAACAACTCTTCCTATTATTATTGAAACCCTAACACCTTCACCCTACTTGCTCAACCCTAGCCGAACCTACCATCCCCGACCACCCCTGCCGGACTGAACCACCCCTGACTCACCGGACCACCCCCACTTCACCCCCGGACCGTCGCCTCTCCGCCGAAACACCATTATCAACTAACCTACATCACCAATCCATCCATCCCCCGACCACACCAGCCGGGTCGAACCCTCCCCGACTGCCAAAACCCCAGCCCCCACTCCGCCTGAACCCGCCTGAACCCGCCTGACGCCGCCTGAACCCGCCCAACACCACCTGACGCCACCCGAGCCGCTGTTCCGATCCTGAATTCTTCCCACCACCCTCCAACACCGTCGAACCACCCGCGAGGCCGACCCCGACCAACTCCCGGGACTGGACCATCCCGCCACTGCCGTACACAGCAGGCCGGATCCGTCCACGTCGACCGGAGCCACCCTCGTCGGAGGAAACAGCCGACCAGTGAGCGGACCCCCTCGCTCGGTCGATCAGGTACTCGTTCGTGGAACCCATCTCTCTTGTGTCCTAGTACTTCTCCTTCGTGTCGCCGTGTTAACATTTTATGCATGGAAGTAATTTTAATTAGATATTAATTAATAAATTATTATTCTAAACAAATGATCAGTTACCAGGGACAGGACATTCACTAGAAAACACCTGGATATAAATCTAGTATGTTTGAACATGGAGAATAAAGACGTGTCCGCACAGGGCAGAAATCATGGACAACCCGTGACTAGATAATTATTGCCTCGAGACACATGTTAACCGAAGATAGAATACGTGTACACCTTAGCTATGTGCACACGTGACACTGTACTCAAGCAACAGTGAACTCGCGACAGTATTCAAGTATAGCGTCTTAATCGTAAGTGGTTAATGCGTAGTGTCTGATGTTCGTATTATTGTGTTATATTGTATGTCTAGGGTCGTTGGATCAGCCAGGAGACACTGCAGGAGTAGGCTATTGGCATTCACATCTTGAGGACTCAGGCAAGATACCTTGCCATATTTACTGTCTAATTTAAATTATGCAAATATTGTATTGTATGCTTGTTGTTTTGCTTTATACAACTGTGCGCGTCCGAGATTGTCTCGGGTGCATTCGACGGATACGTCGAAGATTAGTATACATTGACTTAGTCATTAGCAGACTCACCCTATTGGAGGATACTCTGTTATCTTACAAGACCTGACACTTTTACACGTATTCATAGTGATAAATCTCATGTTGGGATCTGAGTTCGCGTGTTCGACTAGCTATCGCCACGTGTGACATGCATCACGGTTAGCAAGCAATTTAGGACTATTTCAGTATAGGGACTTGGCATTTAGATAAGGGGTATGCGCGTCGATTATTTGACTGGTATATCTACATTCGGAGGGGAGGACGACTAGTAGGCATATGGGGCACTCTACTCCTTTACACTGATACCGCACTCGACGGAGTGATACGGACGTATATATATATTACTGATACCACGTTCTGTAGAGTGTTAGACGTTACTTGATGACATTGCAGATACCACACTCTATAGAACGTCGGACGTTACTGTATTCCTGCGCCCGTGTTATAGGGGGCATGTGTGGCATATACTAGCCGGTTGCCATGACTGGTGAATTACGTCAGCATGTGTCTAGCCTACATCTTTCCATATACTCACAGTTATCCTCCTATTGCATTCACTTAGATGGTTAGCACACCATTTATTATATTTATTTTATTCAGTATTTTATATATGGCATGTTTCTATATATCTTGTTACGTCCCTCTGAGGACCTGGTACCTTTCCAGATTTGGACGAGGCTTTCTACCCCACATTATACGGCCCCGGACAGGAGACGAGATTCGCTACAGCTGAGGAGTTAGAAGTGCAGCCGTCAGAGTTTTCGTGACCAGTTGATAGGCCTTCAGCCTGGATTGGGTGCATCATTATCTAGCCAGCTGATGCCCTAGTAATTATCTTTTATATCTCATTTTAGTACTTTATTTCGTCATAGTAGTGGATTTGTTCCCACCAGACTTTACTGGTTGTACTATGATATCTTGAGACTGGTATTTATCATCTAGCAGTTTATGTAGTACTTCTTGCTCTTTATATTGTGGATGAGATTAGATTACTTGTTATTGACTGATATTGGACATATTAGTATTATAGGACAACGTAGCACTCTTCGTGGATCCATTAAATTGGGATATCCTCGGAGACGTGTCAGCTGGCTATTGCCACGTGGCCTGGTCCCGTGTATGTTGGGACTGGGCGTGACAATACCTTACCGTTGCTTCAATAATTGGAGCACTACACTAGCCATTGCCTTCCTACAAATTTTATATTCTTATCCGAAACATGCCCACCTTCTATTCTGGCCTTTGTGTAACTCATAATTATACTCTCTTGTATTATATTTTAGTCGAACAATATTCATCACAAATGTTTAAATTTAATTCTAAATAATTTTAACTTTATATCCTTGTGCGTTCCAATCGAAATTGGAGACACAATCTTGACCCATTCTGAGCAACTTAATTTATGATAATATTCTATTCTGAGTCCTCTATGTCCATGATACTTGTGTAGTACCTAATTTAGCCCCATGTACTTCTAATTAATTCAAGAACACCATTTGCATTAATTTTAATTAATTTAATCAAATTTCTAACTTTGTGCAATTTTCTAATTGTTGGGAACTTTTATGCAAAAGTGCATTGAGGTATCTACACCATTGGATATGACACATGAAGAAACCCATTTTTTGTTTAGATGAATTTTTCTCATAATTTTTGGAATGTGCAACACACAACTTCGTCCCCTCATTTAACCCTAGTCTTGCATTTTAAATGATGTAAATTATAGCCCTCCAATACCTACATGACAAGCCAAAGCCAATCCCAAGAGGATGTTGACCAAGCCCAACTACCTTTGTTAACACCCAACCCTATTTCTATATAAATATATATGTAATTTTTCTCTTTGTTTTCATTCATCACACAACCCAATACCTAGCCTAGCCGAATACCAAGACCTCCCCTACTATTCATCGTCCCCTTCCTCCTCTTCACTATGCAGGATCCCGGAGCACCCGCCGGAGACCGCAATTCCCTTCTCCTCCACGAACTCCTTCCCTCGACCCGCTGTCCTCGCCTGCAAGCCGACGATACATCCACCCCGAACTGCCTGAACCGAACCCGGCCGCCAGTACCTTTCCTCCCAACCTCCCTTGCACCGCTTCTAAGCCACGTCAGAGCCGAGCCGACCCTGCTGAACTCCTCTACCGGAGCAGCCTCCTTCAACCACTGCACTCCGACTACGTCGACCCCGCTCGCCTTAACTGAACCACCCCGCTGCTCACCCCGTTCTTCCCTCGACTGAACGACTACCCGCCCTGCTCTGCCGTCTTCCGCCATCTTCCCCGGTCAACGTCGAACCCGACACCTCCCTGTTCCCCGACCATCACCCCGACTCCTCCACCACTTCCCTCGACTTTACCCCGGCTTTACCGGATCCTGACTCCGCTTGAGACTCGACCTACACCACCTTCTCCCTACTCCCTTCTTTATCTCCTCCTCTTCCTTCCCCTCATCGACTTCCTCGCCGGACTCCGACGAGAAGCCATTATCATCACCATCATCATCTCCAATCATTATCATCATCATCATCATCATCATCCACATCATCACCATCATCCCTATCATCATCCATATCATCACCATCATCTCTATCAACATCCTCATTATCGCCTTCATCATCATCATCACCATTATCATCCTCATCACCACCTTCATCATCGTCATCATCATCAACATAATTATCATCTCATTATTATCATCTCATCATCTCCTCATTATCATCTCATCATCTCATCTTCATCATCATCATAATCATTATCCTCTTAATCACCATCACTTTAACCCTAATCATCCCTATCATCATAATCTTCATCATAATCATAACCTCAATCATCATCACCCTCGTCATCATCATCAACATCGATATCATCGTCATCATCATAGACCCGTCACCCTCGCCGAAGACAACCTGCACTCATCCTCGATCCTCGTGCCCGTGCACGCTAACCCCGAGGTTCGAACCTATCCTTCTCCTTTTTATGTGTGCTTGTGTGTATGCTATTAGGATATTAGTATTTCTTTACGACAGTTAGTTGACATCAGACCCTGAGGCGGTGAACCCAACTCGTATGCGTATACGTACGCGGATATGTATATGTATATTATTTATTTGGTATATGTATATATATGTTTAGTATGTATACATTTGGTATATGTATATTATTCATTGGTATATATATTTAGTATATGTATTCAATTGGTATGTATATAATTATTGGTTTACATATACATATATAAATATATGGTATGTATATATATTATAAGTAATTAAATACTATACTAATTATGACTATATATGTATTTATATTGTACAACCCTAGGACACTATGGATTATCCTAAATTTACCTTGACCATGTTGACCCTAAGAACTTATGAATTGTCTGCCTTGTGTACACTGACGTACTGGCCTAGATGTGTTAGTGAGTTGACTGTCTGATTGTGTACAGCATTGAAGATGTAACACCCACATAATTAGATGCGCAATTGACCTTGTTAGTTGACCAGTGTCACCCCGTACCCTCTGAGTCCAGTGTAATTATGGTGGTGTCTGTGCTAGTGTAATGGCTGATGTTGTATTATATTATATTATATGTATATAGGATATCGGATTGTTCTGCGCGACTTCAATAGCAGGTTATTGGTACTACGCAGCTTTCTTGCCAGGCAAGTATATCTTGCCATTGTACTGTGATTTATATTTCATATATTGTATGCATCTTATTTCTGCTTATTTAGTTGATATATTTTAAACTGTTATATATAAACTGCACGGCCAAGAAAACTTGGGTGCAATGACGGTGACGTCGTATTCTATTTTTATTATGTATATGCATTGACCTAGTTTATGAGACCACCCTATTATCATATGGCATTCTTAGGTTTTATTGGCCATGACATAGTCGTTACACGAGTGTGAGTCATGTTGGACACAAACTTGCGTGACAGGCTGGCCTCTTGTACGTATGGGATGTGCATTAGGGATAACTGCCGATAGAAACTTTGCATGCTAGGAGACTTAGCAGTTATTAGAGGTATTATCATATCATGGATATGACATACTTAGAGCATAGGGTGGGGAGAACAACAAGTAAGACGTTTGGGCTCCTTTGCACTTTCCTTGTGTAACCCGTACACTCTGCAAGAGATGCGCGGTCATGATAACCACTATATATTATATATTATCAGGCGGCCTCTGCCATTCAAAATATGACATGCTTTGTTGGCCTCTGAATCTCTAAGTGAGTCATGCCAATCCCATTTTAGCCGGATAGCCTACGTGTTGAAAAGTTGTTCTCAAACTGCATTCATATAGATGTTTAGGCGACCCATTGGATGTTTATTTCAGTACTTTATTGGCATGCTTCTATGTATCTTGTTATGTCCCTCTGAGGACCTGGTCCCTTTTCAGGTGTAGATGTTCATGAGTATTCAGCGCAGATCCGGACTTGTTACAAATAATTTCGAGGAGGTCTTCTCTTCGAGTCTCAGTGATTATTAGTGATGTACTAATATTATATTTGCTTTATATTCTAGTTTGGTAGTGGATTTTTTTCCCCCCAATTATCATCCTTAGATACTTCATATTGAGATTTAGTTACTTGGTTATTAGTTATTTATTTCTATTTGATTTTCTGTGGATGAGATTTAGATTATGCATGTGACTTGTGATAGTTTATACCACTTGTGAATTATTATTCATATTACAGCGTACGTGTGTTATGGTTTCGATATATTAGAGTTGCCATATACATGTGGCTGGAATGCTTGTCCTACGTATTTTGGGACTGGGATATGACATATTTTTAGTGGTGGCCTATGCAGGTCGAGACCATATTGTCTCGATTACGTTACTGTACCGAGCAAGCCTGCAAATAGGATTAGAGTATATGATCTCATCCAAATTTGACTATGACTCACCTTTCTTCCAATATGTTCTATTTGAATAACTGCATCCTGCTTGATTCATGTGCTTCCCTAATAGTTCATTGAGTATAGCCTTCTGCTAGAATATAGGAATTCATGTTGTTAGGATGATAATTAAGATAACTTTCCTAAGAAGAATACCACTAGAATATTGACACATCACTAAGTTAGAATACTTGATAAACCTCAGCATTTCTTATTACCTAATAAACCCTAGTATCCCTTACCTGTAGATTGATTGACCATTATCCCTTGATAATTAGGGATGACTTGAGAGTAGTATAGACACTATTAGGGTTAGTTAGAAGTTTAACCATATTGTTTGAGCCTAGTATTAAGGACCAATAGAAATCTAAGGTTGAGTATTAGGACTAAACCTAACTTTTATAGTGAGATAGTATTATAGAACTCTAAATTTAGATTCTTGTCTTGATATTAGCAGACAGTACCTTAGGAAGCCAAGAGCAATGAATATAATATTTTCCTTGATCATACCTCAAACACAGATATTAGCATACCACCTTCCCCTTAGGAAATCATGATCTTATCAAGAGTATCTCTATTTAATTCATACCTTGTTCCTCTGAAAACTTAAAGCTCGCTATTTGTGTGACGAATAATTATGTTTTTCTTTTCTTCATCTTCCCATATGTGCCACCTAAACTCTTCTGATTATAGACTGAGTGATTTTATTTTATGTTAGGATATAGTTTGCTAGGATTATAGTTGTACTCTTGAATTTTGAATTTCAGTGCTTGGTAGTTAGAACTTGATAGTTTTGAGTTATTCTTGTTGATTGTGACCTGATGATTATCTTTTAGTTTTGTATCAAGTAATTTGTACCCATATCTCCACACAAGTTACATCCTCATTCACGTGAGAGCCAGTAACTTCTTCATTCTTAGTATTAACCCTTTTGTTCTATGAACACTATGATTAAGAATTAAGATGACTATTACCTATATAATACAATAGGATTCCCTAATAAATACCAAGATCTTCTCCTCGTGTACCCTAATAAGAGTTCTACCTTAGTTACAAGGACAAGATTATTTTGTAGATTCTTCTTAAGACAGTTACAGTACTAGTTAATTCTTGTTAGTTGAGTAGTATGCCTCACAACCTATTAACACATAGTCCTTTTGAACCATTAACGTAGTATAATTGAATAATATTAACTATAGACTTGCATAAGAAGATAGTGTTTATCCAGACTATAGAACTTAGAGGCCCATACCCTATTTAGTCGACTAACAACTTAGACAAAGAGTTAGTAGGGCAACTGTAGAGTCACAACACCAGATGAGTCTCATCTTCTTGGTAAACTTGAATTATTTTGTAACTTCTCTTATCATAACTCAGCGTATTTATATTTGCTGTACTACATAAACTTATGCTGCTATTATAGCCTAGTTTTACAAGCTTATTCTTTATCGAGCTTGTTCATGACATATGTATTATGGGGGCCCACACTAATACATCGTCTAAATCAGAATCAGTGTATTAAGGTCTAGCTAACCTTAGTGCTCATGGTTCGCTCTTCGCATGACTACTTTACGTGGATTGAGATATATAGTTGACTAGTAGACGAATATACTTGCCCTTATACATCTTTGAGCATATCATATCAGGTACATAACTGTACTGATATAAGCATATGAATAGAAATTTAACCAAAATAGAATTTTAATCCATAACTTTTTTGACCACTCCATTTTGAATTCTTTAAATGCCTTGATCCCCATACTCGTATTCTATTACCTCCCCCTTGAATTCTTTATTATTGTTTTTTGTCTTCCCTTATTTCGGAAATATGAAACCTCATGCTTGGTATAAGTTTGATACACAGAGAGTACTAGATATACCCCATAGGCCAATCATATTATTTGGTGACTATCTTTTATAATTAAGGCATATCATATGTGATATATTTGGTGTTAAAGTTTTAAGGATTGAATAACATGATTAAATAATTTGAGGAATATCTTTCTTAAACGTATAGCCTTATGTGATAGATGGATAAATTGTAAGTTGGGTAGAAGTTGTATTGTCAACTTGAGAGAAATTTCTTTTAGATTATGATCAAGTAAGATTAGATTGAGAGGTTCAAGTCATTTTAATTTGAAAAATTTTAGAAGAATGATTAAGATGATGAGGATTTAATGAATTTTGATATTTAGATATTACGGACCAAATGTTTATACTTTAAGCACATGATTTAGATTTTGAAAACTGAAGATTGAATCATCGATTTAAACTTTGAGGATAAATATAGAATCTCAGACTTAAACAATTGGTAAAAATTAGATTTAAATTTTTTTACAATTTGATGATTTGAATTAAAAGTTAACTTTTGATTGTTGGATCACCTATTCGAAACATTGAGGACAAAAATTGAGTTTAAATTTGAAGAGTAAAAAATTCTTAAGTAGAGAATAAGAATAAGATTTGATTAGAATTATTTTCTAAAAGAGATTATGATAGTTGGAGATCGTGATATAAAATTTGGTATGGGTTATTTAAATCTTGAAGATGTTGTATGGATTGACTTAAATTGGATGTTGCTGATTTGAAAATCGAGAAGAGACTACGATAGGTTGAATCTTCATTTAAACAATGGTTATTTCAAATTTGAAGTAAGTGCGATAGATTTGAATAGATTCTGTTATTTAAAATTTTGTAAGAGATCACAATTGACTTGTCTTATATACGAATATGAAGGATTTAACAAATTATGCCTTATTTTAATTTTGATGACAAAATTATTTTAAGTTTGGTAGATTGTAAACCCCCTCACCCAAAAAGTAGGCCTACTTGGCTTAGATAGTTAGACTAGGGCTAGTTTGAATCCAATTAGAAATAGAACACTGTGTTTTAATTAATTTTGCAATATTTATATCACTTAGTGCACCTTATCGTTGCTTCGATAATTGGAGCACTACACTAGCTATTGCCTTCCTACAAATTTTATATTCTTATCCTAGACATGCCCGCCTTATATTCTGTCCTTTGTGTAACTTATAATTATGCTCTCTTGTACTATATTTTAGTCGCACAATATTCATCGCAGACGTTTATATTTAATTCTAAATAATTTTAACTTTGTATCCTTGTGCGTTCCAATCAAAATTGGAGACACAATCTTGGCCCATTCTGAGCAACTTAATTTATGATAATATTCTATTGAGTCATATATGTCCATTACACTTGTGTTCCACCTAATTTTAGCCCCATGTACTTCTAATTAATTCAAGAATACCATTTGCATTAATTTTAATTAATTTACCAATTTTCATCTTTGTGCAATTTTCTAATTGTTTGGCGCTTTTATGCAAAAGTGCATTGAGGTATCCACACTATTGGACATGACACATGAAGAAACCTATTTTCATTCGTATGAATTTTTTCTATGATTTTTGGAATGTGCAACACACAACATCGCCCCCTCATTTAACCCTAGCCTTGCATTTTAAATGATGCAAATTATAGTCCTCCAATACCTACATGACAAACCAAAGCCCATCCCAAAAGGATGTTGACCAAGCCCAACTACCTAGGTTAACACCCAACCCTATTTCTACATACATATATATATATAATTTTTCTCTTTGTTTTTATTCATCACACAACCCAATACCTAACCTAGCCGAATACCAACACCTCCCCTACAGTTCATCGTCCCCTTCCTCCTCTTCCCTGCGCAGGAGCCCGAAGCACCCGCCGGAGACCGCAATTCCCTTCTCCTCCACGAACTCCTCCCCTCGACCCGCTGCCCTCATCTGCAAGCCGACGACACAGCCACCCGAATACCGAACTCGACCGCCAGCACCTCTCCTCCCAACCTCCCTTGCACCGCTGCCAAGCCACGTCGGAGCTGACCCGACCCTGCTGAACTCCGACCGGAGTAGCCTCCTTCAACCGCTGCACTCCGACTACGTCGACCCCGCTCGCCTGAACCGAACCACCCCGCTGCTCACCCCGTTCTCCCCTCGATTGAACGACTACCCGCCCTGCTCTGCCGTCTTCCGTCATCTTCTCCGGCTAACGTCGAACCCGACACCTCCCTGTTCCCCGGCCTTCACCCTGACTCCTCCACCACTTCCCTCGACTTTACCCCGACCTCGCCGGATCCTGACTCTGCCTGAGACTCGACCTGCACCACCACCTCCTCCATGCTCTCTTTTTTATCTCCTCCTCTTCTTTCCCCTCGTCGACTTCCTCGCCGGACTCCGACGAGAAGCCATTATTATCACCATCATCATCATCATCATCTTCAATTATTATCATCATCATCATCCACATCATCACCATCATCCCTATCATCATCCACATCATCACCATCATCCCTATCAACATCCTCATCATCGCCTTCATCATCATCATCACCATTATCATCTCATCACCACCTTCGTCATCATCATCATCAACATAATCATCATCTCATTATTATATTCTCATCATTTCCTCATTATCATCTCATTATCTCATCTTCATCATCATCATAATCATTATCCTCTTAATCACCATCACTTTAACCCTAATCATCCCTATCATCATAATCTTCATCATAATCATAACCTCAATCATCATCACCCTCGTCATCATCATCAACATCGATATCATCGTCATCATCATGGACCCGTCACCCTCGCCGAAGACAACCTGCACTCATCCTCAATCCTCGTGCCCGTGCACGCTAACCCCGAGGTTCGAACCTGTCCTTCTCCTTTTTATGTGTGCTTGTGTGTATGCTATTAGGACATTAGTATTGCTTTACGACAGTTAGTTGATATCAGACCCTGAGTTGGTGAACCCAACTCGTATGCGTATACGTACGCGTATATGTATATTATTTATTTGGTATATGTATATATATGTTTAGTATGTATACATTTGGTATATGTATATTATTCATTGGTATATATATTTATATATATATTTAGTATATGTATTTAATTGGTATGTATATAATTATTGGTTGTTATATACATATATAAATATATGGTATGTATATATATTGTAAGTAATTAAATACTTTACTAATTATGATTATATATGTATTTATATTGTACGACTCTAGGACACTGTGGATTATCCCGTATTTACCTTGACCATGTTGACCCTAAGAACTTATGAATTGTCTGCCTTGTGTACACTGGCGTACTGGCCTAGATGTGTTAGTGAGTTGACTGTCTGATTGTATACAGCAAGATGTAACACCCATGTAATTAAACGGGCAATTAACCTTGTTAGTTGACCAGTGTCACCCCTATCGTACCCTCTGAGTCCAGTATAATTATGGTTGTATCTGTGCTAGCGTAATGGCTGATGTTGTATTATATTATATTATATTATATTATATGTATATAGGATATCGAATTGTTCTGTGCGACTTCAGGAGCAGGTTATTGGTACTGCGCAGCTTTTTTTCCAGGCAAGTATACCTTGCCATTGTACTGTAATTTATATTTCATATGTTGCATGCATCTTATTTCTGCTTATTTAGTCCATATATTTTAAACTGTTATATATAAACTGCGCGTCCAAGGAAACTTGGGTGCAACAAAGGTGACATCGTATTCTATTTTTATTATGTATATGCATTGACCTAGTTTATGAGACCACCCCATTATCATGTAGCATTCTTATATTTCATTGGCTGTGACACAGCCATTACACGGGTGTGAGTCTCATGTAGGACCCGGACTTGCGTGACAGGCTGGCCTCCTGTACGTATGGGACGTGCGTTAGGGATAACTGCCAATAGAAACTTTATATGCTAGGAGACTTGGCAGTTATTAGAGGTATTATCGTGTCATGGATATGTCATGCTTAGAGCATGGGGTAGGGAGAACAACAAGTAAGGCGTTTGGGCTCCTTTGTACTTTTTTTGTATAACCCGTACGCTCTGTCGGAGATGCGCGGTCATGATGACAACTATATATTATATATTATCAGGCGACCTCTGATGTTCAAAATACGACATGCTTTGTAGACCCCTGAATCTCCAAGAGAGTCATGCCAATCTCATTTTAGCCAGATAGCCCACGTGTTGGAAAGTTGTTCTCAAACTGTATTCACATAGATGGTTAGGCGACCCATTGGATATTTATTTCAGTACTTTATTGGCATGCTTCTATGTATCTTGTTATGTCCCTCTGAGGACCTGGTCCCTTTGCAGGTGTAGATGTTCATGAGTATTCGCAGAAGCGCAGATCCGGACTTGTTACATATAATTTTGAGGAGGTCTTCTCTTTGAGTCTCAGTGATTATTAGTGATGTACTTATATTGTGTTTTCTTTCATATTCTAGTTTGGTAGTGGATTTGTTTCCACACAACTATCATCCTTAGATACTTCATATTGAGATTTAGTTACTTGGTTATTGATTATTTATTTTTATTTGATTTACTGTGGATGAGATTTAGATTATGTTTGTGACTTGTGATAGTTTATACCACTTGTGAATTATTATTCATATTATAGCGTATGTATGTTATGGTTTCCATATACTGGAGTTGCCATATACATGCGGCTGGCATGCTTACGTGTTCCTAGTCCTACGTATTTTAGGACTGGGGCGTGATAGGGTGTAAGTCCTCATGACAGACTTAGTACTCGCCTCGGACCTGACTATCAGTTTGGAGTCGCCATAGGCCTCGAGGTTTTCCACTCCCAACTGTTTAGCTAGTTGGAGCCCAATAATTAGAGCATTATATTATGCTATATTGTTGGAACACGACTCCATAAGTGAATAATCGCGGTGAATAACCAGGTTATCTGAAGAAATTAACACTACCCTCACTCCAGCAACAATATCACGCTTGGGCCATATTCTTGAAGCACCGTCAAAGAATATTTTCCAATTGGACTCTTCCATTATTGTGTTAGATTCTAACACCTCGTCTAGAATCTCATCCTAGAGCTTTGATGTTTCTGGCACCAGATGAACTGCTAGGAAGTCAGCCAATGCTTAGCCCTTGACCGCCTTCTGCGGGACAAATACCATATCGTATAGTGACAAAAATATTGCCTATGTGGATAGATAAGAGTTAAGCACCCCGGGCTTAGTCATGAGGACTCTGAGGGGATTAACTCGAGAGATCACATGAATTGTTTGCCCGAGTACGTAATAACGAGTTTTTTGGATGGCAAAGACCAAAGCGAGGCACTCCTTTTGTAACAGGGTTGTACATATGCTCTGCGCCAACCATCATTCGGCTGAGGTAATAGATGGTCTGCTCATGACCCTCATCACTCTTTTGAGGTAATAAAGCACCTATAGAATGATCCATCACATTTACGTAAAGTAAGAAGGGTTTTTCCATGACTAGAGCCACCAACACTGGGGGCGTATTCTTACTGGCATTCTTCAGTCCAGACGAAGGAGACTCCATTCTTTATTAGCTGGATAAAGGGTTGGCACCATCCAGAGAGATTGTATATGAACCTCCTGATGTATGCCAACCTTGCATGCAAACTTTGAAGCTTTCGAAGGTTTTTTAGAGGGTTCATATGAAGGATAGCCTTTGTTTTCTCAGGGTTTATGTGAATATACTTTGAAGTTATGATGAAATCTAAGAACTTACCACTGAAAACTCCCAGAAAAGACTTGGTTGGTTTTATTTTGAGTTGGTAACCTCGTATTAGTCGATTATTGTCTTCAGGTAATGGAGGTGGCCATCCTAAAAATGGCTCATGACAGTGATGTCATCAACATAACACTCGACTGTCTTGTGCAGATGTTCACAGTAGATAGTGCTCATAGCTAGCTGGTATGTTTTACCTGCATTCTTCAGATCGAAGGGCATCACTGTATAATAATATACCCAATTGGTGTTTGAAATGACGTATGTTTCTCATCGTCTGGGAATATCTTGATCTGATTATAGCCCAAAAATCCATCTATGAAAGACATGTACTCAAAACCGCAAGTATTATCGACCATTACATATGTAATCGGGAGAGGGAATTTGTCCTTTGGGCAGGTCGTGTTTAAATCACAAAAGTCTATACAGACTCAAAATTTAGTGTTCATTTTGTTGACATGAACGATATTGGCTACCCAATCTAGATGTTGCTCCATAATCATCTTCTGCCATGTATACGAGAATTAAATGGGGATAGATGGATGTGATCATGCACGCATCACTTTCCATCTCTGATCCTTGAGTCTCGCTTTCCTCGGGGAAGGCGAGCATGATTGTGTCATCTTCAGAGTCCGGAGAATTACTTCGCCCTAGCCCTGATAATTATACTAGCGTGGCGGTCATGGCTACCCCCATGTAGGTTGTCGTCCATTTTTTAAGATTCACTATCCTTACGAAATGATGGATTGGTATATAATACTGGAGGATTTCTACCCCCAGTTCTTGCTCTAAATTGGGTGCCTTGGAATACCCTCTCGGTGGGTAACGCCAGCTTACTGCCCCGTTGTCGGTTACTTGACAAACTGGCCGATACCGACATATTGGACAAGCTCTTCTTCGTTATCTTCTTCCTAGAAAGAGACCTCCATGTTGAGAAATATTAGGAAAAAGTTAGTTCCTCCTCCTCTTGCACTTGTTTTTTGAGGCATTGTCGGCCCGATGTAGCTGACTGCAATCGTTGGAATACCGACTGTCTAGTTAGGAGGTTTGCTACTTTGGTACAACAATAGTTGATAATGATGTTGGCATAAGTGTGCCTCGGAGTGGTCACTTCATATGCAGCAGTTTCTTCTCTCGTCTTGCCCTTGTGACTTATCACGTTATGCAGATCAGACGAGAAAAACTTCACGTTTACACCCATTTTCGGAGTGTGTCCAAGCATTACGAATAAGTGTGAAAGTGAATGGTTTTCTCCCTGACCTGGTTCTTGTGCAGAACCTGCACCCAGATTGTTTGTGGAAGACTTAATGTGAGACAGACACACTTCATGCATACAGCCAAACTGGGCGCATAGGTCCGTCATCAAGGTTTTTACTCCCCACCTTGGTTCCAGCGAATCTGATGCACTTAAGTGGTCTAGGGATGACTTTGAGGGCTGGCCCACTTCCGACGCATAAGTTCAATGGTCATCCCTATATAATTTCTCATTAGCAACGTATGTAATTGTCAGCGACGCATGCTTTTGGTGGCCCCCTTGCGCAGCCCCTCGAGCGTGCATGTTTCGTGTAGCTTTAGACTTCTTTGAACTAGCACTCACTGGCACATAATACAAAGAATCCATGCTTCCCCCTTTCCATGCAGTTGGTTCATGGGGTTAGTGCCATAGGAGCCTATCAAAGGTAGACTCCCTCATTTTGTCGTTGTCGCCCGCAAAATACTTCATGCGCCTACAATCTGATGCGGCCCATTTCTTTTTCAGCACATCCTGCTGTGGGCGCACACTGAGAGTCAATATTGTTTTCTTAGTAGTGCCCGTGGGGGCGGAGATAGGATGCATGTCAACACCTTGCACACCCTCAGTGGCGGAGGTTGGCAGCGTATCACTAACACTCTTTGGTTGTGGTACATTGGCCTTGGCCACCCAAGTCTTGCGAGGATGAGGGACTTGGCTTGTCTAACATGTCTTCAAACGTCTGTTGGTCGAAGTGGACAACCAATATTTTCTGGGTTGAACTTAGCTTGGTTACGTCGGACTACGTCACGACCTTCTTATCGGTGGAGAAAGATTTCCCCAACAAAGTCGTCACTTTTGTTGCCATCACAAAAATACGATAAAGTTTTACTAATATTTGTATTAATCTGAATACAACAAAGAAGTACAAAGAACTCTAATACTGAGAATTCTAAGTACGAATTTAAAAAATTTGAAATAGCGTGACGGTAGAGATCGAGTGTCACCCTCACTTTTTCAACTAACGGTAGTTTGGTAATTTGACATGGGTATTTATATTTTTAGGATTATAATATTAAATATTATACATATTATAAATATTAATTATTGTATTATTTATTTATTGTAGATGATAGATTTATTTTAGACTTGTGTAGTGGACCTAACTAGTTTAGTTTAGATCCATGGACCAACATTTGATTCTAGTTAGAATTGAACCCAATAGTAAGCCCATTCATTAGGAGGATGAATTAATTAGTGAAACCAATTAAACTAGAATATTTTCTCCTTAATTTTTTTTTATGACAAGCCCCAAGGGGTATTTTGGACATTCTATAGTAGCATGAAGGAGGGGCAAGGGTCAGCCACCATAGGGAGGAGAGAGACTCTCACTCTTCTCATTTTGTCATTCCAAATCTAGATCTAGAATTTTTTCTCTTTCAAATTCTTCATTCCCACATCAATCCCTACTCAAATTTCTTTCCAATTCCTTCCCTGTTATTCATTGAAGGCTAGTAAAACAAGGATCTAGAAGAAGGAAGCAAAGATCTATAGGGAGGAGTAAGGATCTACAATTTTAAGGCTACTTTCACTTAGTTTTGGAATTTCATTGGGAATCCATCTTCCAATAGATAAATTTTATTTTTTTTCTCTAATTAGACTCTAAATCTATAATTTAATCATAAAGAACTATCACATATGCTAAGGCTACCCATAGGAATTGGAATTAGGTTCATATGAGGCCTATGGAGAAAGTTATGTGGTATTTTGTGTCAATTTTGGAAGAATTTCGAGATTGGCACATCTTGTATTTGTCAATTGGTCAATTAGACTAAATTGACATGTGTTTGATTTTGTGTGACTAGTATCGTGTCCATAATTGGATACGTGTAGACCGTATCCCAATAATTTGGCGATACGGGTTGATTTGGGGGTTTTTCTCCGACACGGGAGTTTGAGTATGTCACATCTTGACACGGACATGTAGTTGAGTATTAGTTCTTCATATTGTTCATAATTATTATTGTATACTTGCTCGTGTCCTTCGGGATACGTTTGGTTGTATGGTGGAGCCATATCACAAGCGTATTATAGAATGAGTGTGATATGGGTGCGGTGCACTCCACGTGTTTGTTTCCTTATATTTCAATATACTTGTTTATCGCTATTAGAGTATTATATTGTTTGGTTATGTATATGTGTAGTGATATGTGTATATGTGTATATATATCTATAGTATTATATAGATATGTATATATAGCTATGTGTATATGTGTAGTAATATGTGTATATGTGTATATATAGCTATAGTATTCTATAGATATGTATATATGGATATATATATATGTGTGTGTGTGTGTGTGTGTGTGTGTGTGTGTGTGTGTGTGTGTGTGTGTGTGTGTATATATATATGAGATATACATTTGTATATATATATATATATGGGTATATATGTATGTTTGGGGTTATATATATATATATATATATATATATATATATATATATATATATATTGATATTTATATTTATATTTATATAGTATATATATGTGTGTGTGTAGATGTGTTTGAGAGAGAGCAAATCGGGCAACCATATCATAGGCAAGAAGCAGCTTATGCAGTAGAGCAACTGCATTCAGAATTTAGCATCCAGCAAGGCAGTAGCAGCTAGCAAAGTAGCAAACCACTACAGCAAGCTGCAGCATCAACAATAACCTACAAAGCACCAACTGCAGCAGAGCTCCTAGAGCTGTAGCATCTAGAGGAATGTGCAGCCATTCACTGCAGCTTCAGCAGTATCCAGAGCAGGTAGTAACAACAATGCAGCAAAATGCAAACCCAGTGCAGCAGCTTGCACTAGCAGTAGAGCAGTCACATCAACAGCAAGAAGAGGCATTCACTACAGCATAACCATAGCAAGTATCAACTGCAGCATTAGCAGCAGCAGCAAGATCAGGGGTAGCCGCTAGTTAAGGTAGAGGGTTAGTTAGTTATTGTATAGTTAGTTAAGTTAGTTACATTATTATTAGTTTTATATATATATATATATATATATATATATATATATATATATATATATATATATATATATATATATGTTGGTAAAGTTAGTGGCAAGTTAGTATAGTAGTATTGTATAAGTTTATGCATGTTAGTTATAGTTTAGTGTATTGGTAGTTAATTATCTACTAGAATTTGAATTACCTTGTGATACCAAGGTAATGTCAAGGTATTGGTGGATACTCAAGGTATTGGGTTTGAGTATCAAGATGGGTGTGTAGGTGGTGAGATACGCATTGGTTCCAAGCCAAGGTATCCACTTTGCATTAGTTAGCTAAGACTACTATATGTATTGTCTTGTATATATATATAAATTAGTATTTTCATATCTAAAAACTTGCGTATCTTATGATACGGTACTTTGTTTGTATCCTAGTATCTTAGCATAACTAGTGTGGCCTAGTTACATAGTGTATGGACCTAATATCCTAGAGTTGGACTCATACAACTTAGAAATAGCTAGTTTGGCCAAGTTTGACTAGTTTTGCCTAGAGTTGACCTAGTTTGACTATTTTGACTTAGAAATGACTTTATAACGTAGAATTGAACTAGTTTGACTTATTTTTATTCCAAAACCTTGTATTGATGCATATACTATATATACGTCTGTGTGACACCAGCTTCGGCATCGAGAGACACACCTTGCTCAGGACCTCAACCGAGTACATTTCTTTATTAGTTTTTATTTCATAATAGTGTATATATCTCATGTTCTAGAACTGTTACTTGATTCTAACACAGTAGTTTCACAGACTGGTAGTATATGGATCCTTTCAGGAGATGTTATCCCCTACCATGTTCAGCGGGTACTCCTTCACATGTATTTCATCGTATGTATTGGGTATTGATTATTTATATTTCGTGTTCATACATTGCTCGTGTTTAGTGTGCTTATATTCTTGTACACACACTGCTAGTGTTTAGTGTGCCCATATTCATGTTCGTAACGTGTCGTGATTGGATCCATTGGTATTAGTTGGGGATAGGGGAGTAGGAGTTGATTATGTGATCAAAGTCCCAGTGTATTCGTGTACATGTCGATTATATACCACACTTGTAATCGAGTAACCTTATTGTATTCATGTTCAACCTAAACCGATCACATAATAAACTTGTATTCTGAGGCACATTAGTTAGATTTTAGTTATTCCTTTATATTGCAGATATTCATATTGCTTGTTCTTCATTCCAGTATATTACCTATTCACTCTCGTTCTTTTTATTCAGTTGTTTAGTTATCTTGTATTCTTTTCTATTATCTGTTTTATATGCTCGATTATGTATTTGAAAATGCTTTCAGAGGTATGTACTTCGCTCCAATCTTGACTGGATATATTTTTTCAGATGCTTGGCTCATATATCAGTGTCCTATATTCTACGAACCGCAGGAGGGCATACCATTAGAGGATACTCCTATAGATCAGGAGGACTTAGTTTCAGAGCCTGAGGGGGTTTAGTTTATTTAATGGACTTATATTAGACTGTTATTGAGATTCATGGTATGTATATTATTTTAGACTTGTGGATTGTATCCTTTTTTTCGTTATTCCATTCGTGCTCTATCTTCCTTAGTTTGCATTATGATTGAGTATAGTTATATTTATGAGATACCATATTGTTCCTCCATTTGGAGTTGAGATGATTGACAGGTACCATATATATATTGTTGAGATATCTAGTTAGTTAGAGTTGACCTAGACATCATTCCATCGTCGATGTTGCGTCGTAGGCTGGACGTACCTACATATTCATGCCCGAATATCCGGGTGCGGGTCATGACATCGAGCACTATAACTGATTCCTTTACTCCGTTAACAGTCTGACGATGAAAGAGATTTGCAAAGTCTTTGGGCGTCTGAGTATACGTCTCAATGTATATCTCTGTGGGAAGCATATTTTTCTGCTATTTATAGCCATTGGAGGATTATGTGCACGCATGCTTTTTTATCACATGCACGCGAGTTTTGAGCTGTTGTATGGTCTCTTGAACCGAATTCGGATGTAACTCGTGGGCGCATCCTATGTTGTAACTGCTATGTAGCATTTGTTGGGATCTGCTATTGTTGATATCTTAGGTTATTGGCACCCGTCATGTGCATGACTCGGTATGCGTGATATGTGGCATGTACCGATTGCTTGGAGATCTAGGTCGTTTACAACAGAAAGCTTCTGATGTGTGGAGTTTTTAGGGGAACATTGCCTCATAACAACTCCGTCACATGGGGATATGGGAACACTAACGCATAGAAATATGTACATACTGGCGCATAATTGTCGCATGGTAACACTACCGCATTGGAATATGGGCATGATATCGCATAACAATTCTGCCGCATGAAAACACTACCACATGGGAGTACTCGTTGTGCTGACATCAGCGCTGCACGTCCTACGAAGAGCACTGACCGCTGACATAACTGTCAGTGGCTCAACTTTTTACTATCGAGCATTAAATGCACTCTTTTTAATTCGGTTGAGGATGACTTTTGCTGCATAGCTTTTGACTGCCTTTGTCGTATGGCTTTTTGCCGCTCTTGCCGTATCAGAACTTATTTGCATTTGGCGCATGGTTCACAAGTTTTCGTGCTCCTACAATCGTCAAGAAATTTGGCCTTGGTCGAGTTATTGATGTCTACGAGATCCTAGTTGTAAAGGAGGTGCTATGTATGGCAACTAGCATCGACGTTGTGGTCGAAAAGTTGGAGATGAAGGAAGATGAACAGCAGCCCAGGGATCAGAGATCAATGACGAGGTAGAGCAGGAACTCTATCGCGTGATGACATGAATGGAGTCCAATTGAGGATTCATGGAGTTAACACCTCTCATAAGACTAGAGGATAATTATGTTAGGTTCCAGCCTCAATTCGAGGTGTGTGGAAGGACATTCTGGGCATCCTGAAGTGTCGATTGGAGTTGCGACAAAAACTACGGATAATTGGTGACTTAACTGGACTCAAACTGAAAAAAACAACAGCAGTATACTGGTGGTATACCGGATCTGGTGTTGATATACTAAAAAATAGGTTTTTCGTTCTAGAACCTTTTTCTATATGGCGGGCAGTACACCAGCGTTATACTACTTGTCGGCGAAAATTTTCGACGTGGGCCCTAATATTAACATATAATATGTTCGTGAGATCAAATATAGACGGTCAAAATTAGTGATGGGTTATTTTAGGGTTTTCTTAAGCCATAAATTATTTTTCTTAACCTATTTATAAAGGTCGAGGGTGTAACACCCCGTTCCGCTCAAGCGGACTACCGTTTCAAACGGCAATAGTGCAGCTGTCCCGACCCGCTTTGCCTCAAAGAGAATACAAAGGATATCCAGACTTGTCCCTACAGGAATCCGGCTTAGGCTTTCAGAGGCTCGCTCAGACGTATCGCTCTACCGAGGCGAATCATCGCTAAGGTGGGTGACTACGGTAAACTTGTCTTTGCTTAGCCAGCACACATAAAATCTGGAATATTCATGCTAGTCGCTAGGTGAATCACCCCCTGCATGCTAATAAATCCAACGCACCTAGCTAAGGGAATAATCCTAACTTGTATTGCTATGCTAGAACATGGAAATTGAAACACTGCTTATATTCAGACCCTCGCATGCTAAGTCCCTTAACGGTTTCATCTCTCGGCTTACCTTCGGGTCCGAGCAACGTGCCTGCTTTGTTTCCTTAGAAACGCATGCTTGTCTGCTTGAATATTGCCTTGTTTTCATCCAAACCCCGGAAGACTACTAAGTAGTCATTCCGTGCCTGAATGAACCTGCAAGTATCCGTGTTCACGTGTTCTCGTGTACTCACGTGGCCTGCTTGGCAAAAACGTACTCATGTAGCCTGTTTGGTGGAACGTAATCACGTAGCCTGTTTGGCGAAACTCACGTAGCCTGCTTGGCGAAACTCACGTAGCCTGCTTGGCGAAATAATGGAATTGGAAAATACCCTGACCTGCATGTCGCGGACAACTCGGAAATGAGGTAAAGTTCCACGGACAGTTCTGGGGCACTTGGACCGATCCGATCCGGATGGAACTCATCGTTCAGTCTCACGTTCTTTGACGGGATGGTTTGTAGCACTCACGTTCTTGGCTGCATTCCATCTTCGTCACAGACTGAACGCACGTATAGTCTCACGTACTTGGACAGGGTGGTATGCGGCGCCTCACATTCTTGCACATAGCAAACCATCCTTGTCATCGACTAGATTGGTCCTTTATGGCTATGCCAGCGACTCATGTTCATATAGCTAAGTCATCCTCGCTTAGCGGCTATCCGCGTACGAGTCATTGCATCGCATTAACTGAACACCTGGACGATCTTGAAATAATAGTACCCGTGTTGCATATGCTATGCCTCCTGAATGTTATACTTGCCCATGCTTGAAATTATAATATTTGCCTTGGACAGGGAAGGAGAAAGGGTAAGTGGTAAGTCTCGCCGTGTTTCCTCTCATGTTGCACGGTGCACTGCCCGACACGTTAGGCTATTCAATGTTTGCATGAAACTGATCCTAAGGCAACTAGAAAGACAACTTAATAGTTGGTGCACGAAACCTGTATTACGTATTTGGATTTATCGAGCGGGCGAGTAGCTTCCCCACTAGTGCATTCATTGTACTGATAATCCACCAGTTTGTATGCAGGGTGCGGGAGAACCTCGTTTGGTGCGGATGCCTCCCTCGTGCGTGCTAAGGCCAAGAGTTCCCTCTGAAGCCTTGTAATGGTGCGTCCGGAACAGAAGCACATATACAAGACATAATGTTGGAACATAGCCCGAACTCGCCTGAACATCGCCTGTACAATTATCCACAATTGTAGCCACTTGGCACGCTTTTACTGTTTTAGAGAGAGTGGCTTGAGCGACTTGTAATCTCGGCTATATGCCGCCTGTAACACTTGTTCATATCAATAAAAGAGCTTGCTTTACTTCAACTTGTGTTTCAATGCTTCCGCTATATTTGTCGACTCAGTGAACCTGTTATCAAAATCGCTATGCGTTTATGACTCCGCTGCACTCGGACAATATGTGCGACTCTGTGGCTTAGAACTCTTGCCGCCAGCCAATGAACCATGGCCTTGCACGGGCGTGGATCATGCTCGTGCGGCATCACGCCCGGATGGGTCAAAGCGATCATTCCGCGGGAGCGCTGGCGAGGGTGATTCCCGCCTAGCAGGAACGGCCGAAATAGCCTGCGGGAGATCGGGGCATGACATGTTGGTATCAAAGCCTGGCTTCTACGCCTTTGGACTTCGATTCGATATATCTGTTTCGAAAGCTCGTTCGTGGGTTATGTGCACGCTCTCTCTCAATGCCTCGATGGGATGTTCCAACAATAAGTCTAAATACTTTCAAAATGCGTTTTGAATGTAATGATATGCTTGCTTGTATGTTGTTGTGCTGCGAGTGGCCTTTGTGGCAACCTGTGCGAACCCTTGAGAGTATCGCTAGTAGCTTGTCCGATTTTACTAACTCTAAGTTTGGTTGAATGCATCTATTCGAGGGACGCCTTGAACTAGTGCACCATCCAAGACTTAAGGAAAGGTGAAACTCGAGTGCTAAGACTTCGCTATCACTAAGCTGGTTGACGTGTTCACGCTAGAGGGGCCCTTCGAAAGTGCGCACGATCCAGTCTAAGCGATATGCTGATTTTGAAGCTTGTGCAAGTGAATATCCAATGAACAAGTATAACGACTTGTCTAGGATTGCCTCAAACCCTAGATTACTGCTTATCCCAGTAAGTCTCGAGGATGAGACTTTTTCTGAGTTGGGTAGGATGTAACACCCCGTTTCGCTCAAGCGGACTACCGTTTCAAACGGCAATAGTGCAGCTGTCCCGACCCGCTTTGCCTCAAAGAGAATGCAAAGGATATCCAGACTTGTCCCTACAGGAATCCGGCTTAGGCTTTCAGAGGCTCGCTCAGACGTATCGCTCTACCGAGGCGAATCATCGCTAAGGTGGGTGACTACGGTGAACTTGTCTTTGCTTAGCCAGCACACATAAAATCTGGAATATTCATGCTAGTCGCTAGGTGAATCACCCCCTGCATGCTAATAAATCCAATGCACCTAGCTAAGGGAATAATCCCAACTTGTATTGCTATGCTAGAACATGGAAATTGAAACACTGCTTATATTCAGACCCTCGCATGCTAAGTCCCTTAACGGTTTCATCTCTCGGCTTACCTTCGGGTCCGAGCAACGTGCCTGCTTTGTTTCCTTAGAAACGCATGCTTGTCTGCTTGAATGTTGCCTTGTTTTCATCCAAACCCCGGAAGACTACTAAGTAGTCGTTCTGTACCTGAATGAACCTGCAAGTATCCGTGTTCACGTGTTCTCGTGTACTCACGTGGCCTGCTTGGCAAAAACGTACTCATGTAGCCTGTTTGGCGGAACGTAATCACGTAGCCTGTTTGGCGAAACTCACGTAGCCTGCTTAGCGAAACTCACGTAGCCTGCTTGGCGAAATAATGGAATTGGAAAAGACCCTGACCTGCATGTCGCGGACAACTCGGAAACGAGGTAAAGTTTCACGGACGGTTCCTGGGCACTGGGACCGATCCGATCCGGATGGAACTCATCGTTCAGTCTTACGTTCTTGGACGGGATAGTTTGTAGCGCTCACGTTCTTGGCTGTATTCCATCTTCGTCACAGACTGAATGCACGTATAGTCTCACGTACTTGGAAAGGGTGGTATGCGGCGTCTCACGTTCTTGCACGTAGCAAACCATCCTTGTCATTGACTAAATTGTTCCTTTATGGCTATGCCAGCGACTCATGTTCATATAGCTAAGTCATCCTCGCTTAGCGGCTATCCGCGTGCGAGTCATTGCATCGCATTAACTGAACACCTGAACGATCTTGAAATAACAGTACTTGTGTTGCATATGCTATGCCTTCTGAATGTTATACTTGCCCGTGCTTGAAATTATAATGTTTGCCTTGGACAGGGAAGGAGAAAGGGTAAGTGGTAAGTCTCGCCGTGTTTCCTCTCATGTTGCACGGCGCACTGCCTGACACTTTAGGCTATTCAATGTTTGCATGAAACTGATCCTAAGGCAACTAGAAAGACAACTTAATAGTTGTGCACGAAACCTGTATTACGTGTTTGGATTTGTCGAGCGGGCGAGTAGCTTCCCCACCAGTGCATTCAATGTACTGATAATCCACCAGTTTGTATGCAGGGTGCGGAAGAACCTCGTTCGGTGCGGATGCCTCCCTCGTGCGAGCTAAGGCCAGGAGTTCCCTCTGAAGCCTTGCAACGGTGCGTCCGAAACATAAGCACATATACAAGACATAATGTTGGAACATAGCTCGAACTCGCCTGAACATCGCCTGTACAATTATCCATAATTATAGCCACTTGGCACGCTTTTACTGTTTTAGAGAGAGAGGCTTGAGCGACTTGTAATCTCGGCTATACGCCGCCTGTAACACTTGTTCATATCAATAAAAGAGCTTGCTTTACTTCAACTTGTGTTTCAATGCTTCCGCTATATTTGTCGACTCAGTGAACCTGTTATCAAAATCGCTATGCGTTTATGACTCCGCTGCACTCGGACAATCTGTGCGACTCTGTGGCTTAGAACTCTTGCCGCCATCCAATGAACCATGGCCTTGCACGGGCGTGGATCACGCTCGTGCGGCATCACGCCCGGATGGGTCAAAGTGACCGTTCCGCGGGAGCACTGGCGAGGGTGATTCCCGTCTAACGGGAACGGCCGAAATAGCCTGCGGGAGATCGGGGCGTGACAGAGGGAGGTTGTCAATGAGAAGCTCACACGGGAGATTCATGGGGGGCAAGTCCACAAGAGAAATTACTCTTAGAACTCGTCATTCAAGATAATTGGAAAATAAGATCTATTTGGGAAGTCATTTTCTTCGTTTAGGAAGATCATCACAAAGTTGGGTTAGTGATTTCATTGTAATATTCTTCTTTCTTCTTAAGTTTGGTGAGGGGTTGAACTTTTGGACAAATGGTTCAACATATTTATATCAATCTTATTATATCTTGTTGAAAGTTATATAAGTTGAAATTTGTCCAAGTGACAAGGTCACATAATATATATACTATGTTTGATCTGTCTTGGTGCTTGCGTTAGACGGTGGTTCGTTATCTTCAGGTCGGTTGACATCGATTTTACTGTGATCTGTTCTGAAAAAGACCAAGTATATTCTTATGCTTCATATCCAAGGAACATAAGCAATTCAAATAACAATCACATATCAGTAAGTTTACCAACTCTATGGAAAGCTCAATTTGTACCAAACGAAAAGAACGACATTTCGAAGAACCATAATAATTAAAGTTATTTGTATTTATCTTCCATAACTAATTCCTAATTCCTCCCCCACACCATTATTAATTTTATTACTCTCCCACCCCCAACAATTTCATTCTTTTCTCAAGTGTTATTTGTACTATTTACCTCAATTACTAAACATTAACTCTTGAGAAATGAGGGGTAGTAGTAACGAAATTAATAATTGAAAAAACGAAGTTATACGGATTACTGGATGTGTGTGTTAAATACAAATAATTCTAATAATTATAGAAATGATCAGTTTTGCATTTATTGAGTAGAGAGCTCTTGTCCTTTAATTAAAAAAAAAAAATTTTAAAGAAGAAGAGAATCATATTTTTGGATGGCTCAAGGGGAATAAACACACAATGAAGTAGTGTAATTGGCTTTACATGAAACTCCACTAAGAAAAAAACTTATCTGTCTTATTTTCGTATCAGTCAACCACACCTTCCCGACTTCATCCCACCCCAACTTGAATATCTGGCTCTGCCTTTACTCTTGGCCTTTGAAATCAATATCAGGGTTCTACCTACATACATTACATATATGTTTACATTACTGGGAATTGAATATATTCTCCAGGATGATGCACTAACATCATCACTAGAAGGAATAGCACTAAACACAGTATTCAAATTACTGCAGAAGACTCAATTATGTAGATTACTGTTATCGATCTTAATTCATTTACATGTACACAAGTACTCTCATGTACCAGGCAATGATACGTATTCGGTTACGAAAACCGGAATCATAACGTAGACCAAACATGAATAGAAATATACTGAAGTAGGTGGTAACCCTACTAGCTACTTAACGGTTCTTCTGTTTTCTTCTGATTTAAGTTGGCATTCTTCTGTTTTTCTTTTTGCTCTATGATGGATTCAGTAGATGGCTAACATATATAATGCTATATATAGAAAGGTGAGGTGGTGCACACTGTACAACTGCATTAATTAATTAAGCTAGTTACACCATTAAACAAATTAAGCACGATCGACAAAAGCTAGCGTTTGGATGTGCTTTCAATTTATGGAGGTTTAGAAGTCATATAATTAGCGGCTTCCAACACTCAATTGTGAGTAGTTAAAGTAGGAAGGGAGGAAAGGAAAGCAATGGAACAAAGACCAACTTGCTATGTTCCTACCTAATCATCCGCGGACGTCTATGACTTTAGTTGTAAGGTCGATTCAGCAGGCATTGGTTTATACAAATCAAAACTTAAAGACGAAATTCCTCTAAAAACATTTACTTTAAAGATCAAATCAATCCAAGATTGCTAAACAAGAAAAGGTTGTATGACAACAATGGCTTCTCAGCCCTATTAGGCCATCTCCAATCCATTCCCTCAAAAATATAATTGAAAAAAAAATTTCAAAATTTTTCTCCAACCAAACCTCAAATTGAGGGACCCCCCTCAAAAAATTTGAGGGAAGGATGTTTGATCCTCAAATTTGAGGGAAGTGAGCGAAAATCGTTAAATTTGAGGATCCACTATTCATGAATAATTTGTCTAATTAACTTACCATATTGTCTAATTAATAATTATAAATAATATAATAATTATATCATTGAACTGTTCTTGTTGAGATCTTCCAATAGATCTAATATTGAATATATTTGTTATTAGTATATTTTATTAGATTCATTTGATTAATAAAATAATATTTAAATAATTTGGCAGAAATTAATAGAATAACATCAAACTTTCTAAAATTAAAATACATTGACTTAAAAAACATTAATGTATATGATTATATTAAATAATTGTGAAGAAATAAATTTATGTAGAAATAAATAATGGTTGTTTATTATTTGAGGATTGATGGCTTGGAGATGTAAAATTTTGAGGATAACATAATATAGGAATATTCTTTTTTGAGTCCTCAAATTGAGAAATTTTTTGAGGATGGGTTAGAGATGGCGACCTTTATTACCCCCACCCAACCACGTATACTTTTTCAATTATAGTTGCATGGAACGTACAGAGTTCTTTTAAGGTCGAGGTACACTATTTGTCTTTATTTTCGGTCTTAAAGAGGTAAGGTGAGTTGGTTTGCCAAATTGCGGATATCATATGATATGTTGATACGCCATAAATCCTAATTGGAACGATACTACTTTTTTATTGAGATGCCCGATGTAACGTTCGAAACTTTGTCCACGTTTGTGAGACCCGTCTCATTACTTTAGTATTATTGTATTTATCTGGTATATGTGTGTTATAGCTGTATATTATTTTTCGTATAATTTATAGATTTTTCTAGATGCTTTCATGTAATTTCTAGAATTGTGAATAGTGCTAGTCATCATTTGATATATATAGCCTTCTCTTTCTCTCTCCTCCTTATTCTTCTTCAGTTCCATCTCTTTCTTCAATCTCTTCTCCCTCTCCTCTTCTTGGCCGAACCCTAGCCCCAGTCGTGAGCTTGCCTTGGTAGTAGTGGTAGTAGTAGTAGCTTAGTAGTGGGTTTAGGCAAGTACATCTTGCTAATGAGGAAGAACTTGCTATATTGCATTTATTTAATTTCCTTGCATTTTATTGCTCTATATTGTTCTCTATGAGTTTCTCTACATGTTTAATTCTTGGTATTTTTGGATTTGAGAACTTGGTAGGAGTAGATTTGAATCCTAAGTTTTTGGGTGTTCATAAGTTTACTTGGTTTTGATCTCTTAAAACTTGATGTTTTTAAAAACTAGTAGTTCAATGTTGACGCGTACTTGTTTTCCTGTGGTTTTGAACTTTACATTGATGGATTCAGACTTGAAATGAGAATTTCATGGAGAAAATAAGTTTTCAAACTTCAAGTTTTTTCATGGCTAAAACTTGATGTTCTGGGACGAAGGAGTTCCATGCGCCCGCTTGGCAGGCCACCAATAAAATATGTCAAATTTGCAACATTTTTAGCGACGTTTAGTTGTGACGTCACTATATTTTATAAATTTAGCGACGTTATTTTATAACGTCACAGGATGCCACTGTTAGCGACTGTCTGCGATATTTTGCGACTGCAAATAATATTATGAAATAAGATATCGCTAATTGTCGCGAGACGTCGCTATTATTTTTATTATAGTGACATGTAGCAACTTTATTTTTCATATGCCGCTAAATATTATAAAATCTGCCACGTCACTTTATGAAGTCGCTAACGTTTTTATATTGGTTAATAACGTTCATTTTTTCCCATCTCCAAAAAATTTCAAAAATTTTGAGCTCCCGCGTGACCTCTCCCCACGACCCCATTCGGCTCCACAGCTCCGACGCCGACCGTGCTCCCCCTCCGACCTCGGACACCCCCTCCTCCTCCTCCACCGAGCTCCTCCTCCTCCTCCTTCTCCTCTCCGGACATCCCCTTCTCGGTCAACCCCCTCCTCTCCGGCCACACCCTCCTTAGGTAAATCCTAACCCTAACTCGGGCACACACACACACACACGTGGACACTATCCTTAACCCTAACTCGGACACACACACAAAAATATACACACGCGGACATACTGGTCACGTCCCGATCTCGTAAGGGCCGATCGTTTTCACTTGGTCCTTACGGAACCGATCGTCCTCTCTTGGGCGCGATACAGTGCAAGCCTAAGTTGCACTTGTACAAGGCATAATACCTGCACAAGACATAAGTTAATTAGACAAAAATATACATATAGAGAGGCACAAAATTTAAATACAGAGAACCAAGTTGAACACATTTGATAGGAACACAAAATACTTTCTTTATTTAATACTTGAAGGTTGGATTACAAAGTACTTGCTTAGCTGATTACAAAAATGCCATAGATAGATAACATCCTTTTTTTACAAATCCAACAATTAGCCACAACGCCCAAGAGTCATATCCTTTTAGTAGGACCAAAATTAAAATACCTAGCAGATGAAGAGCTTGCACACTGGAGAGGAAAGCATTGGGAAGCAACACGAGCACGGTTTCGCTTGAAGGGATGCTGCTAAAGCTTCAAAATGATTGCCAAACTCTCGCTACCAGAACCTGAATATTTGTCCACAAATGTGGGTGAGTACTACAATATGTATTGGTGAGCGACCGTGGCCAAACTCACCTAGAAATTGACACTAAGTAAACATATGAAGCTAGCATAACTAATGTGTGATATTTCTAGTTGTCTAGTTTTTTTTTTAAATATTCATGCAAAGAAACACAAACAATAATCTGAACCATGTATATGATAATTATTACCCACGGCCGAACGGTTATCCCTACAACAGAAACACAAGTTAGCAATAATTTGCATATATATATATATATATATATATATATATATATATATATAACTCATGTATCTATTATTGCATCAAAACGTTAGGCTTGCAAGAAGGAAAATTCTAGCATGCGACCTAACTACATGATGGTCCCCTCCACGGGATTAGCAGTTAGGATGTACAAGCCCATCTCACTAATAGACCTATACCCTCCCGTAAGTAAGGACTTCTAGCCTCAGGGTATCTAGATCTCTCCTAGGCCGAACGATCCCCAGTGTCCCAGGAACTGCTCGAGAGATAAACCTTGTGCACAAGTTGTCTAGACCAAATGCATGAATGCAAGTTCCTATCAGATAATATGTTATCATATAGCGGTTGAATGATGAATAAGCAAGTCTATCTCTTTTCTTATTTTGAGATCAAGTCAAGATGTTTCCAGCAGTATTTCTCAATATGCAGCATACGAGGGGCAGGTAATCATTCATAATATAACTAGTAAGGTAGCAGTTCTATAATTGAAGCATGTAATAATATTTCTTTTTAGCTTATCTTGTTATTGAGGCAACATTGATTTAGTGAACTAGAGATTCTTTATTAAGACATGCAGACTAAAAGATTCATCGAAGGGCCAAAGCCACTCACTGATTGACTCAACTAGAGGATGGGGAAGCCTTATGCAACGATCACTCATTGGTTATGCATCCTGAAATTGCAACAATACTTGGTTAACATCCTTCGATCTCTTTCTCTTACGATTCGAAAAGAATGTGCAAGCGAGAAAGTGAATCATGAAAACCAAGTCATCAAAAACAAAAACAAAAACACAAAGAAACACAAAACCAAGCAGCAAAACAACCAACAAAAATTCTTGGACTAATTTCAATAGAAACTGTTCCATTAGTTTGAAGGTTTCATTGTATTTCTTCTGTATTGATTTGGCGATAAGGTTTTTCCGAGACTCGATTCTTAACCGAGTCAAAGTAACAAGTATTCCATAAGTAAGCCGCTAGAAGCGGTGCATTACAACACTAACACATGTGAACACTAACCCTAATACGAATATGGACACACAGACACATACAAACTGAGATGGTGTTGTGTATGGAATTGGATTAGAATTTGTGTGTGGAACTCGAACAAGGACACACACACACACACACACACACACACACACACACACACACACTAACCCTACCCTATATATCAGTGAGTGTATTATGTGTGAAATTGGATTGGGGATTAGTATTAAGTATAGTGTTTGTGGGTGGGACTTGAGAGTGCATATATGTGCATTGGGGTAAGTTCTCTTTTTAGTATACAAAGTTACGTGTTGAGAGAGTTATGTGCTAGTGTTGAGTATCAAGTGTTGGTGCCTAAGTATAGATGTTAGCAAGGGGTGAAAGATGTATCTTAGTATAGATATCATAGGTATGGTTGAGGATTGTAAGTAATATGATAGGGTATGTTGCTAACATTGGCAGTTGGATACTTGGTGTTGAGGTATCTTGATAGCTAATAGCATATGTATAAATTAATTAGATAGTGATATCTTAGTATCTATAGTCAAGTGTTAAGGTTTTAGGGAGATATGGATATTTTGTTAAAGTATTATGGTGATGTGTTAGTATATAGCTAGCTAATGGGTATTAGGCTAAGATATTGTAAGGTATTTATTAAATATAATCTATATTAAGTATATGATACATAATATAATATATTAGCTAGTTTAGTCTATATTAACTAGTATAACTTAGAAACCTAGTATACCAAGGTATTGACCTAGAATGACTTAAGAAATCCCTCCGACGCGGCTGCTCCCCTCGCGCGGCTCCTCCCCTCCGAAGTCCATTTACTGGAGTTTGAAATATTTGGCTCTACTTTTTGCTCTATTATTGAAAGCCATAAGACATAATTCTTCTCTTCTTTTTCATATTTTAGTCTCATGGATTTTGGCACCAGAGCATAAGGTAGAGCCAAAGGTCTCATGGCTTCTAGGTTCATTTACCTATTTTTATTAGGTTTCTAGCTAGGTCAAGATATAAGTGAGTATATTGAGTATGTGAGTGTCTACATGTTCCTTGTGGGTCATATATTTGAAAAGAAATTTTACTTCTACAAGCCTTTTTGAGGCCTTTCGAGTTTGACTTAAATAACAAAGTTTTGACCTAGAGACTGAGTTTCAAGTTAGTGTCATGGGTATTTGAAACTTTATCCTAGTATCAAGATATAAGAGAGTATCAATATATGATATTGTATATCATGGTATATGATATCCACATGAATGGCTCACAAGAAATACGTGATGACACCCATATCCTCAAATCAGAGTTGTCCACATGTCTACTAGGTTTGGAAATTAATATCAAACTTATATATTTACTTATTTTACCGATACTCATGAGTCACGATATGGATACTCACGCATCACAACTCGAATACTAACGAAATGGCCTAAATACTCACTTTGATGAATATTTGGATAATATACTTGAACGATGTCTATTCATCTTTGCAGAAGTATCTAGAATTGGATCTGAATTACTACCTGCATTATCGTTCGTAGATGTACAATTGTCATCCTGATAACATATACGGTTTGTGGGATGAATACATAAAGGGAGTAGAGCAGTTCTTGTAGTTTGTCAAGGCGTTCCCTGAGTACATGGATGATACAAAAATTAAGTATCCGTTTGTAAAATATCGTAACTTGAAATATCATCCAGAAGTGGATCTGACATATCATTTGTACTCGAGGGATTTTATTACGAATTACTATCAGTGGACCTCACACGGAGAGCTTGCGCCTTTAGCATCGAAGTAGGAGCCTTATGTGGAGCCATATATAAATGTCCATAAGCATGCTGATTTTGACGACGGGTATGTGAACATAGTTTTCGACGCTGTGGAGCCTAGTTTCAATCCGGACAATCATGAAGCAGTTAAGGAGGCACCGAATACCGATGCTACAAAATTTATGAAGTTATTGGAGAATGAAAGGACTCCATTGTATCCTGGTTGTAAGGATCATTCACCGCTAGAAGTAGTCACCAGGCTATTGACCATAAAGTCTAATTTTAATATGTCGTAAGAATGCTACACCGACTGATCGAGTTAATTATAGAGATCTTGCATGAGGGTGCTAAGTTAACTACAGACTTCTACCGGTCTAAGAGAATGATTAGATCGCTATGGATGGGATATGAGAAAATTTATTCATGTCGCAACGGGTGCATGTTGTACTATAAAGAAGACAAAGATGAAGTAGTATGCAAATTATATGGTGTTGATCGCTACAGGGCAACTGGTGCTGGAAAGACTTCCGGTGCAAGGAAGCCAACTGATTCGATGTACTACCTCCCTTTGACGCAACGGTTGCAAAGGTTATTTATGGTGAAGGAGACTGTTGAAAATATGAGTTGGCACAGGTGGGAATAGATCGAATGAGTGTTGGATCATCCATCCAATAGAAAAGAATGAAAGCACTTTGATCGAGAGTATCTTGATTTTGCTTTGGATCTGCGTAATGTCAGATTGGGGCTCTCCTCCGACGGTTTTACCCTATTTGGACTTTTGGGCTCCCAGTATTCGTGTTGGCCTGTGATTGTCACTCTGTATAACTTATCGCCTTGGATGTGCATCGTCATCTACATCGACTCATGTATCGAGTTCCGTGATGCTTACATAGGAGCAGTTTGACGCGCTATTATCTCATATTCGATACAGCTCCTCCTCCTGATTAGTAGTAGTTTTTTACATGTGTGTATTGACCCATTCATGGGAGTTTATACTTGTTATTTGTACACTTTTATTGTGTGACTTATTTATATATTTTTATTGTGTGACTGGATATTGTGTGACTACATTCGGGCCTTGGAGTTATCTCTGTATTGATTTATTTTATCATTGTTGTTGTATGATTGTACCGGTGTTAAGTGTTCCATCGAAGGGGTCGACAAACCCAGGGAATTCAATGGAGGGTTGCTCCGGGTCTATCTATTTATTTGAAATGTGATACTCATGCATGTTATACTGTGATATTGCATGCATTCATTTATTTCAGTTTTTTATTTTTCTGGTAATATTAGTGACATTTAGTAACGTTCAGTGGCGTCCTTACGAGTCGCTAATGACGTCGCTAAACTATCTTATATCGTCGTTGATCGTCACTATACATTGCTAAATATTGATGACATGGCAATTTTGTCCATGTTAGCTATTCGTTGCTGATTCTGTCCTAGTTCGTCGCTAAATTTAATGAAAATTACCGACCAAATTTCAACATCACAAATTTGGCGACACTCGACGCTAAGAGTCACCATTTTTGCGACTTTGTAACGTCACTAAATTACGTTGCTAGAACGATATTTTTCGACGTTATTTTGATCAGCGACTAGATTTTTCACGACTAAGTCCAAACGTTGCTAAATACGTCGCTACTCATTATTAGCGACATATTTTTAACATTTGGCGACACTTTCTTACATAGCTAATTTGCCTTATTCTGGTAGTGGGCGACCTGGACTTCTCGTTCTAAGTCAGCATGCGGCTATCTTGTTGGACACATGACTGAATATGCACATGCGCCCCTTGGCCTAATGCATAAAATTTGAACAAATAAATTTTTTTCTGATTTAAAAAATATTTATGCGGCCAAGTGTGTATGCAACCAAGAGGAGCATATGGTTGAGTCATCCATGCGGTCCGGATCTATGCGTTCCTCTTTCCTTTGAAAGTATGACTCAACACCGCCTTGGCACGATTTTTTATGATTTTGTCTTTTCCTTCTGACTCCTTTTCTTGACCAGTCACATCGGTCACTTCTCTGACATGACCAATCATATCAGTCGCTATCCTCACTTTGTATTTATTACTTGCCACTCACCTTGTCCCGAGGAGTGGACTTTGCATCTCCCATGCGGCCAGTGTGTTGTATGCAGCCAGCTCTTGCATGCGACCAGCTTGTTGCGTGCGACCTACTTACCCCTTGCGCATATGATTCTTGTAGTAGCTTAGCTTCTTATAATTTATTCTCTTATGGTTTAATTGTTATCCTTGTTTATCCTATTCTGTCTAATTATTATGAATGCAAGCTTTCTCTAAATTACTTATAACCCGATTCGTGACAACCTGCTAGAACCTGAAATTTCCTAAACATGGATTATATTGACACTGTTAATCTTGAACTCCCGATGCCAGACTTGTACTGATATTCCTGATAATAGCTCATCGTATCGAGTTAACCTGACATGTACCGATACTCCTAATAGTGGCTCGACGAACCATACTCCTAACATGCTAGAATTTTTTGAACTGAAATGCTTGAACTGATAAGATAATTTTTTGTGGTTGTGTGCTTTTCCTGTGCTGAATGAACTTGTCAAACTATTTTCCTGTCCATCATCATGTCTAAGGCAAATTTTTGAGCACCACGGTCAGGAATTATTAATAACATGCCCAGGATAAAAACTAGAATAATGAATTAGAGGCATCTAGAGAGATTTCTTGACTACATGTAATTTCGGTATTCTAGCGACACTTGATGGATTTGGAGCTCTCCGTCGTGAGGGGCACACTTCCAGCATGTCGTCGAGTGTTGCATTTACCTGTAAATTACTATACCTGATATAATCTATTATATGTATCCTTACGCCTGGATAACTCGGATAGTCTATAGGGCATGTGGTTATATGGAATCTTAAACTGCGTGTGTTAGTAACTAGGACTGTGATAACCCTAGTTAGCTAATGATAGCAAGCTGTAGGGCATGATTGGCCGTAATAGTTTGATTTCCAGTCTAGTCTAGTCATGTCTTGATTTGTTTAACAATTGATCCGAATACTGTAACATGAGTACTGATTTCAGATATCCTTGTTTAATACTCATGAACTGTTTAACTATTATTTTATTTGCTGCACTTATTTAACTGTTCCTTGTGTTATTTCTTACTAATTTGTCTGTATGCTGGTTTTAGTTCCTAATTTGGCTCCCTTGTGGTACTTGTTATTTTGGGGTCTGATCCCACTGGTTTTGTATGGCCAGATTTTGGAGCAGGATCACAGGATCTTTCGTACTTTCTGTCTCAAGATGGTGAACACAGGATGTCACGACCCGCACCCGAAAATTGGGCATGAGCCGTGGGTACGTCCAGCCTATGCCGCAGAATCGGCGGTAGAACGCTGTAAAGGTCCGTTCTAGGTCAACCAACTATCTAGATAACTCACAGAAAAATCGGCCATGACCTCTCCAAAAAGGAGGGCAACCACGAAATATATATGTATCAATAAATCCTCTCCAAAAGGAGGGCAACCACGTAATATATATAATCTCTCAATCACAATAACTAGGGGAAGAAATAAAGCACGATATGATATCAAAAAGGAAACCAAACCAAAGAGAGCATGACAATATCCAAAAATATACAGTCAAAGGCCAAAATAGCTACAATATCTCACGGCATCAAAAGAATAAGTATAATCATCCAAAATAAAACACTGGGAACAACCCAGGAAACCCACCTAGCTAACTAGGGCGCTAACGGCGTCTCCTCGGCGCACTCCTCGATCTCGGGGTCACAACAGTCGTCAACACCCGACCCGTAGAACGTCGGGCAATAGTCCTCAGGATCCTCTGGAAAAAATATGCCCAGTCAGGACTGGAGCGAAGTACATAACTCTGAAAGCAACTCCAAATACATGGTAAGGTGTATATGACGAGCAATAGAAAAGTATACAAGATGCACAGGAAATAAATATATGCTGGAGCACAATAAGTAGCTACAATGTAAACTGGAGAACAATACAAGTAGTAGAAAAGTAACTGCAGGTGAGAAACATGAATACTGGCTAAGTGCCTTGAGCACAAGTTCGTTATGTGATCGGCTTAGGTTGCACATGAGAATTACTACGATAACTCCGTTATGCGTGAGTTGCATAACCGACATACACATGAATACTGTTTGGCTTTGATCACATAACCAACTCCTACTCCCCTCCCCCACTAATACCATTGGATCCAACCACAACACGCTACGTACATGATAAGTAGCTCGCGCACATGAAGGCGAGAGCACAAGAAGCACATGATAGCACATGAGAATCAATACCCGAAGCACATGATGAAATACACGTGATAGAGTACCCGCTGAACACGGTAAGGGGGATAGCATCTCATGACGGGATCCACTAGTACCAGCTCGTGTAATAATGTGTCAGAATCAAGTATTACAGTTCTAGAACAGGTGATATAAACGCTATCATGAAATAGAAACTATCAGAGGTAGGTACTCGCCTGATGTCCTGAGCAACTGATGAGAATCGAGATCCGGACCGGTGTTGCAAGGACCTATTGCAAAAAGCAAGGATTAAACAGGGTTCTAAGGATTTAAACTGATATAAAATAATTAAAAATAGGCTTCTAGGGCTATTCTAGGTCGAACGGGTCAAACCGATGAAAATTGGGTCAAAAAGTCAACCCGATGTCCAAAAAGTCAACTCTAGGTCAAAACTAGGTCAAACATTGACTTTTACAGTCAACGAGGACAATTATGGTCAAAGCTAGGTCAAACTAGGGTGCCCCTGAAATTCTAGGTCAAACCGAGCTCATTAAGCTGCTGCTGCCTCTGCTGTAGTTTGGTCCTCCCCCCTCTTCCATCACACAAACACACACACACACACTCCTATACATATATATATCACCCTATATATATATATATATATATATATATATATATATATATATATATATATATATATATATACATACATATATCTCTAGATATATACTACTAGATATATATATATATATATATATATACACACACTTATATCTATACTCTAACACTCACACTAACACACTCACAAACACACTAATACACACACACACACACACACTCTTAAACACACATCAACACACACACACACACATATATAAATATACATAGCTATATATATATATCAACACCTGTATATATATATATATATATATATATATATATATATATATATACACTCTCAAATATATATATATACACATAAATACATACATATATATATATATATATATATATATATATATATATATATATATATATATATATATATATATATATATATATATATATATATATTTGAGAGTGTATATATATATATATATATTTGAGAGTGTATATATATATATATATATATATATATATATATATATACACACACACAAGCACACTTACACATATACATATACATATATATATATATATATATATATATATATATATATATATATATATATATATATATATACACATAGACATATACATACACAAGCACATAGATATAAATACACACATATATATATACATACAAACACATATACATATATATAAATATATATAAATATATATATATATATATATATATATATATATATATATATATATATATATAGACACACACATAAATATATATATATATATATATATATATATATATATATATATATATATATATATATATATATATATATATATATATATATATATATATATATATATACACAAATACACCTACACAACACACAAACAACACGCCCAACGACCCCGACACTCACCAACACCCTAAAATATATAAAATATAACCCGAGAACTCTAGCACACACTCCCCGATACTAACCCAACGCACGCACAAGCCCGAAACGAGGAAACCAAGTCGAAATGGCCGTTCGGTCATTTCGACAAACACGTGGTGCGCGATTCGGAAAACCTCCTAAAACGCACACCAAACGAACTCGGAATTGACCCAAAATTTATTCACGCGCTCTAAACGATGCCTAAATCCTAGAAAAAGTGCTTCCGCATCGATTCTAGGCCCGTGGCGGAAACGCACATGCACTTAGAATCGGCGACGACAAAAAACCCCAATTTTGCTCGAAACGCTCGTTTCTCCGCGACACGACTTCCCGTGTCCGAACGAAGACACGCACTCACCCTCAAGACACCCGACAACGTCTACCTAGGTCCGTCTAACCTAGCGCATCACCCAAAATTGGGCCAAATTCGGATTCCACCCGAATCGACACAAAACCTAATGTCAAAGTCTCTAAACTCAACCAAACTAGTTCCAACTTCCTCCCACAGGTAGGCTTAAGGTCTAGGAAGGTTTTACAACACTAATTATACTACATAAAAGTAATTATCAAGGGGAAAGTTAGGGTTTACCTCTTGGGAGTTGAAATCCCAAGGCCAAAGTCTCCGATCTACTTGGAATCACCTCCCTCAAGCTCCAAGCCTCCAATTCTAGCCTCCACACTAAATCTAGGCTCCTCACACCTAGGTTAGGGAAAATGTAAGGTTAGGGTTAGCATAAGGAGAAGGAATGGGAGAAAGAAGGAAGAAAAATGGAAGAAGGACTCACCTTGAAGAAGAAGGAAGAAGAAAGAAGAAGTGAAGAAGAAGTGGAAAATAAAGAAGAGGGGGAAGGGGCTGCTCCTTGCTGCTGCTCATGGTCGGGTGTGGGGGTAGGTAGGGCCGGCCACTATGAAATAAATAGGGTTTACATGAAGGAAAGTCCAAAATGCCCTCCCGCAACTCGGTTTTGGGTTTTGGGTTCCAAAATCACTCAAACTAGCTCCAAATCTCTCCCACTAACCCACTAAAAATATAATAAATATTTCTAAGCCCCAAAATAATTCTCACAAGGGTGTGGGCTGGGTCGGACATGGGTCCACTAGGGTCTGACATGGGTCCAGGCTAGCCAAAACCCTAAAACAATTATTAAAAAATAATATAAGCACTAAATAAATATAAATATAATTAATTAAATATAATACACAATTTATCAAATAAAAATAAAAAAAATAATCCTATTTTCTAGAATCGGGTAGTGACAAGCCTACCCTCCTTAAAATAATTTTGTCCTCGAAATTAAAAGACGAAACTAAGACAGGAATGCAAAAAAAGAACCATACCTCAGGGCTCGAAGAGATAGGGGTATCGCTCGCGCATTTCATCCTCCCTCTCCCAGGTCGACTCACCTGGAGAGTGATACCTCCACGCGACGCAAACCAAGGGAATAGTCTGGTTCCTCAACACCTTCTCCCGCCGATCCAGAATCTTCACCGGCTGCTCTGGATAGCTAAGAGTAGGGCCCACCGCGATCTCTGAGTGATCCAATACGTGACTGGGATCCGTCACGTACCGTCTCAACTGTGATACGTGGAACACATCATGAACTCCCTCCAGTGTAGGCGGCAACTCAAGCCTATACGCCACGGCATCAACCCTCTCAAGAATACGGAAGGGTCCGACGAAACGTGGGCTAAGCTTCCCATCTCCACCGAAGCGAATAGTGCCCCGCATCGGAGAAATCCTCAGGAACATCAGATCTCCAACCTAGCACAAACAAGGTCTCAGCACTTAGTCTAAAGCAAGCAATCACAAGCAAACACAAAAACAAAATCTAAATTCTAAGCTATACCTCGAACTCCAAAGGTCTCCGGTGGCTATCGGCCCAATGCCGCTGCCTGTCCTGCGCCACCCGAAGTAAATCTCTAATGAGCTTAACCTTCTCCGCTGCATCAACCACCATCTCCGAGCCAAGCAAAGCTCTCTCGCCTACATCATCCCATGATAACGGAGTGCGACACCTCCGTCCATACAACGCCTCAAAAGGTGACATCTCGATACTGGCTTGGTAGCTGTTGTTGTAAGCAAACTCTACCAAGTGCAAGTGATCCTCCCAAGAGCCTCTGAAATCCAAAACACAAGTGTGAAGCATGTCCTCAAGTGTCTGAATGGTCCTCTCTGACTGACCATCTGTCTGCGGGTGATATGCACTACTAAACTTGAGCTGGGTGCCCAAGCTAGCCTGCAGACTCCTCCAGAAATGCGAAGTAAAGCGACTGTCCTGATCTGATACTATGCTCACAGGAACTCCATGCAGTCTGACTATCTGGCGTACATACATCTCTGCTAGTCTCTCTGTAGACGTACCCACTTTGAATGGTAGAAAGTGGGCCGATTTGGTCAACCTGTCCACGATGACCCAAATCGCATCCTTCCCGCCTGGAGAACGGGAAAGTCCAGAAACAAAATCTATGGTCACATGCTCCCATTTCTACTCTGGAATAGGTAACGGCTGGAGTAATCCTTCTGGCCTCTGCCTCTCCGCCTTCACCTGCTGGCACACTAAGCATCGGGATACGAAGCGTGCTACCTCCCGCTTCATCCCGTACCACCATACAAGTTGTCTCAGATCTCTATATATCTTGTTGGCACCTGGATGCATAGAGTACTGGGATCGATGCGCCTCCTGGAGAACCTCCTCGCGCAACGACCCACTCGGCACACACAACCTGGTACCGTGCCGCAAAGAACTATCATCAGCAATGGTGAAGTCATCTGACAATCCCATCTGAACCTGCGCCTTGATGCTCCTCAGGAACTCATCCTCAAACTGTGTAGCCCTGATCCGGTCTACCAACTCTGACTGAATCTGCAGTCCCCACATCTGCATCTCAACTCCAGGCACTATCACCTCAATGCCCAAGCTCTCTAGATCTGCCAGAAGATAACGATCTATAGTCAGGCACATAGCTACCGGATACCTGCTCAACGCATCCGCAACTACGTTCGCCTTCCCTGAATGATACTGTAACGATATGTCGAAGTCTTTCATCAACTCCAACCATCTCCTCTGCCTCATGTTCAGCTCTTTTTGGGTAAACATATACTTCAAGCTCTTGTGGTCTGTGAAGATCTTCACACGCTCTCCGTATAAATAGTATTTCCATAACTTCAGAGAAAAGATGACCGCTGCCAACTCTAAATTGTGGGTAGGGTAGTTCTTCTCATGAGGACTTAATTACCTGGAAGAATAGGCAATCACCCTCCCATTCTGCTGCAACACACAACCCAATCCCTTCCCCGATGCATCACTATAGATAGTGAATCCTGCAGAACCTGATGGCAACGTCAACACTGGAGCTGTCGTCAACCTCCTCTTTAGCTCATCAAAGGCAACCTGGCACTCCTCTGACCAAACAAACTCCACGTCCTTCCGAGTCAGCCTGGACAACGGCTCTGCAATCCGAGAAAAATCCTGAACAAATCTCCTGTAGTAACCTGCCAGTCCCAGGAAACTCCTGACCTCGGCTACTGAACTCGGAGCACTCCATGCCTCAACTGCCATGATCTTTCTCGGATCCACCGAGATACCCTCTCCAGTCACCACATGACCAAGGAATTCAACCTTGTCAAGGAAGAACTCACACTTCGAAAGCTTTCCATAAAGCTTCTCCTTCCTGAGAGTCTCCAACATTATCCTCAGATGCTCCTCGTGCTCATCTGGGGTCTTCGAATACACCAAGATATCATCTATAAATACCACCACAAACCTGTTCAGATGCTGATGGAACACCTTGTTCATCAGATTCATGAACACTGCCGGGGCATTAGTCAACCCAAACGGCATCACCAAGAACTCATACTGTCCATATCTGGTCCGAAAAGCTGTCTTCGAAATATCCTCCTTCCTGACCTTCACCTGGTGGTAGCCTGTCCTCAGATCAATCCTGGAAAACACCCTCGCTCCGCTCAACTGTTCAAAAAGATCATCAATACGCGACAGCGGATACTTGTTCTTGATTGTGAGGCTGTTCAGAGCCCTGTAGTCGATACACATCCGTATCGACCCATCCTTCTTCGGCACAAAAAGTACCGGAGCACCCCATGGAGAAGAACTAGATCTGATAAATCCCTTATCCTGAAGCTCATCCACCTGCTTCTTCAACTCTATCAGCTCACTGTTGCTGACTCTATATATGTGCTGGGATATTGGCTCCGCGCCTGGCACCAAGTCTATAGAGAACTCCACATCTCTGTCCAGAGGTAACCCTGGCAACTCCTCCGGAAAGACATCCATGTACTTCTCTATCAGTGGATGTAGCAACCTCGGCTCTGCCACCAGGGCTCCGCAGAAGACTCCCTCGGTCTGCTCTGCTGCTCCCCTGGCAAACTGAAACTCTGGCTCACCTGGCGGACTAAACAAAACTATGCCTCCACGATAATCTATACTAGCACAATGCGTACTCAACCAATCCATCCCGAGTATAATATCGTAGCTCGGAAGTGGCATTACGAGTAGGCACACACTCAACTCCCGGCCTCCCAAGGTAACTCTCCGGTCTCTGCAGACATCACGGACTAGGATGATACCACCCCCGGTCGTGATCTTGCAGAGTCTAGCTAAAGGTTCAGCAACAAGATGGTGTCTAACAGCAAAAGATACAGACACAAAGCTATAGGAAGCACCGGAATCAAATAAAGCAAGAGCTGAAATAGAATCAAGAAGAATAGAACCTGAGATAACATCACCAACTGGCTCAGCCTCTTCTACTGTCAGGGCAAAAGCTCGCCCCTGCTGTCCTCCTCGGTGCTGCTGCTGGTGCTGGGTGAACCTCTGCTGCTAAGTCTGCAAAGGCTGACCTCTCTACTGCGCTGCAGGTGCTCTGGCTGGTGCCCTTTGAGCGGCTCCTCCGCCCTGAGATGTACGGGCAAGCGCTGAAGGACAATCCTTCAGCTGGTGATCTGCTGTGCCACACAATAAACATATGCCCAGCCTTTTTCTGCATATGTCCCATCCGTGCCCTGGCTTCCTACAGAAAGGGCAAACGATGGGCTGCCTCTGGCCCTGCTGCTGACCCTGCCTCTGTTGCTGGGGCGCACGACCCTGACCCTGGTGCTACTGGGTCTGCTGGAATGGCCTCTTGGCTGGGCCTGCACTGCTACCTGCTCCTGAAGCATCTCTACTCCTCTTCGTCTTCAGCTCTAGGTCATCCTCAGCTCTCTGTGCGTCGCTGACAATCTGCTCGAAGGTCATCTCAAGATCGCTCCTAGTCAAGGACTTGACCGCCATGACCAAGCCCTTGCGGAACTTCCGCGCCTTTGCTGCCTCAGACAACCCCTCAACAAATCTGCCCAGACGGCAGAACTCCGCTGCATACTCGTCCACTGACATACTCCCCTGGACGAGCGCCTCGAACTGACTCTCTAAGGCACTGAGAGCCACATCCGGGAAGAACTTCTCCTTGAAAAGCTTCTTGAAAGCCTCCCAAGTCAGTCCCGGAACTGCTATCCGCGTATCCGTGTGAAACCAAGTGAGGGAAAGGTCGAACATCTGGCTGCCCGCTGCCTCGATCTGCATGCTGGCTGGGATCATCGCCAGCCTGAAAATGCCCTCTATATGCTCGATCCAGTCGTCGGCGTACAGGATCCCCTCTGTACCGCGAAACTCCTTAGGCTGCATCCTCTGAAAATCGATAATAGTACCCGGCCTAGGATACTGAGCCTGCTCTGGCTGTGGCTGGATCTGAGCCACTCTGTCGACCGCTGTCATAGCCACCTGATGAGCATTCTCAATGCCCATCCTCATAACATCTGCCTGACGGTGCTGCACATCCATCATCTCTCGGAAGAATGCGAACAACTGCGTAGCATCCACTGGCACGGGAGGTGGTGGAGGAGGTACCACCGGAACAATTGGGGTGACTCTCGGATTAATGGGAGTAAGGGGATCTCCGAGAGAAACTGACGCTCCCTCAACCGCAGGAGTGGCGAGTGGAGCAGTAGCGGCTGCCGAAAGTCGAGCAGGTCGAGAGGTGGCAGACCTCTCGGTGGCAGCTGCTGGGACGGTACGCTAAGATCTGGTCTTCGGAGGCATCCTGAACACAGATCAAAAGAAGTCAATATAGTGCAAGAAACGATAACATCAATGAAGGACAGTAATATTGCAAAAGAAAACAATTTTCAGAAAAATTAAAGATAGCAAAAGAAATCAGGGAGGGTCCTAGTTGTGATTGAGCACACTCTCTCTCAGCCTATATCCTATATCCTATTGCACGTAAACCTAAAAACTAGACCTGCATGGGCCACCACCAAAAATGTGTCACGACCCGCACCCAAAAATTGGGCATGAGCCGTGGGTACGTCCAGCCTACGCCGCAGAATCGGCGGTAGAACGCTGTAAAGGTCCGTTCTAGGTCAACCAACTATCTAGATAACTCACAGAAAAATCGGCCATGACCTCTCCAAAAAGGAGGACAACCACGCAATATATATATATCAATAAATCCTCTCCAAAAGGAGGGCAACCACGCAATATATATAATCTCTCAATCACAATAACTAGGGGAAGAAATAAAGCACGATATGATATCAAAAAGGAAACCAAACCAAAGAGAGCAAGACAATATCCAAAAATATACAGTCAAAGGCCAAAATAGCTACAACATCTCACGACATCAAAAGAATAAGTACAATCATCCAAAATAAAATACTGGGAACAACCCAGGAAACCCACCTAGCTAACTAGGGCGCTAACGGCGTCTCCTCGGCGCACTCCTCGATCTCGGGGTCACAACAGTCGTCAACACCCGGCCCGTAGAACGTCGGGCAATAGTCCTCAGGATCCTCTGAAAAAATATGCCCAGTCAGGACTGGAGCAAAGTACATAACTCTGAAAGCAACTCCAAATACATGGTAAGGTGTATATGACGAGCAATATAAAAGTATACAAGATGTACAGGAAATAAATATATGCTGGAGCACAATAAGTAGTTGCAATATAAACTGGAGAATAATACAAGTAGTGGAAAAGTAACTGCAGGTGAGAAACATGAATACTAGCTAAGTGCCTTGAGCAAAAGTTCGTTATGTGATCGGCTTAGGTTGCACATGAAAAATACTACGATAACTCCGTTATGCGTGAGTTGCATAACCGACATACACATGAATACTGTTTGGCTTTGATCACATAACCAACTCCTACTCCCCTCCCCCACTAATACCATTGGATCCAACCACAACACGCTACGTACATGATAAGTAGCTCGCGCATATGAAGGCAAGAGCACAAGAAGCACATGATAGCACATGAGAATCAATACCCGAAGCACATGATGAAATACACGTGATAGAGTACCCGCTGAACACGGTAAGGGGGATAGCATCTCATGACGGGATCTACTAGTACCAGCTCGTGTAATAATATGTCAGAATTAAGTATTACAGTTCTAGAACAGGTGATATAAACGCTATCATGAAATGGAAACTATCAGAGGTAGGTACTCGCCTGATGTCCTGAGCAACTGATGAGGATCGAGATCCGGACCGGTGTCGCAAGGACCTATTGCGAAAAGCAAGGATTAAACAGGGTTCTAAGGATTTAAACTGATATAAAATAATTAAAAACAGGCTTCTAGGGCTATTCTAGGTCGAACGGGTCAAACCGGTAAAAATCGGGTTATAAAGTCAACCCGAGGTCCAAAAAGTCAACTCTAGGTCAAAACTAGGTCAAACGTTGACTTTTACAGTCAACGAGGACAATTATGGTCAAAGCTAGGTCAAACTAGGGTGCCCCTGAAATTCTAGGTCAAACCGAGCTCATTAAGCTACTAAACTCACAAACTCGCCTAATCGAGATACCGGGATACCCTCGGTATCCGATACCTCGCCCTAGGCCACGCACCCCGCCTAAACCCGCTAAAACCTATGCTAGCATGCGTAAATATATATACATAAACATATAAAAATTATTTCAAAACATATCCTAGGCTATTGCTCAAATACCCCGCTCGAAACTCAATACCTTGGATATCTCAAGGTATTGAGATACCTCGGTATCTCAAGGTATTGAGATACCGCTCTCAAACCCCTCTAACTAGCTATCTAACTAATAATTATATACCTAATTATTAATCTAGGCTAGGAAATATATATATCTACCATATTTATATATATCTAAGTATCTATATACATATATATATAGATATCCACACACATATACATATACCCCTTTACCTTACCCTACGCATAAATATATTACTAACTATAATATATATCTAGCTCTAGGTATATATATTTATGTATATCTATGCATATAGATATAGGTATCTACCATATATCTACCTATCTATCTATCCATAGATATATCTATCTATGTATCTACTTATCTATCATACTATCTATTTATCCATCTATCTAGTTATCTAGATCTAGATCTATATACTAATATCTATCTAGTTATCTATCTATTAACTACCTAACTACCTCTCCCTCTACCTCGCTACTACCCGCTGCTCGAGCTTACCTTTACTGCTGCTGCTGCTCCCTGTTATTCTTGCTGCTGCTGGTGCTTCTTATTCCTGCTGCTGCTGCTCCTTATGCTGCTATTGCTGCTGCTGGCTGCTCCTTCTACTGCTGCTGCTGTGCTGCTGCTGCAGTGCAGCAGCAGCTGCTGCCTCTGCTGCAGTTTCGTCCCCCCCCCCCTCTGCCATCACACAAACACACACACACACACACTCCTATACATATATATCACCCTATATATATATATATATATATATATATATATATATATATATATATATATATATATATATATATATACACACACACACTTATATCTACACTCTAGCACTCACACTAACACACTCACAAACACACTAATATACACACACTCTTAAACACACATCAACACACACACACACATATAAATATACATAGATATATATATATATATCAACACCTATATATATATATATATATATACACATACACACACACACACACACACACACATATATATATATATATATATATATATATATATATATATATATATATATATATATATATATATATACACACACAAGCACACTTACACATATACATATATATATATACACATAGACATATACATACACAAGCACATAGATATAAATACACACATATATATATATACATACAAACACATATACATATATATAATATATATATATATATATATATATATATATATATATATATATATATATATATATATATATATATAGACACACACATAAATATATATATATAGACACAAATACACCTACACAACACACAAACAACACGTCCCACTCACGCCCAACGACCCCGACACTCACCAACACCCTAAAATATATAAAATATAACCCGAGAACACTAGCACACACTCCCCGATACTAACCCAATATACGCACAAGCCCGAAACGAGAAAACCAAGTCGAAATGGCCGTTCGGTCATTTCGACGAACACGTGGTGCGCGATTCGGAAAACCTCCTGAAACGCACACCAAACGAACTCGGAATCGGCCCAAAATTTACCCACGCACTCTAAACGATACCTAGATCCTAGAAAAAGAGCTCCCGTATTGATTCTAGGCCCGTGGCGGAAATGCACACTCACTTAGAATCGGCGACGACGAAAAACCCCAATTTCGTCCGAAACGCCCGTTTCTCCGCGACACGACTTCCCGTGTCCGAACGGAGATACGCACTCACCCTCAAGACATCCGACAATGTCTACCTAGGTCCGTCTAACCTAGGACATTATCCAAAATTGGGCCAAATTTGGATTCCACCCGAAATTGACACAAAACCTAATGTCAAAGTCTCTAAACTCAACCATACTAGTTCCAACTTCCTCCCACGGGTAGCTTAGGGTCTAGGAAGGTTCTACAACACTAACTACACTACAAAAAAGTAATTAGCAAGGAAAAAGTTAGGGTTTACCTCTTGGGAGTTAAAATCCCAAGGCCAAAGTCTCCGATCTACTTGGAATCACCTCCCTCAAGCTCCAAGCCTCCAATTCTAGCCTCCACACTAAATCTAGGCTCCTCACACCTAGGTTAGGGAAAATGTAAGGTTAGGATTAGCATAAGGAGAAGGAATGGGAGAAAGAAGGAAAAAAAATGGAAGGACTCACCTTGAAGAAGAAGGAAGAAGAAAGAAGAAGTGGAGAAGAAGAAGAAGTGAAGAAGAAGTGGAAAATGAAGAAGAGGGGGAAGGGGCTGCTCCTTGCTGCTGCTCACGGTCGGGTGTGGGGGTAGGTAGGGCCGGCCACTATGAAATAAATGGGGTTTACATGAAGGAAAGTCCAAAATGCCCTCCCGCAACTCGGTTTTGGGTTTCGGGTTCCAAAATCACTCAAACTAGCTCCAAATCTCTCCCACTAACCTACTAAAAATATAATAAATATTTCTAAGCCCCAAAATAATTCTCACAAGGGTGTGGGCTAGGTCGGACATGGGTCCACTAGGGTCTGACATGGGTCCAGGCTAGCCAAAACCCTAAAACAATCATTAAAAAATAATATAAGCACTAAATAAATATAAATATAATTAATTAAATACAATACACAATTTATCAAATAAAAATAAAAAATAACCCTATTTTCTATAATCGGGTAGTGACACAGGAGCATCCGAGGACATGAGTGGATTTCTTCTTCATCACCCACTTGATCTTGTACTTATACTTTTGAGGCATTTAGCCCCCGAGCACATGTTTAGCTCGTGTTTTGGAACTTAATATTCTAGCCTGCGGGCCTACATGTAAAGCATATTCTAGAATATAGCTAGAGCTGATCATGTAATATTGTACTTGCTAGTTCTTCATTTTGTAACTAACTTCATGATCATCTTTGCATTTATAGTTTGGGATGCCTTACTATTATATGTTGGTGATCATACATCTTGTAACTTGTTGCTTGCTTGAGATTGAGACACCTAGGACTCTTGACCCAGAAATGACTGCTGGATTGTAGGGTAAACCCTCACATGTCTAGACAGTCGTGACCGTATCTCGGGGTGTTTAGTACTCTGGTATACGTAGCTAGCTTTGTCCGCCTCCGCTCTCCAGTATTCTGATTTTGGGGCATGACAACGTTGCGTTGTATGCCTTTTAGGCCAACTACCTCCAACTCCCTTCATTTATAAATGGAAGTAATAATATGCTCCCAACTCCTACAATTTATAAATCCTAATTGGAACGATACTAGTTACTTGTTCAAATATAGAAAAAAAAAATCTTATGCATAACATAGGAAAATTTAAAATTATTAGTTTACTTTGTTCAATAAGATTACTTCTCTATAAGATGTAAAACTTGCCTTTTCTTAGTTGTACATCAACTTGGAACACACATTCCGAACAAATGATACAATGATCGTTGCGAAATCAAAACATGTAAATATACTATCAAATAAAATGACAAATGGGATAGAACCTTCATATATAATAACAAAAACATCGTAACAGCTCATAAGGTCATTATCTTTTCTGCATAAGCAACTTGTAAAAGAGATAGGTGGCTCATAAGCAATTAAAAACAACATTGGCATCAAACTACAAAGTCAAATTTATGAAAAAAATTTAAACTCCAATTGACAAGCGATTTTAAGTTTTTTTTCCCAGCTTATTTTCCATTGCAATAAGAATCTCATAATTCAAAAGCAATTTTGTAGTGAGACTTCATTAATTAATTCATATCTCCAAATTTAGTGATCCGTACCGAGTGCCATAGCGTTCTAGATCGAAAATGTGCTCAGTACGCATCCCATACAAATTTGATGGGGGTTTATATATATTCAGCCAGTAATGGTTAGATGTGTTCACACACAATAGAAAAAATTCAACTTCCTTTGTTGTTTTAGTCCCGCATCGACTGGGTCAAGGCATGTGAAGATGCTTATATTAATATTTTCCTCTTGCTCCCTTGTGTGGGTAACCCTATGGACCACACGCACGCGCCACCACTGTCCGCCCTGACTCGGTCCGGTTTCAACGCACGTAACGAGTGCGGGTATGCACCAACATCTGCGGGAGCAAAATGTCGATTCAATTTTTTCTTGAGATTCGGGTTGAGGCCCTAAGCTTCTTTTTTCTCTTCATTCCTTTTAATTTTTGACCATTTCTCTCTGAAATTTTCCCCTGTCCGTTGCCAAGTTCAAATCCGTTTTTCGTGGCCATATTAACAACACGTATTTTTATGATTAATTATTTTAGGCTTTCTCTATCTTTCTGAACGACGGAAAACATCTATTATACGAGAAACCTAAGTTTTCTCTTTCCACTTCTCACGTGCAAAAGCGAAAGCAATATTTTGTTCTTTAGTTTCGTGCTCTAGATAAAACTAAGTTCGGATCACTTTTTCGAAGTTGTGTGCAATAAGAAAAGTCGGTAGTACGAAAATTTTACCACTAGGAGAATTCAAAAAAAGTCTGCACATAGATCTTGGATAAACTCTTAGGGCAGTACATAGTGGACAACTTTTCTATAGGCCAGTAATACTAGATATTTTTATTTTGTTTACAGATTTTAAAAAGTAAAAGAAGAAAGTGTTTTGATAACAGTAACTTTGGTAAATGCCTCTACATTTAGATTTAATAGGGAGGAGCAAAAGAAAGTTCTCATTAACTATATTGTTCCAGTTGCTAAACTTCTAGAAAGCAATAATACATATGGCTCCCGCAACTCAAAGTCTCAAACCAAATAATTTCAATAGATGTTTCAATCAATATAACTCTGGAATCTCTCTTACTCCGAAGCATGAGTGATTACTATCGTCTTGCTAAGCACAATATAACATATTTGATGAGGTTATCACTGTCCAGCAATAACTTAATAAATAGTTAACTTCATCAGTTTCCCTGCAATCTCAGTTTAAATTCAGTAAAAACTAGCTAAATACTGCACTACTACATTATAATTTCATTATTTCAGGCAGACCTAGAGTTAGGAGAGCCAAATGATATACAATACTGATTAAGTGACATGACAGCATATTTTTAGGCTCATGATAAAGACATTACAAAAATGACTCGGGACTAGTCCAGTATTGGTGCTAGTCCAGTTAGAATTTTTTTTACTCAGGCTAGTCCAAATTTTACTAGGACTGCTCACCCTGTTAACCTCCCTCTTCCTGCTACTCCACCACACCTCCCTCCGGCCTCTCCTCCTCCCTCCTTTGGCGTCATTGACCTCGCCATCGACCGCGTCGCCGCCATCGAGCCGCACCTCAAGCACCTTTCCGTCGGCTCTGTCACGAATACGATGAAGAAGAAGCAGCGTGCGGGAGGCTGCGCGCGGCGGAGACATGTGCTCGCGGGGGGCTGCGTCTACGCCTCGCACCGACGACGGCGACAACAACAACAGCAGAAGCGGCAGCAGCAGCAGCAACAACAACGGAGGCGGACGTGTGCGCCTACGCCTCGCCGATGCCCCCACGCGCGCGCCTTCGCCTCCTCCCCCGCCTCCCGCCGCCGTCTCCTCCTCCTCCTCCCGCTCCTCCGCCGCCGCCCCCGTGCCTCCGCCTCCTCCTCCTCTCTCGTCTCCTTCCAATCAAAACTGTCAAAATTTTGACAGTCCTTCCAATTAGGACTGTCAAAATTTTGACAATCCTGATTATAAAAAAAGTTAATTGAAAGTGTACAGTCCGGCAAGTAATTTTTCGGAGTGACAAATTTGTAATTATCAATGGTAAAAAATTGGACTGTCCTGAGTATTTTTTGTAGTGTCTTTATCAAGAGCCTATTTTTAATGCAGAAAATTTGACGCAAAACATCAAACTTTGATAAAATTGTTCTAACGGAACAATATTTGCTAAAATGCAATACTAACAAGAGCATTAAAATATTCTTCGAAAGAGCATTTTGAATGAAAATAACTTATTTGAAATGACATTTCCAATACAAAAATCTAAAGTTTAAGAAAGTAATTTATATTATGCTTTGTTTTAATATTTTTTTTAAGAGAAACGTCTATTCAAATAGCATTTTTTGTCAAAAAAAATGTACTCTGCATGAACGTTTTAAGTAAAAAAAAGTTATCTTCTATAAAAGGTCATTGGGATAGACGTTTATATATATATATATATATATATATATATATATATATATATATATATATATATATATTATCAAACAATCTCAATTATATTTTTTTTAATCATATAGTTATAAAATAACCAATAAAGTTGATGCCATGTCAGCATGCTTTACAATCACATAATTCAAATAAAAAAAATGTGTGGCTGATATTTTTTGATACAATAATAATACAATATTCCGTTATATATATATATATATATATATATATATATATATATATATATATGTGGGGGCGGGTGGATCAAAAGATCCGTTTTCGGAGTTTCGTTCTCCCCTCGTTCGTCGGATCGGAACATCTGCGCACGCGTCCATATGAGGTCCGCTCGATCCAATGGTCGGAAGCGATTGGACTCCCGCGAAAGTCATATATATATATATATATATATATATATATATATATATATATGAAGTAGCGCATGCTCCACATGAACGACGTTTGAGGACCAACAGTAGCAAGCTACCACAATAGATCCTTCCCCTAAAAAAATGTATAATTGAATATCATTGTGAGGACTTGGCCCACGTATTGGATATTAAACTGATAAGAACATATATTACTTCAAGCTAACTAGAAAAATTACAGATGTATTTTGATGTTATATATATAGGAGGTTGTGGGTTAAACTATTCTTATAAAGAAATTAATATAGAAAATTTTGAAACCACAACCTATCAAAATACATCTGTAATAAATTACGTCACAAGCTAACTAAAAAATCACAAGCTAATTACAAATTCTATGTATTCTAATGTTAAAAATACATATACATATAATATATATGTATATAAAAAAATTTTAAAAAAAATGGTAAAAAGAAGTTTATTGGTGCGACGTTTTTTTTCAGCAGGATAAGCTATTTTTGTTTCTAATTTTCATAATCATTTCATACGTATTTCCCAGGATACGTATTTCTGATTGACGTTTATATTCTTTTTGTCGTAAATTTTAAATAAGTTTGTGCACAACGTCAACAAACTTCGAAATCTATCTGTGAAATTTTCTGTTTTAAATATGTATATATTACTTGTTTAAATATGTAGACATATCGGTGGCGATATATATTTTTTTTTTTTCTTCCTGAAAGAAACGAACTTCGATATTGTGCTCTGATGCCCACGTCGTTTTTTCCTATGGCGTAAGTGAAGCATCGCGAGGAGTGTCGGTACTGCCTCTGATTTCTTCCGTGTCCACCGGTCCTAACCATACAATAAATAATGAATAGTTTGCCCAATCAAGAAGATCCTCATGAGGAACTATGGCCTCGTTTGATTATTTAGTCCAAACTTATAATATTCTATGACCAAGTTCCGTAATTAGGACGGTCATTGACCTCTCTTCCCCTAAATTTGCTACGTAATATCAGGAGAGTATATATACTCGATCGATATCATGCATGTAGGCGAGTGACTCTAAGATTAATGGAGTCAGATCGGCGCGATTAGCGGATGATCTTAGTGATCAGAGAGCAAATCAAAGTCTAAACGACACTATAATTGAATTGATCACGTCCTCCTGCTTTTTTCTAACCTATGAGCAGCTAGAAGAAGATGGAACTATAAGATTAGAGGGGAGCCAGAATTATAGTTTATTCTGGACTGAACTTAAAATTTCATGAATTTTTTATTTTATTTTATTTTTATAAACAAAATAAATGTTGTGACAGTGTCGCCATGTCTCATATCTTGTCGTGTCCATACTGTATCATGTCTGGTCAATATAAAACCGTGTCCAATATACTTAAAAAATAGAAACCTGACAAAAAAATATTTAGTTTACAAAGCAGACTCTTTTAGGCATAAATTCGAACACTAAAAGTCTTTGGTATCTTCATTTACCCTCGAGAGTGGATCCACGATATTCCGGAAGATACGGAGATTCGGACGACGACGAAAGAGTAGCTAATTCAAAATTGGATGTGAATTGACATGTAAAAAAAAAAAAAAAAAAAAGATATGCCATTAAAAAATAAGATAGTATCTATACCTAGACTATCTTTTTTTTATTTTTTATTATATGTGCCTCACATCTAAAAGACTCATATAGATAGATAGATAGATGGATGCGTTGTCGCTGATTGTGTTTCACATACAAAACTCGAATAGATAGACTTGTGCCAAGGATCCCATGATTCAAGAGGGTCCCATATTTCTATACAATATTTATATGTGTGTGCCTCAAATCGTATGAGACTACAAAAACTTAATTGGTAGGTTTGCATCTCAATAGTGAAAAAAAAAAAATTTAATTAATTAAATATAATTTATTTTTATTCTCTTTTGAAAACAAAGGACGATATTTAAATAATTTGTCTTGGTTGCTAAATGTGTTGAGACAGCCTCTAATAAAACACAACTGCTCATCAATTAAAGGAACAGAATGGGCCATTACTGTAATATTGTACTCCTTCTGTTACTGCTTTACAAAAAAAAGAAAAAGAAAAAGAAAAAAGCAATAGATTATTGTTAAGAAAAAGCAATAGATTATTGTTAAGAAAAAGCAATAGATTATTGTTAGAAAAGTTTGATCTGGGCCGCTCGGCTCCCTCTTTTGTTTGTTCGATATCATTCATACATGGTTAACAGTTTCGGAGGACTAGACTTTGGATTATAATTTTGGCGTTGTGTAGTGTACTGAATGATATTACGGGGCACAACTGTATATTCGTTCATACCTATTCTATCAAGGTTTCTCAACATGTTCAAGGCATCAGGTCCGAAGGTGAGATTCATCAAATACGAAATACAAAATACGGCTAGATCCAGTACGGAAAATAAATGAAGACCTATTCTTATATATATATAAAAAAATCTATTATTATATTTTAGAAATTAAATTATTTAAAACATTAAAATCAACTAAGAAAAATCATTCAACTATAATATATTTCAATTGCATTAATATTCGACTAAAAGAGATAAGTAAAACTAAACAAACAAATATATTTTGTCATCTTCACGTTGAGAACGATCTTCTAGCATTCCTAGCTGCAAAATTATCAATCTATCGTTTCATAATTAATATCGTTCAAGAACTCATTTTATAAATAAAATTATATATAAATAAATGTAAAATATATAACATTTACATATAAAATTATTTTTGTAGGTTCATGAATTAGGAAGGCCTAGTGTGGTCGCATACGTTGCACTCCCTAAAACCGGCAATGTAAGGTATCATTTGGTGCCCTAACGAGTGGCAAGTTTCATCTACATCAAACTCTTCTAGTTAAATGAAAAATATAAGAGAAGCAAGAAACTAATTCAAACTCGGTACAATAGTTTCCTTTTTATTTTGGCATGTCTAAAGTACTAGAAATTTGTTTCCAAAAAAGTCGGTCATAGATAGAAGGGTGTATGTATTTTGCACTCTATAGTGTTGAACATTTTAAAGTGCTCAAATAAGTGTTGAATCTACCAACTCAAGGTGTTTATTATCGTTTTAAAGTTTTCATCAAAATATATATATATATATATATATATATATATATATATATATATATATATATATAAAAGTGATAAATTATAAGCTCAAATCAAGATCTTATAATTTATCACTTAGCTTGTAATCGTAAAAAAATAGGTCAATGCTAAGAGCACAACACAATGGATTAGGGGTCGTCACATATTAGGGGGCATCACTCTTAAGTTTATAAATTGTTTGGAGATATCACATCATTTGTTAGAGACAGCAACACAAATCAAATCCAAACTCATATTCCCTCTTCCACTTCATATTTATCTCAAATCTTTTTTTTCCTCTCAACATCTTCCTCTTCTTCCTCTTGTAATCCTAATTGAAGATGACATAATCCAAGACTTCTTCAAAAGTAAGAATTGTTATCAATTTTTAGGCTGAAGTTAATTTTTATAGGACTGCAATAATTTTGACAGTCCTTGTGAAGATTGCCAAATTTTCAGTAATCCTATATACAATAAGGACTGGTAAAATTTTGGCATTTCTTCATCGCCCCAAATAGGACTCTTTCGATTCTGAAGTTTTGAAACTCTATTAATGGAGTTCAAAACTTCAAAAATAGTCCAAAAATAGGTTACCTACTACGAAACTATGCAAAAAGTATGAATTAAGGTCTAGAAATTTGGGAAGGAAGAAGATGAAACAAAAAACAAATTATTTTTATTCTAAAAAATGTAATGTCCTATAACATTTTTCAAAGGATATTATGTGTATGAAAAATGAGCATATTTTTGACAAATTGGTGATAGCACCTAACACATTGTATTGTGCTTTTAGCATTGCCGTGAAATGATCATGCTAACATTCAACAAATTTAACTATTACGAAACATGTCCAAGCAATCATATTCTTTTCATACTCTTTTTTTTTAGTTCCAGAGACACAAAAAAGTAGTTTCAGAATTTTTAAATTATCAAATACTTTTCGGTACCAAAAAATAGTTAAATAAATTATTGAGAAAAAAGAGCTTTTAAAATTAATAGTTAAATAATTCATTGTGCAAAATTTAATAGTTAAATAATTATTGTGCAAAAAATAGTCAATTCATACATTTATAATACATGTTAAAGTGATAAAAGGACAAACAACAACATTTTAAAGTATACTATATAGTTATTTAAAAACAAAAAATATTTGCACTTTAATGTGTTAGTACTTTATAGGGCCAACTAGTACTATATACTATATAGTACAACACTTGAAAAGGGTAGCATTATATAGATATACAAAAAAAACACCCCCTAGCAGTGGCATAGCGAAGATTTTATATAGAAGGTACAATACTTATTATTAAAATAATAATATTTATAATCCAAAAATATTATATATTAATATCAAATATTATAAACTATTACAATCATTATATAACCTTTTTCTTTGATAATAAAATCTTTCGAGACTTCATATTATGAAAATATTGAATGATATCTTCATTGTCAATGACATCAAATACGTCTCTTTCAATATATGCCACAAAATGATCATTCATCATCTTATCTCATAATCGATTACGTAATAAAGTTTTGATAGTTTTTATTGCAAAAAATACTCTCTCTACAGTTGTAGCTGCAACGGTTAATAACATTGTCAAATTCAAGAGCAAATACATCAACGGATATGCACGATAGTTCTTTAACTGGACCATCTTTCTAGCAATTCCACTAACTCTCGCAACCTCAAAAAATTGGTCATTTGAGTGCAAATAAAAAAATATAGTTATTAAGTTGACGATTAAGGTGCATTAACTCCATGCTAGAGAAATCTGATGGATAAAATTCAGCAAAGTGAAGCAATATTCTTCACTTAACATAACCAGAGAATGAATCACTTGGATCAAAATAAGCCTTACACAATAACAACTCTTTATTCACCTCATTAAAATGGTTATTCAACTCTTAAAGTTGTAAATAAATTACTTTATAAAATAATTCAACACGATAATGATGAAGATTTATTTTCTTTCAAAGTTGCGACGGGATTTTCCATGTTGTACAAATAATTCGTCCATCTGTAGGATTACTATCTTGTGCTTAACAAAAATGAAGAAACCTCTTGCAACAACGATTCACATCCATCTTCTCTCATGTTTTGCAAGTGTTACTTGGTTATTCTCACATGAGTCATGGCATTTATTATATCATGGTCTTTTTTCTATAAAACTTGTGATAAATCATTTATGATTCCTAAGGTATTCTTCATCAAATGTAAATGAAAGATAAACTCAAATTGTAAAATAATTCCCAAAATATTTTCTGCATAGTCCCTTACCGTTTAAACTATTGAATCCTCCTCAACAACCACAACAACATCAACCACTGACGAGTATAAGCAAATCAAACTCATTAGTACATATTGTAATGAGAACCCCATTGGGTGCTTCCTGCTCGTTTCAATGTTATTTTTTTGTTCTTTGCTTTTTCACTCAAAATATTACCATTGTAAATTCCTTCAACAACTTTTCAAATTATTTTTCACGAAGAATGTCCCTACGCATTCATGAGGCTCCAAAAATGCCACATTGCGGAAGGGACGGCTCCTTGCGGGGGTACGATTCGGGCAGCGTGCGGTGGCCTCGGGTGCGGTCGTATCAGCACGTGAGTGGTTTTGGACCCGCTATCCTAGGCAGGCTCCCTACTTTTGTGCAGCCAACTGCCGATGCTACGTTCCCGTCAACGGTTCCCTACCTCGTTGACGACATCCTAAGTTGCCTGTGCATCAAACCTGTCATGATCCAGAACCAGAATACTGGAGAACTGGGGCAGACAAAGCCAGCTACGTATACCATAGTACTTAGTACCCCAAAATACGGTCATGGCAGTCTAAGACATGTGAGGGTTACTCTACAAACCATCAGTCAATACTAGGTCAAGTAAATCCTAGGTGTCTCAATCATAAGTAAGCAAAAAATTACAAGATATATAATCATCAGACATACAATAGTAAGACGTCCCAAACTATACATACATAGATGATCATGAAGCTAGTTTTACAAAAATGGAGAACTAGCAAGAGTCTAAGTCATACATGATCAACTCCAGCTATAGTCTAGAATATGTTAATTATGTCATGTCCTTTAGGCTAGACAACAAGTCCAAAACACGAGCTAAACACGTGCTCGGTGGCTAAATGCCTCAAAAAATAATTTATAATGATTAGTTGGTGAATAGAGGAAAAACTCACTCAATTCCACTGGTTGTCACGCCCCAGTCCCAAAATACAAGGAACCAAGCCACGTGGGAATAGCCAGCTGTCACGTCTCCGAGGATATCTCAATTTAATGGATCCTAGCGAAGATTGCTACGTTGTCCTAAAATACTAACATGTCCAAAATCAGTCAATAACAGGTAATCTAATCCCATCCACAATATAAAGAGCAAGAAGTACTAAATAAACTGCTGGAAGATAAACACCAGTCTCAAGATATCATAGTACAACCAATAATGTCTGGTGGGGACAAACCCACTACTATGACGAAATAAAGTACTAAAATAAAAGATAAAAGATAATGACTAGGGCATCGGCTGACTAGATAATGATGCACCCAAACCTAGGCAGACGGTCTACCAAGTGATCACAAAAACTCTGACGGTAGCACCTCTAGCTCCTCTACTATAGCGTATCTCGTCTCATGTCCTGGGCTGTACACTGTGGGGTAATATGCCTCGTCCAAATATAGAAAGGTACCAGGTCCTCAGAGGGACGTAACAAGATACATAGAAACATACCATATATAAATACTGAATAAAATAAATACAATAGAGGGTGTGATAACCATCTAAGTGAATGCAATGTGAAGACAACTTTGGTACGTATGGGTAAGCATAGGCATAACGTCCAACACTCCGAAGAGCGTGGTATCTGTAACATCCATCATTCCGAAGAATGAGGTATCTGCAATATATATACGTCTGTATCACTCCGAAGAGCGCGGTGTCTGCAATAAAGGAAGTCATTGGATCCGTGGCTCCTTCGGATACTACGGAATCCAATGTGTGTATCCCATACGCTACTAGATGTCCTCCCCGCCCAATGTAGATACACTAGTCGAATACTCGACATGCTACCCTGTATCTATATGCCAATCTCTATCAATAAAATAATTCTGAGTTACGTACTAACCGTGATGCTTGTCACACACACCGATAGCTAGTCGAGTACGCGGACCCGTATCCCAACATGAATATATCGCAGTGAAACGTGTAAGGTGTCGGGTCACGGAAGATATCAGAGTATCCTCCCATGGGGTGAGTCTGCCAATGACTAGGTCAAGTACACTAATCATCGACGTATCCGTCGACTGCACCCGAGTCAATCTCGGACGCACACAGTCATATAAAATACAGCAAAAAGAATCATACAACATGTGCACCATTTAAATCAAACAGTAAATATAGCAAGGTATCTTACCTGAGTCCTCAAGCTGTGAATGCCAGAAGCCGGCTCCTGTAGTGTTTCCTGGCCGGTCCAATGGTCATAAAGACACAAAATAATATAAAAATCTAATATCAGACACTAAGACAATAAACAGACCCTACGATGCTCTTAAGAACTGTCACAAGTTCACGACCGATCGAAGACGGCTACATGGGTGCACGTACCTAGGATGTACACGTGTTCTGTCCTCGTCAGCGTATGTCTTGAGACAATAATCATTAATATTAAGGGGTTGCCACTATATTGATTTATACGAATACATGTCTTTGGTTCCCATGCCCAAACGTACTCGGTTTATGTCAAGGCGTTCTGGTGAATTACTAACCTTGGTGACATGTCTCATAATTTATGGTTGCTAGCTATTAAACAAATTCTACCTCTTGTTAATCATCATACTAGCATGCATATTATTAGGGTTGACTCAGTTGTTATTACCTCGTTTATTTATCAACACGCATACAACTCTTGATTATCTCATTCATATTGGTTCGTGTCGACACAGGACACACCGACACGACGATTTGATAAAGCAACTATACGACGATATAAAGCGAGAAACGAGCTAAGGTCGAGTACCTGACTGATTGGACGAGAGCCTGCTCGTCCTGGTCGTCCTGATCGTCTTCCTCGCGGCAGAGTTCTGGCGTCGACCGACGGTTGGGTCGGCAGCGGTCAGTGGCAGCCCGCAGCGGATGTGGCAGCGGCAACCGTGGTCTGGTGGAGGCGACAGCGGCCTGGGGCAGCTCTGGAGGGTCGGTCAGGTCGGGGGGAGTGTCGTGGTCGGCCGGCCAAGGGTGATGGGAGGAGCTGGATGGGGTGGTCGGCGGTTAGATGCCGGAGGGTGGTCGGGGAACGCAGGCAGCGGTCGGTGGCAGCCCGCTGCGGATGCGACATCGGCAACCGCGGTCGGGTGGAGGCTATGGGAGGAGTTGGAGAGGGTGGTCGGGCGGTCAGTCTGCCAGAGGGCGACTGCAGTGGCGGCGGGATAGTTTGCAAAGTCGGAGGAGGGGCTCGGGTTGGAATAGGTCGGCTAGGGTTTGCTCAAGCAATGGAGAGAAAGGGTTTTTAGGGTTTATAAAGAGAATCATGTATATTTATATGGTGATGGAGTTTGTGGGCAGGCTGCGGGATTTGGGCCTGCCTTGCCTTATTGGGGTGGGGCTGGTCTACGTGAAAGAGTGCATGTGGGCTTGGTTAGGCTTGTTTTAGGTGAACTTGACCTCGAGTTTTAATTAATTTAGTAATTACAAGGTGTTCTCTAAGGAATATTGCGTAGCTAAGTTGAGACGCAATAACGAGCATCTATTTTTGCACAATGGTCAGTGGGTAGTCTGGCATGCCTAAAAGGTGTCCGTGACATTGGGTTGAAGGTAAATGCTAGTGTGGTTTTCCCAACATCGTAGCAACGGCGTGGTGTAATGAGACATATAATTGCACAAAAATCCTAATTAAATCTGTTTATCCCTAGTCTCTAGTTTTAAATCAAAATAATTCCTAAATTGGTTGAGGGGGTTTACAATCTACCCTCCTTAGAGCATTTCGTCCTCGAAATTAGAACATACGCATGGCAAGAATTCTCTGACTGAATAAATAAAGTGCTAATACGTACCTAGTCCTTCGAAGAGGTGGGGATAGCGCTGTCTAATATCCTCCTCGCGTTCCCAAGTCGACTCGCCTGGTGCATGATGTCTCCATACGACGCGAACTAGGGGAATAGTCTGACCTCGCAGTACCTTCTCACTCATGTCCAGAATCTCAACAGGCTCCTCTTGGTATGATAAGCTCGGGCCGACTGTGATTTCTGAATGGTCAAGCACGTGACTCGGATCTGGTATGTACCTTCTCAGCTGAGATACATGGAAGATGTCAGGGAGTCCTTCCAAATTCTGCGACAAGGCTAACCTGTAAGCAACCTCTCTGATGCGTTCTAACACGTCGAATGGTCCGATGTACCTCGGACTCAGCTTTCCTCTGCCTCCGAATCTGATAGTCCCTCGTGTAGGCGAGATCTTTAGAAATACGTGATCTCCAACCTGGAACTCTAAGGGTCATCGATGTGCATTCGCCCAATGCTTCTGCTTGTCATGTGCTGCTCGTAGGTGCCCTTGGATCTTCTTCACCTTTTCTACTGTACGAAAAACCAACTCTGGTCCGAGAATCTGTCTCTCACCTACATCACTCCAACATACTGGGGAACGACATTTCCTTCCATACAACGCTTCATAAGGAGCCATCTGGATGCTCGCTTGATAGCTGTTGTTGTAGAAAATTTTGACTAGGTGCAAGTGATCCTCCCATGATCCTCCGAAATCAAGCATGCATGCTCTTAACATGTCCTCCAACGTCTGAATGGTGCGCTCTGACTGACCGTCTGTCTGTGGGTGATACGTTATGCTAAACTTCAGACGAGTACCGAGACTCTCCTGCATACTCCACCAAAAGTAAGATGTAAATCTCGTATCCCTGTCAGACACGATGCTAACTGGCACTCCATGTAGGCGCACAATCTCCCTCATGTACATATCTGCTAAGACCTCCGTCGATTGCCCAACTCTGAAGGGTAAAAAGTGTGCGGACTTGGTGAGTCTATCCACGATTACCCAAACTACATTGCGACCACTAGAACTCCTCGGAAAATCCGTAACAAAGTCCATAGTGATGTGCTCCCATTTCCATTCCGGTATCGGAAGCGGTTGAAGTAATCCTGCAGATCTCTGATGCTCAGCCTTGACTTGCTTACACACCAGGCACTTGGCCACAAAGCGTGTTATCTCTCTCTTCATTCTATGCCACCAGTAGTACTGCCTCAGGTCCTTGTACATCTTCGTGCCTCCTGGATGAATAGAGTAGGTCGAACTGTGTGCCTTTGTCATCAACTCTTGCCGAAGTTCTCCATTTGGAACATAGAGGCGATCTCCACATCTCAAGGTTTCGTCTTCATGTATACGCAGTCATGTCTGTAATCCAGCCGCTATCCTCTGTCTAAGCCTCTGAAATCTGGCATCTTGCAGCAAGGCAGCCTTGATTCTCTCCACCAATGTCGATTATAACTGACAACTCGACAACTGTCTGTCTATTCCGGGCATAACGACCTCTATACCCATCTGCTTTATATCTCTCAATAGGTGTTGTTGCGTAGTCAAGAAGAATGCCTTGGGTCTTCTGCTCAAAGCGTCAGCTACTACGTTGGCCTTTACCGGATGGTACTGTAGCTCAATCTTGAAGTCTGTCATCACCTCGAGCCAACGTCTCTGTCTCTGGTTCAGATCCTTCTAAGTGTAGACATACTTCAGGCTCTTATGATCAGTAAATATCTCCACTCTTTTCCATATAAATAGTATCTCCAAAGCTTTAAAGCAAAGATCACTGCTGCAAGCTCCAAGTCATGGGTGGGATAGTTCTTCTTATGTGTCCTCAACTGTCTAGAGGCGTAAGCCATAACCTTCCCATGCTGCATCATGACACATCCTAATCCTTTCCCGGATGCATCGCTATAGATCACGAATCCTCCGGGTCCAGAAGGTATGGTCAAGATAGGTGTCGTAGTCAAACATTTCTTTAGCTCATCGAATGCCTTCTGACACTCCTCTGTCCAAGTGAACTCCTGCTCCTTACGGGTCAAGCGGGTCATCGGCTCTGCAATCTTTGCAAAGTTCTCTATGAAACTCCGGTAATATCCGACAAGTCCTAGGAAACTTCTCACCTCCGAGACATTGGTAGGGGTTGGCCATGTCTCTACTGTTGAAATCTTTGCCGGATCCACTGAAATGCCATCTCCTGAGATGACATATCCAAGAAAATGACACGATCTAGGAGAAACTCGTACTTGCTCAGCTTTGCATAAAGCCTCTCTTCCTACAGTGTCTCTAACACTAGTCTCAAGTGCTCTTCGTGCTCCTCGTGGCTCTTCGAATACACCAAGATGTCGTCGATGAAGACTACTATGAACCGTTCTAAGTATTGGTGGAATACTCTGTTCATCAAGTTCATAAATACAGCTGGCGCATTCGTCAGCCCAAAAGGCATCACTAAGAACTCGTAATGACCATAACGAGTCATGAATGTTGTCTTTTGAATGTCTTCTCTTCGCACCTTCACTTGATGATAACTCGATCTCAAGTCAATCTTTGTGAACACCACTGCTCCTGTCAACTAGTCGAATAAATCATCAATCCGCGGCAGGGGGTACTTGTTCTTGATAGTCAAAGCATTAAGGGCTCTGTAATCAATGCACATGCGTATTGTTCCATCCTTCTTAGGTACAAACAGCACTGGTGCTCCCCAGGGTGATGCACTAGGACGGATAAATTCCTTGCTCTGCAACTCCTCTAATTGTAGCTTCAGCTCATCTAACTCCTTCTTCGCCAAACGATATACATTAGAAGATACAGGTGCTGCTCCGGGTACTAGCTCAATGGTGAACTCCACGTCCCTATCTGGCGGTAAGCCTGGCAGTTCCTCGGGGAAGACATCCTCGAATTCTGCAACTATTGGTGGGGGTACCATCTCCATAGCCATGTAAGCTCCAGCTACCTGTCCTATTCCTTGCTCGACGGTCCCTCGCATGTACTCGAACTCCGGTTGATCTGGCGGTCTAAAAGAGACGCTACCCTTCCGGCAATTTAGTACGGCGTTATACTGGCTTAACCAGTCCATGCCTAGCACAACATCAAAGTACGGCATAGGCAATACCAAGAATCGTGTTCTCATCTCTCTACCACATACAACTACCGAGCATGTTCTGATAGTGCTGGTAACCGGTACGATACCTCCTCCGGTAAGAATCTTTCAACTCTTAGGTAAGGGGGAAGTCGCTACTCTATGCATTGCTACGAATCTACTAGATATAAATGATAATGTAGCACCAGAATCAAACAATATTATTGCAGGTAATGATGCAACTAAAATGGTACCTGTAATAGCTTCCCCGTCTGTTTCTTCCTCAGTAGCTGCTAATGCAAAGGCATGTCCGTGCCTCTGTCCTCCGGTCTGCTGTCGAGCTCGATCGAACTGCGCCTCCTGTGGGGCCAAGGGTGGTCTCCTCTGGAATCCTCCGGGTGCTGGTGGATGTTAACCTCCTGGAGGGGGTAGTATCCTCGGGACTTGTACTGCTGGCCTTGGTCCTGTCTGGGGTGCTGCGTCTCTGCGCTGTAGGCAGTCTCGAGCAAGGTACTGACTTGCTCCACATATCATGCATAATCCTAGCTTCTTCCGGAAATCTCTGATGACGTGTCCCTTCTTGCCACAATGGTGACAAGTCGAAAGCTCCTGCTGTGGGTACGGCGCTGCCCTCTGCTGTGTCTGTGCTCCGGGACGACAGATCGGTCCTCCTACTCTGGGCTGGGCTCTGGCTGGTGTAGTCGTGTTGGAATGTCTGGCTCCTCTGACGGTGGCCTCTTGGATTCTTGCCTCTGCAAGAACCTCCTCATAAGAGATCCTCGCCTGTGTGGTGATATACCTCTGCAGCTCAAAAGTAAGGCCGTGATGGAATCTTTGAGCCTTCTCTAGCTCATTGGGTATCAGAACGACACCAAATCTGCTAAGACGGCTAAACTCTGCGTCATATGCGTCAACAGTCATATTCCCCTGTTCTAGATGTAGGAACTGGGAGTACAGGGCATTTCTGACTGTTGTTGGAAAATACTTCGCATTGAAGTATTCTATGAACTGTTCCTAAGTCTGGTTCTTGCCTACACTGCGCTCAATGAAATCCCACCAGTGATGGGCATTGCCTTTTAGTTGGGCCCTCACTGCGGTCATCCAAAGGTCTCGATGCAGTTGTGAAGCCTCTAGTAACATCTCCGTGTTGGCGACCCAATCGGAGATCTGTTCTGCAGTCTCATTTCCTGAGAAAGTATCTAGTCCCATCTGTCGGAACCATCTAACAGTACCACCTGTCTGGGCTGGTGGAGGTGCTGGTACTAGTGTTGTGACAGGTGTCCTCTCTAGTACTGCCATCAGGCTCTGTCTCAATGTCTCCGTCTGATGCTACTGTGCTTGCATCATGGTCTGAAAGAACTGTAGCATCTGTGACTATCCATCTAGCTGCGGCATCTGGGGTGGATAAGGTGGAGGTGGTGGTAGTGAAACCTCTGGCTGTGCAGTAGGTGTCTCCTCAGATGTCGACCTCTCAGTCTGTGGCATCGGCGTAGCCCCTGAAGTCTGTCCCTCAAAATGCTGTATGGGAATCGTCTGGGAAGTCTGTCCCTTGGGCTGCGGTGTAGGATCGCCCTGAGAAGTCTCGTGCCAATGTATCAGCGGGGTCTGTAGCGACGGTTGCCCTTGGGGTATCTCCTCTCTTTGGGTGGTATTGTCTGGCACCGCGGCACTGGGTGCTCCTCGTCCACTGCGCAGGTTCATCTTGCTGCAAGAGATAGGACTTCATTTAAAAAGAGTACGAAATCAAACAAACATGATGCAGATATTTAGAATCAATACGAAGTAAGTTCAAAGAAGAAATCAAAGTGGATGAGACCTAGTAACTTCTATCCTATTGTAGGCTCGCTGGACACGTTACCATACCATAAGCGAATATGTCGACCTACATGGGCCACCACTAAAACCACGTCACGCTCCAGTCCCAAAATACAAGGAACTAGGCCACGTGGCAATAGCCAGCTGTCACGTCTCCGAGGAGGTCCCAATTTAATGGATCCTAGCGAAGAGTGCTACACTGTCCTAAAATACTAACATGTCCAATAGCAGTCAATAACAGGTAATCTAATCTCATCCACAATATAAAGAGCAAGAAGTACTAAATAAACTGGTGGAAGATAAACACTAGTCTCAAGATATCATAGTACAACCAATAGTGTCTGGTAGGGACAAACCCACTACTATGACGAAATAAAGTACTGAAATGAGAGATAAAAGATAATGACTAGGGCATCATCTGACTAGATAATGATGCACCCAAACCTAAGCAGACGGCCTTTCAAGTGATCACGGAAACTCTGACGGTAGCACCTCTAGCTCCTCTGCTGTAGAGTATCTCGTCTCCTGTCCTGGGCCGTAAACTGTGGGGTAATATGCCTCGTCCAAATCTGGAAAGGTACCAGGTCCTCAGAGGGACGTAACAAGATACATATAAACATGTCATATATAAATACTGAATAAAATAAATACAATAGAGGGTGTGCTAACCATCTAAGTGAATGCAATGTGAAGACAACTTTGGTATGTATGGGTAGGCGTAGGCATAACGTCCAACACTCCGAAGAGCGTGGTATCTGTAACGTCCGTCATTCCAAAGAATGAGGTATCTGCAATATATATACGTCTGTATCACTCCGAAGAGCGCGATGTCTGCAATAAAGGAAGTCATTGGATTCGTGGCTCCTCCGGATACTACGGAATCCAATGTGTGTATCCCATACGCCTATTAGCTGTCCTCCCCGCCCAATGTAGATACACTAGTTAAATACTCGACGTGCATACCCCGTATCTATTTGCCAGTCTCTATCAATAAAATAATCCTGAGTTACGTACTAACCGTGATGCTTGTCACACGCACCGATAGCTAGTCGAGTACGCGGACCCGCATCCCAACATGAATATATCACAGTGAAACGTGTAAGGTATCGGGTCATAGAAGATATCAGAGTATCCTCCCATGGGGTGAGTCTGCTAATGACTAGGTCAAGTACACTAATCATCGACGTATCCGTCGACTGCACCCGAGTCAATCTAGGACGCACACAGTCATATGAAATACAGCAACAAGAATCATACAACATGTGTAATATTTAAATCAAACAGTAAATATAGCAAGGTATCTTGCCTGAGTCCTCAAGCTGTGAATGCCAGAAGTCGGTTCCTGCAGTGTCTCCTGGCTGGTCCAATGGTCCTAAACACACAATATAATATAACAATCTAATATCAGACACTAAGACAATAAACAGACCCTACGATGCTCTTAAGAACTGTCACAAGTTCATGACCGATCGAAGACGGCTACACGGGTGCACGTAGCTAGGATGTACACGTGTTCTGTCCTCGTCAGTGTGTGTCTTGAGACAATAATCATTAATGTTAAGGGGTTGCCACTATATTGATTTATACGAATACATGTCTTTGGTTCCCATGCCCAAACGTACTCGGTTTATGTCAAGGCGTTCAGGTGAATTACTAACCTTGGTGACAGGTCTCATAATTTATGGTTGCTAGCTATTAAACAAATTCTACCTCTTGTTAATCATCATACTAGCATGCATATTATTAGGGTTGACTTAGTTGTTATTACCTCATTTATTTATCAACACGCATACAACTCTGGATTATCTCATTCATATTGGTTCGTGTCGACACAGGACACACCGACACGACGATTTGATAAAACAACTATATGACGATATAAAGCGAGAAACGAGTTAGGGTCGAGTACCTGACTGATTGGACGAGAGCCTGCTCGTCCTGGTCGTCTTCCTCGCGGCGGAGTTCCGGCGTTGACCGGCGGTTGGGTCGACAGCGGTCAGTGGCAGCCCGTAGCGGATGCGACAGCGGCAACCGTGGTCGGGTGGAAGCGGCAGCGGTCTGGGGCGGCTCTGGAGGGTCGGTCAGGTCGGGGAAAGTGTCGTGGTCGGCCGGCCAAGGGTGATGGGAGGAGCTGGATGGGGTGGTCGACGGTTAGATGCCGGAGGGTGGTCGGGGAACGCAGGCAGCGGTCGGTGGCAGCCCGCTGCGGATGCGGAAGCGGCAACCGCGGTCGGGTGGAGGCGATGGAAGGAGTTGGAGAGGGTGGTCGGGCGGTCAGTCTGCCGGAGGGCGACTGTGGTGGCGGCGGGATGGTTTGCGAAGTCGGAGGAGGGGCTCGGGTTGGAATAGTTCGGCTAGGGTTTGCTCAAGCAATTGAGAGAAAGGGTTTTTAGGGTTTCTAAAGAGAATCATGTATATTTATATGGTGATGGAGTTTGTGGGCTGGCCGCGGAATTTGGGCCTGCCTTGCCTTGTTGGGGTGGAGCTGGTCCACGTGGAAGAGTGCATGTGGGCTTGGTCAGGCTTATTTTAGGTGAACTTGACCTCGAGTTTTAATTAATTTAGTAATTACAAGGTGTTCCCTAAGGAATATTGCGTAGCTGAGTTGAGATGCAATAACGAGCATCTATTTTTGCACAATGGTCAGGGGGTAGTCTGGCATGCCTAACAGGTGTCCGTGACATTGGGTTGAAGGTAAATGCTAGTGTGGGTTTCCCAACCTCGTAGCAACGGCACGGTATAATGAGACATATAATTGTCGCACAAAATCCTAATTAAATCTGTTTATCCCTAGTCTCTAGTTTTAATTCAAAATAATCCCTAAATTGGTTGAGGGGGTTTACACTTGTGCTCCGGGTTGTCACCATCTTGAGGTAGGTACAAAAGATTCTCCTGCATTGCTCCAAATTCTGTCCATACAAAACCAGTGGGGTCAGAACCCCAAACAACAAAGTACCACAAGGAAGCCAAACTTAGGAACTAAAACCAGCATGCAATAACAAACAATAAAATATTAACGCAGTTAAGCAGTAAATCAAGTAAAACATGTAGGTTTAAGATAAAGAATAAGGCACTGGGAAAATCTTGAACAAGACTAGACCATTAAACAATCAATCATGACTATTCATGACCTACAACTTGCTATAATTTGCTAACTAGGATTATCACAATCCTAATTACTAGAATATGCATTAGAGATTCCGTACAGCCGTATGTGCTGCAGACTATCCAGGTTATCCAGACGAAAGGATTACCTAATATAATTAACATATATCACTACCAGAATAAGTCAAATTAGCGACATAAAGAAACGTCGCTAAATGGCCAAAAAATGTTGCTAAATAATTTTAGCGACGTAATTAGCGATATTTTGTTGAAATCGCCTTTAAACTAGTCGCTGACAGAAAAAACATCGCCAAACATCGGTATTTCGACATTTTCTAGCAACGTATATGAGTCGCTATATTAGCGACATATAGCAACACAACGTTGCTAAATTAGCGACGTGTATTTTTGTCGCTATATGTTGCTAAATTAGCGACGTAGTTAGCAACATTTATAGCAATGTAAATAGCGATTTTTATAGCGACGTATGTGCGACTCATTTAGCGACGTTGTGCGACTAATTTAGCGACGTTATTATGACCTAGCAATATTGTCATGTCAGCAATTTATGATGGACAACGACTTATTTAGCGACGTATATAGCGACGTATTCAGCGACGTGAGTAGACGTCGCTAAACGTCGCAAAACGTCGCTAAAAACGTCGCTAAATATACAGTAAAAAATAAAAAATGAATACTAAATTATTTCCAAACTATTCTTCCTATAGTTTATGAATTCACAATTTGTACAAATAGACCCGGAGCAACCCTCCGTTGAATTTGCTGGGTTCACCAACCCCCTTCGGTTGAACACTCAACACTAGTAAATTAACATATATTTAATATGAATAATATAATAAAATTTGAAGAAAACAAAACATTGAGATTATAAACTGAATCAGAAGAAAATATCGTCGTAAAGAATACAACAAATATCCACACAACTGAGTCTGAAAGCCTCGTCCTAAAGAATACAAAAAATAATGTCTAAATACCTCAAAAATAAAAAATATTCATAAATGACCAAATATTATAGGTCTGAAACACAAACAATCAATAAACGGTCCTAACTAGGACTACTACGGATCTGTGGGAGGATGGCCACCTGCGGGCATGAAGGATAAGAACAGATCATACTGCCCCCGTGAAATCGACACCATTGTCAATGGAGAATGCAGTGACATCGGTGGAGTCTGTGTCGATGTAGGCGCTCCAGGAGGACGTATCCGCTCCAACTCTGCTAGTCGCTGGTGGTATGAATCCATGGTAGATAATAGCCTCGTACTGCTATGAACCATTGAATCCTGTATCATCGTCAGCCTCTCGCCCATGGACAGCTGTGATGCATGCAGCTCCGTCACGCTGTGCTCTGTTGACGCTCTAAGACCAGCTGTCAAATCCCGGAGCTCCATGATGCTGCGCTCGAGCATATCAAATCGTGCGATGAACGTCGCATAGTCAGCCTGTGGTTGGGATAGGGGCTGCTCCTCCATCCTTCGCAGCAACTCATCACGGAGAGACGCAATCTGACGGTAAACGGCTTCCTGGACTCGGGCCGACGACTGCGAGGGCTGTGGGGAATACGCACTTGTCGGGGAGGCCCAAGATGACAGTATCGCAACAAGGGCGCCATAGGATCCCGTACCGTAGTACGTACCCCTCTGGAGACCACCAGTGGCGGTCACCCACAGCTCGTCCGTCGACGGAGCTGGAGAGGGCTGCGAGGAAGTACCAGCCTCTCCCGCTATAGGTGCACTAGTAGTCGTCCGCTCACGCAGACTAAGATACTCGGCCTAGAAAAGTTTGGATACTCGATAATTGCCTAAGTTATATTAAAATTAACACAAAGTAAAGTAATACTTACATAGGTCTGCGAGGCCGTCTCATCAATAAGATTTCCGCTCTTTCGATGGGTGGCCAGGAAGACGGTCACCATGTTTGCATCCTCACCCCTATGTACTTGTTAAAAATATATTATTTAGTAATAAAATTAAATATTTTTCCTACTACCATTTTATCGTACTTGTATTAAAATAATATACTGAAATAAAAAACATACCAAATGACGGAAATGTTCCGTCTTCGGAATCGAGCCACCACACCACTTTGCTGTCTTCCGCCTAGCAGCCTTGGCCTTCTCAGACCTTTCCTTGTACCTCAGATCGTCGAATCTATCCCTCATCGCAGTCCACTACTCAAGCGTGATCCAACCTTGGATCGGTTTTCCAATGCGACCACGAGCCTTCTGGTCATCCAGAGCATCACGGATAAGCTTGGCGGCAACGGCAGGAAATATCTGCTCATCAACTCGGACCAGTGTGGAGGATAGAAATACGTTTGCTACAATAAATAATTTAGTAAGTTATATAATCTACATAAATTAGAGGATTTATATAATATACTTTTACCTTGAAGTGTGCAAACCAGAACACCTTCCTCTTCTCCAGAGCTTCAGAGTAGTTGATCCAAGGGCCACCATAGTTGTTCCTCAGAAAGAGGCCCAGGCGTCTCTATACCGATGAAGGACGATATTTATACAGAGATAATTATTTTTATCAAAAAAGTCAATATATGATGAATAAAGAAATACACGATATATATGATGCTAAACCATCTAATTGACTTACTTTGTACCGTCTGCCCAAATCTCTGTCCTCGTCTCCTCCGGAGGTGCGCATAGAGAATCTTGCTGATGCTGGGAAAATGTCTCCTCCATATGACCATCTGTCTCCATGGTTCCGTCAACAGAAGGATAGCTGGACGAGGGAGTACTATTAGGCCTGGAACTATTCATCCCAGGAGTGATGCCACGTAACGTCGTCGCAGTCGGAGATATGACTGATCAATATACTGGAATACTAGGCGATGGGGATCCAGAACCAACAGTAGGCAGTACCGGAGGAGTACTCTGTCTACTTCGGGACCTGCCAAACCCTCCGTGTCGTCCTGTCATACCTGATAACAATATATGATGAATAAAAAATACACAAATATATAGTACATTCTACAGTCAAAATGTTATGCATATCTTACAGCATTCATAGAATTGTACAGTAAATAACTAGTGGTGTCACAAGTCTAAATGGATAGTATATTCTACAGTCAAAATATAATACATATCTTCGTCAAAATAGTACATTCTACAGGCAAAATATTTTATTTTCAATCATCTTCAGAAAATTTATCTTGTTCGCCTTCCTCGTCTTCCTCTTCCTCCTCATCTTCACTTTCGTCTACTTCGTCTTCATTTTCGTCTTCCTCTTCGGATAATTCTACATCTTCTATATTATTACTCGTATAATGAGTAACTTCCGTTGAGTCCACATCTACAATATTTGTTATAAGAGGTAGCTCGTCCTCCTGATAAGCTATTTCGTCAATGTCAAAGGTATTTCTAGCTTTAGTCTTGCATACTGCCCAAACGACCTGCGGTAAGAATTCTCGAAATATAATCGAAATTAACCTCTCAATGAATATGTGACAATCGTGGCTCTTCATACCCGCCAGTTTGTTCTCCTTGTGGTCGACGCATCTTCTCAAGTTTGACACGTACCCCTCTGGAAATTTTAGACCCTGAATCCACCTACAAAGTCTCCCTTTATCCTCCTTCTCCAGTAAAAAACTGACTTAGGCTGCTTTAACTTTCCATTCCCCTCCTCTATCAAATGTAATGCATGACGTCTATATATTTCTTCTAAGTCCAACCTGGCCTTCGGATTATCTTTTGTCTTCTTCTATACCTCCATTATAATATTAATTATGTTATCAAACACATTCTTCTCGATATGTATGACATCAAGGTTATGTCTAATCAGATTGGTGCTCCAATATGGTAGATCCCAGAATATACTCCTCTTCGTCCAGTTATGGGTGCAACCAAATCTGTTATACTTGTACCCCTTAGCAGGCTCTTCGATAGCACTTGGTAAATCTTTTACCTCTTCCCATATCGTGTATCCGGGCTACCTTGGCGGTGGATTGGCCTTCTCCACAATGCCCGTACGAAAAGCATTCATGTTCCTCCGGTACGGATAATCCTTCGGCAGAAATTATCGATGATAATCGAAGAAGCACGGTTTGCCTCCGTGTTTCAAACAGAAAGCCTTAGTACGGTCCATGCAATACGGACATGAGAGACGACTATGAGTGCTTCATCCTGATAACATTCCATATGCCAAAAAGTTGTTGATGGTCCACATAAGTGTTGTCCTCATCTAAAAATTTTGCTTTCTGGAATCATCGTATGTTGGCACCTACTTCCCACAGCTGATTCAACTCATCTATCAAAGGCTATAAATATACATAGAAATTCCTCTTCGGATTGTTTGGACCCGGGATAATAACGGTTAGGAACATATATGGAGTCTTCATGCACATCCAAGGTGGTAGATTATACGGAGTGACGATCATAGGCCAACACGAATACTGGGAGACCGAAAGTTCGAATGGGGTAAAACCGTCGGAGGAGAGCCCCAATCTGACATTACGCAGATCCGAAGCAAAATTTGGATACTCTTAATCAAAGTGCTTCCATGCTTCTCCATCGGATGGATGATCTAATACTCCTTCGATCTGTTTTCGCCTGTGCCAACTTATGTTATCTGCAGTCTCATTCACCATAAACAACCTCTGCAACCGCGGCGTCAAAGGCAAGTAGTGCATCGAATCGGTAGGCTTCTTTGCACCGACAGACTTTTCTCTTCCAGTAGCCTTGTAGCGATCAGCTCCACAGAATCTGCACACATCTTCATCCTTGTCGTCTTTGTAATACAACATGCACCTGTTGTGATATGCATTAATTTTCTCATATCCCATCCAGAGCGATCTCACCTTCCTCTTAGATCGGTAGAAGTCTTTAGGCAACTTTGCATCCTCTGGTAAGATCTCTATAATCAAATCCATCAGTCGGTTATAGCATTCTTGCGACATATTAAAATTGGACTTGATGCTCAACAATCTTGTAGAAGCCTCCAATGGTGAATGATCTTCACAACCAGGATATAATGGAGTCCTTGCATTCTCCCGCAACTCCATGAACTTTGCAGCATCGATATTCGGTGCCTCCTTAGCTGCATCATGATTGTCCGGATCGAAAGTAGGCCCCGCCGCATCAAAAACTATGTTCATCCACCCGTCGTCGTAAGCAGCGTGGTCGTGGACATCCATATACGGCTCCACATAAGGCTCTGACTCCGATGCTAAAGACACAAGTTCTCCGTGCGCAGTCTACTGATAGTAATTCAGCGTAAATCCTTCGAGTATAAATGATATGTAACTTCCACTTCTGGATGATATTTCAAGTTGTGACATCTCACACGGACACTTAATTTTGGTACCGTCCATGTACTGAGGGAACGCCTTGGCGAACTGTAGGAACTACTGTACACCCTCAATGAATTCATCCTGCACACCGCATATGTCATCAGGATAACGGTTGTACATCCATAAACGATGACGTAGATAGTAATTCATATCCATTTCTAGATACTTCTGCAGCAAAAATAAATATACAATTACCTTCAAGTATATACTCATCGTTAAATATAGTACATGCACTGATACTCCTAGTCCTAGCATATATACTCATCGTTAAATACAGTACATGCACTGATACTCACTGCTACCTTCAAGTATGGTTGTTTGAGTGATTGAGTGAGCTCGGGTCACTAGGAAGAGCAGTTCACAGTTTTCAGTGTGCATCATTTGGCAGTGATCAACTGAAAGGAGAGCAATGTGCAGCTCTGTGCTAGCACAGCAAGGAGGAGCACAACTGAGTAGTGTGCAGCTCTGTGCTACGACAGTACAAGGAGAAGCAGACAGAAGTTTACGTATTTAGACCCATTCAAGTCTGTTTTGGGCTGGGGGTTAAGGTGGAGTATTTCAGGTGGCTTGGTAAAACGTCAGCTAGGTATGAACTCTGCCATTGACAGGACCCCAATAAATGGAGCAAAATATGACCTACTTATAAAAAATTGAACTTGTTTCTTTGTGAGACATAAAATTGCTACCTAAAAGGATTATATGGCCAAACTGGTCAAAACTATTGTAGATCTGACCAAAATCAAGCCATTTTCTAGATAGGATAATCCTATTGTCCTATTTCCCATTCTAGATGTACTCCATTCCCAAAGGTGCTTCCATAGTGAACTGAAACACAAAATGAGATATGAACTCATTTATGTGTACATCCCTAGACAAGAAAGCATAATTTGACATACAAAACAAAATTTAGATCTAAAGTAGAGGTGGTCAGTTATCCAATAGTATGCTCAGGGAACCTGATGCTGCTTGAATTATTGGCCCTTTAAGAAGTCTAATATTTTAGCCAATTAGGATCCTGCTAACTCAAGATATGGAAGATGTCACTACCCCATTTCCAGAGCCGGATATATTTTTTTAATTTTACGATGAAGCCTGTGTACCCACTGGGAAAAAGGCGATGTAATCCCTTTTTTAGTTAATTGTGTATTTATTATAATGAATTTTATTTATATTTAATTGATGGTTTTATTATTTTCTATTGGTTGTTTTAGGGTTTTTGCTAGCCTAGACCCATGTCAGACCCTAGTGGACCCATGTCCGACCCAACTAACACCCTTGTGAGACCTATTTTTTGGTTTAGAATATTTATTATATTTTATTTTAGTTAGTTGGAAAGATTGAGAGTTAGTTTGAGTTCTTTTGGAACCCCAAACCCAAATCCCAATTGGAATAACTTGAGGAGAGGGTATTTTAGTCTTTTTGGCTTTATGCAACCTATTTCCATGTGAATGGCCGGCCCCCTAAACCCTCCCCAGACCCGATCACAGCAGCCCCCCCTCTTCTTCATCACTTCTTCTTCTCCGTTCTCCACTCTTTCTTCTTCTTTTCTTCTTCCAACTTCAAGTAAGTGCTCCATTTCTCCTCTTTCTTCTTTTATTCTTCATGGATGTAAACCCTAACCCTATACTTTTCCCTAACCTAGGTGGGTAGAGCTTAGTTGTGGTGTTGGAGCTTGGATTGGAAGCTTGGAAGCTTGTTGTGGTGGATTTGGGGCTTTTTGAAGACTTTGGCTTGGGATTCCAACTCCCAAGAGGTAAACCCTGATTTTTTTCCCCTTGTAATTAATCTTATATAGTGTAATTAGTGGGTTAGAACATTCCTAGAACTTAGGGCTACCCGTGGGAGGAAGTTGGAGCAAGTTTGGTTGTGTTTGGAGACTTTGACACTAGATTTTTTGTCGATTTTGGGTGAAATCCGAGATTGGCCCAATTTTGGGTGATGCCCTAGGTTAGACGGACCTAGGTAGACGTTGTCGGGTATCTTGAGGGTTTGTACGTGTCTCCGTTCGGACACGTGAAGTCGTGTCGCGGAGAAATGGGCGTTTCAGACGTTTTAGGGGTTTTCGTCGTCGCCGGTTTTATGTGCAAGCGCATTTTTGCCACGGACCTAGAATCGACGAGTTAGCATTTTTTCTAGGATCTAGACATCGATTAGAACCCGTGGGTAAATTTTGGGCCAATTCCGAGTTGGTTTGGTGTGCGTTTTAGGAGGTTTTGCGAACCGCACACCACGTGTTCGTCGAAATGACCGAACGGCCATTTCGACTTAGTTTCTTGGTTTCGGGCTTGTGCGCGCGTTGGGTTGGCTTCGGAGAGTGTGTGCTAGAGTTCTCGGGTTATATTTTATATATATATATATGTGTTTGTGCGTGTAGGGGTCGTTGGGCGTGCGTTGGTGGGGTGTTGTGTGTTGTGTTGTGTGTTGTGTTAGTTGTATTTATGCATGTATATATATGAGTATATATATAAATGTGTGTGTGTTTCTATATATATATGTGTGTGTGTGTGTGTGTGTGTGTATATATATGTTTATGTGTGTGTAGTTGTGTGTGTGAGAGATATCTAGATAGATAGATAGATAGATGAATAAATAGATAGATAGATGGATAGATAAATAGATAGATAGATAGATATCTAGGTAGATAGATATCTAGATAGATAAGATAGATAGATAGATAGATAGATAGATATATGTATAGGTATATATACATATAGCAAGATATATGTTATAGCTAGATATATATATATATATGTATAGGTATAAGGTAAGGTATATGGGTATATGTGTGTTTGTGGTTATATATATATATATATATATGCTAGATAGTTAGCTATGGTTAGTGTTAGAGAGGGGGATAGTTGGGTATCTCAATACCTCGAGATACCCAAGGTATTGAGGGTAGTAAGGTAAGAGAGGTAAGATATTAAGGTAGCATAATACTAGGTTATATATATATATATATATATATATATATATAGATTGATTGATATTATATATAGTAGTATATATATAAGTATATATATATATATATAGATAGCTAACTAAGTTACCTAGAATTAGAGGTAAGGTATCTCAATACCTTGAGATACCAAGGTATTGAGATAAGTTGGGTATCGGGGGTAAGGTATTGAGGTGTTTACCTATACACTAGGTTGTATATATATATATATATATATATATATATATAGTTAGATATATGTTATATATATATTAGTATATGGTAGTATATATTATAGATAGTTAGTTAGCTAGCTAGTGTTAGTAAGGGGTAAGGCTTGAGTATCTCAATACCTTGAGATACTCAAGGTATCGAGCGTCGGGGCAAGGTATTGAGTTTTAGCCTAGGTTTGAGATTAGAGATGCGTTTATATATATAGTTATATATATTTATGAGTGCTAGTATATATTATCTGGGGTATAGACGGGGCGTATAGCTTAGGTCGAAGTATCGGATACCGAGGGTATCCCGGTATCCCAAGGAGGCGAGTTTGATGGTTTATTAGCTTAATGACCTAGTTTTGACCTAGAATTTTAGGGGCACCCTAGTTTGACCTAGAGTTGACCGTAGTTGACTCGGTTGACCGCCAAAGTCAACTTTTGACCTAGATTTGACCCAGAGTTGACCTTTTGACCAAGATTTCTCCGGTTTGACCCGTTTGACCTAGAACGACCCTACAAGCCTATTTTTAGTTATTTTATATCTCTTTAACTCATTAGAAACCTGTTTAACCTTGCTTTTCGCAATAGGTCCTTGCGATACTAGTTCGGATCGCCAGTTGCTCAGGACGTCAGGCTAGTACATTCTCTGATAGTTTCCATTATCTGATGATTATTATGATTCAGCTTCTAGTATAGTATCATCTAATTTTCTGGCACGACACGGACTGGTATTTCTAGATTCATTTACTTGCGACACGTATATTTCATGTTTCTGTCCTCTATTCTGGAATCACCTACTGGCATCACCTACAGGCATCACTGCAGGCATCACTCATGTTTCTAGCTGGACTCATACTTGATTTACGTGTCGGATCTTGGATTCACTTGTACTAGTCGGGGCGGGGAAATACTCGAATAGACATGTAAACATTCCCAACTGGAATCACCCCCTCTGGTCTAATCTGGAATGATAGCAGTCGTGCACCCAGTGCGCGGTGAGCCGTACTTACCCCTAGCCGTTTACATGTCGAAATAGGTATTTCAAAGACACGAGTTCATTCTTTATAGTCTGGACTCTCTTGCATTTCTTGCTGGTCTCACTTATAGTTTCTGGACTTGACTCATTACATGTATTTCTTGCTAGACTCACTACACGTTCTTGTGCACAGACTTGATCTTAGTTTAGATTTCTTGCATCTTACAGTCATTACTATCTTGCTTCTGATATTCATGCATCTTTACCTTTATGCACCAGAGATATGTATATTTCCTTGTTTATACTTTATTTCTTTCTCCTTGCTACTTGCTATAACTGTTTTATAGTTTTTATCATTTAACTGGAACTGCTGTTAGAGGTGTACTTGCTCCAGTCCTGACTGGACATATTTTTTCTAGAGTATCCGGAGGATTGGTGTCCGACATTTTATGGACCTCATCCTGTCGATGGTGCAAACAGGAACTCGTAACACATTTTTGGTGGTGGCCCATGCAGGTCTCAATTTGCAATTAGTGCGATATCGCAGTAGTACAACAATTTAGTTGTACTGCTGTGAGCCTGCTCTAGGATATAGGATCTAGGATGAGAGTGTACTCAATCACGACTAGGAAAAATTCCAATCTAATTATTCTAAAATTATTTTCTTTTAAAATATTACCGTCCTTCTTTGATGATATCGTATATTGCGCCGTATTGACTTCTTTTGATCTGTGTTCAGGATGCCTCCGAAGACACGATCCCATCGTACCGTTCCAGCAGTTGCCACCGAGAGGTCTGCTACCTCTCGTCCATCTCGTATTCAGGCAGCTGCTACCGCTCCACTCACCACTCCTGCGGTTGAGGAAGCATCTGCTTCTCTCGGGGATCCTCCTCCACTTGTCGATCCGAGGACTACCCCAGTTGTTCCGGTGGTTCCTCCACCACCTCCTGCACCAGTAGACGCCGTACAGTTATTTGCATTTTTTAGGGAGATAATGGACGCGCAGCACCGTCAGGTGGATGTGATGAGGCTGGGCATTGAGAACGCCCACCAGGTGGCCATGACGGCAGTAGTCAGAGTGGCACAGATTCAGCCACAGGCAGATCAGGCACAGCATCCGAGGCCGGGCAGCATCATTGACTTTCAGAGGATGCAGCCCAAGGAGTTCCGGGGTACAGAAGGGATCCTGTACGCGGATGACTGGATAGAGCAGATTGAGGGGATTTTTTAATTGGTACAGATTCCAGACAGCATGCAGATAGAGGCAGCGGGCAGTAAGATGTTCGACCTTGCTTTGACATGGTATCGCACAGATACAAGGATCGCGGCACCAAGGCTTACTTGGGAGGCTTTCAAGAGGCTTTTTAATAAGAAATTTTTTCCAGATGTGGCGCTCAGTGCTTTGGAGAGCCAGTTCGAGGCACTCGTCCAAGGGAGCATGATGGTGGACGAGTACACAGCAGAGTTCTGCCGTCTGGGCAGATTTGTAGAGGGCTTGAGTGAGGTAGTAAAGGCAAGAAAGTTTCGCAAGGGCTTGGTCATGGCGGTCAAGTCTTTGACTAGGAGCGACCGCGAGGCGACTTTCGAGCAGATAATATGAGACGCTCAGAGGGCAGAGGATGACTTGGAGCTTAAGTCCAAGAGAGGCAGGGATGATTCAGGTAGTGCAAGTGGCAGTACGGGACCGGCTAAGTGTCCCTATGGGCAGAAGACAGCGCAGCAGGGTCAGGATCAGAGAGTGTCCACTTGTGCCTACTGCAGGAAGGCAGGACACACTTGGGATGTTTGTAGGAGGAGGCTGAAGGTGTGTTTATTCTGTGGATCTGCTACTCACCAGATGAGAGATTGCCCCACTGTACCTCCATTTGGTGGAGCACAGGATCGGAGAGTTGGAGCTAGGCCATCTGTGGCACAGTATCATGCCCCGCACCAGCAGAGGGATATACCCCAGCAGGGCAGGGCTTATGCGTTGACGGTCAAGGAGGCCGATGCTACGGGTGTCGAGTTAGCAGGTCTGTCTCTTTGTTCTTCTTTCTGTCCTTTTCTATTCCTTGTAGTGTGATTCATTAGTACCTGTTAGACTTTTTTTGTGCTGTGGTATATAGTGTAGTGACCCTGATTGAGACTGTGATAACACGACCAGTAGGACCATAATCTTGCATGTTATTTAGGTATAATTTCTTGACTGTGAATATTGGAGGTTTGACCTAGAGGGAGTGCGATTGACTTTAAATTTTGAGGACAAAATTTTCTAAGGAGGATAGGCTTGTCACTACCCCATTTCCAGAGCCGGGTATTTTTTTTATTTTAATTTAGTTAATTGTGTATTTATTATAATTAATTTTATTTATATTTAATTGATGGTTGTATTATTTTTTTATTGGTTATTTTAGGGTTTTGGCTAGCCTGGACCCATGTCAGACCCTAGTGGACCCATGTCCGACCCAACCAACACCCTTGTGAGACCTACTTTTGGGTTTAGAATATTTATTATATTTTATTTTAGTTAGTTGGAGAGATTGAGAGTTAGTTTGAGTGCTTTTGGAACCCCACACCCAAATCCCAATTGGAATAACTTGAGGAGAGGGTATTTTAGTCTTTTTGGCTTTATGCAACCTATTTCCATGTGAATGGCCGGCCCCCTAAACCCTCCCCAGACCCGATCACAGCAGGCCCCCCCGCTTCTTCATCACTTCCTCACTTCTTCTTCTCCATTCTCCACTCTTTCTTCTTCTTTCCTTCTTCCAACTTCAAGTAAGTGCTCCATTTCTCCTCTTTCTTCTTCTATTCTTCATGAATATAAATCCTAACCCTACACTTTTCCCTAACCTAGGTGGGTAGAGCTTAGTTTTGGTATTGGAGCTTGGATTGGAAGCTTGGAAGCTTATTGTGGTAGATTTGGGGCTTTTTGGAGACTTTGGCTTGGGATTCCAACTCCCAAGAGGTAAATCCTATTTTTTTTCCCTTGTAATTACTCTTATATAGTGTAATTAGTGGGTCAGAACCTTCCTAGACCTTAGGGCTACCCGTGGGAGAAAGTTGGAGCAAGTTTGGTTGTGTTTGGAGACTTTGACACTAGGTTTTGTGTCAGTTTCGGGTGAAATCCGAGATTGGCCCAATTTTGGGTGATGCCCTAGGTTAGACGGACCTATATAGACATTTTTGGGTGTCTTGAGGGTTTGTATGTGTCTGCGTTCGGACACGTGAAGTCGTGTCGCAGAGAAATGGGCGTTTCGAACATTTTAGGGGTTTTCGTCGTCGTCGGTTCTATGTGCATGCGCATTTTTGTCACGGACCTAGAATCGACGAGTTAGCATTTTTTTTTAGGATCTAGACATCGATTAGAACCCATGGGTAAGTTTTGGGCCGATTCCGAGTTGGTTAGGTGTGCGTTTCAGGAGATTTTGCGAACCGCACACCACGTGTTTGTCGAAATGACCGAATGGCCATTTCGACTTAGTTTCTTGGTTTCGGACTTGTGCGAGCGTTGGGTTGGCTTCGGGAAGTGTGTGCTAGAGTTCTCGGGTTATATTTTATATATATATATATATATATATATATATATATATATATGTATGTGTGTGTGTGTGTGTGTGTATGTGTGTGTGTGTGTTTGTGCGTGTAGGGGTCATTGGGCGTGCGTTGGTGGGGTGTTGTGTGTTGTGTGTGTTGTGTTTATGCATGTATATATATGAGTATATATATAAATGTGTGTGTGTTTCTATATATATATATATATATACATATATATATATATATATATATATATATATACATATATATATATATATATACATATATATATATATATATATGTGTGTGTGTGTGTGTGTGTGTGTATATGTTTATGTGTGTGTAGTTGTGTGTGTGAGAGTTATCTAGATAGATAGATAGATAGATAGATAGATAGATAGGTAGATTGATATCTAGATAGATAAGATAGATAGATAGATAGATAGATAGATAGATAGATATCTATATGTATAGGTATATATACATATAGCTAGATATATGTTATAGATAGATATATATATGTATAGGTATAAGGTAAGGTATATGGGTATATGTGTGTTTGTGGTTATATATATATATATATATATATATATATATATATATATATATATATATATATATATAGTTAGCTATGGTTAGTGTTAGAGAGGGGGATAGTTGGGTATCTCAATAACTTGAGATACCCAAGGTATTGAGGGTAGTAAGGTAAGAGAGGTAAGATATTAAGGTAGCATAGTACTAGGTTATATGTATATATATATATATATATATATATATATATATATATATATATATATATATATATATATATATTGATATTACATATAGTAGTATATATATAAGTATATATATATATATAGATATCTAGCTAAGTTACCTAGAATTAGAGGGTAAGGTATCTCAATACCTTGAGATACCAAGGTATTGAGATAAGTTGGATATCGGGGGTAAGGTATTGAGGTGTTTACCTATACACTAGGTTGTATATATATATATATATATATATATATATATATATATATATATATATATATATATATATAGTTAGTTAGATATATGTTATATATATATTAGTATATGGTAGTATATATTATAGATAGTTAGTTAGCTAGCTAGTGTTAGTAAGGGGTAAGGCTTGAGTATCTCAATACCTTGAGATACTCAAGGTATTGAGCGTCGGGGCAAGGTATTGAGTTTTAGCCTAAGTTTGAGATTAGAGATGCTTTTATATATATAGTTATATATATTTATGCGTGCTAGTATATATTATATGGGGTATAGACGGGGCGTATAGCTTAGGTAGCGGTATCGGATACCGAGGGTATCCCGGTATCTCAAGGAGGCGAGTTTGATGGTTTATTAGCTTAATGACCTAGTTTTGACCTAGAATTTTAGGGGCACCCTAGTTTGACCTAGAGTTGACCGTAGTTGACCCGGTTGACCGCCAAAGTCAACTTTTGACCTAGATTTGACCCAGAGTTGACTTTTTGGACCAAGAGTTGACTTTTTGACCCAGATTTCACCGGTTTGACCCGTTTGACTTAGAAAGACCCTAGAAGCCTATTTTTAGTAACTTTATATCTGTTTAACTCATTAAAAACCTGTTTAACCTTGCTTTTCGCAATAGGTCCTTGCGACACCAGTTCGGATCGCCAGTTGCTCAAGACGTCAGGCGAGTACATTCTCTGATAGTTTCCATTATCTGATGATTATTATGATTTAGCTTCTAGTATAGTATCATCTAATTTTCTGGCACGATACGGACTGATATTTCTGGATTCATTTACTTGCGACACGTATATTTTATGTTTTTGGCCTCTATTCTGGAATCACCTACTGGCATCACCTACAGGCATCACTACAGACATCACTCATGTTTCAGGCTAGACTCATACTTGATTTACGTGTCGGGTCTTGGATTCACTTGTACTAGTTGAGGCGAGAAAATATTCGAGTAGACATGTAAATATTCCCAACTGGAATTATTGGAATCATCCCCTCTGGTCTAATCTGGAATGATAGCAGCCGCGCACCCAGTGTGCGGTGAGCCGTACTTACCCCTAGCCGTTTACATGTCGAAACAGGTATTTCAAAGACACGAGTTCATTCTTTCTAGTCTGGACTCTCTTGTATTTCTTGCTGGTCTCACTTATAGTTTTTGGACTTGACTCATTACATGTATTTCTTGCTGGACTTACTACACGTTCTTGTGCACAGACTTGATCTTAGTTTAGATTTCTTGTATCTTGCAGTCATTACTATTTTGCTTTTGATATTCATGCATCTTTACCTTTATGCACCAGTGATATGTATATATATCTTGTTCATACTTTATTTTCTTCACCTTGCTACTTGCTACAACTGTTTTATAGTTTTTATCATTTTACTGGAACTATTGTTAGAGGTGTACTTGCTCCAGTCCTGACTGGACATATTTTTTCCAGAGTATCCAGAGGATTGGTGTCCGACGTTTTATGGACCTCAACCTGTCGATGGTGCAGACAGGGACCCCCTAGTTTATGAGTGATTTCCGGGTTGGTAGCCGGGATCACTAAGACTTCAGTTGTTATTTTTATTAGCTTTTGGTACCGGATTTGTCTTCGATTTTGGATTGAGACCTTGTATTGTATATGATTTGGATATTTTTGTATTATAATTATTATTATTGATGTTGTGGTTGTTTTAGTAGCAATTGTTTAGACTTTGTAGTTGTTAGATTTTTGTGTTATCTTATCGTGCTTAGATTCATGATTGAGTACTTGAGATTATCATTATGATATTGCTCCTCCGTTTGGAGTTGAGATCTTGATAGGTTTATATATTGATTGCGTGAGATTGTTAGCTAGATAGTTGACCTAGACAACGTTCTACCGCCGATGCTTCGGCGTAGGCTGGACGTACCCATGACTCATGCCCGATTTTTCGGGTGCGGGTCATGACAGAAGATAACAAACAATATATCATAGATTTTTCCAACTGACAATCTAACACATGCTAAACTATATGGTTGGAACATGACCATCAGGAAGTGACTTCTAGGAGAAGATAAGTGATGTGAATATACTTATGAAACATATCTCATATATGTTTAGTGGCCGTCAAGTAGCCAAGAAGATAGTGCAATTCATGTTGACGCAAATGTGACTAGTGCAGCATACGATGAAACCAATTACTTCATTGTCTGGAGTAGTTATCAATATTGCTATCCTGGTCCTTGCAAGGAATATTAAGTTTGGTACTTTATTTTATATATGCATAGGTCTCTATCAGCAACAACCATGTAAAAAGTGTCAAGGTTTAGTGTTAGGAACAGGACAAACCCATCCCCTATTAAACACTTTCATGAGAGCAGCATACTATGTTCTCTATGGGTGCCAGGGTTTTTCTCTTAGCATCAATAATTGTCCTATGTGTGTTCGAGTTAGGGTTAGGGTGTCAAGGTCTAGTGTTAGTGTGTCTGCGTACGCGTGTGTGTGTCCGAGTTAGGGTTAGGGTTAGTGTGTGTCATGTCGTGTCGTGTTGTGTCGTGTCGTGTTAAAGAGAGAGACAGAGAAAGAAGACAGAGAGAGGAGCTCACCGAGTGATTGGAGAGAGGAGAACGTCGGAGGGAGGAGGATCCGCCGGAGGGGGGAGATGTCGGAGGGAGGAAGTAGGAGCTGACGGAGGAAGGAGCACCCCGGAGGGGGGAGGAAGCGGCCGGAGGAGGGTCGCCGAGGAGGGGCGCAGGGATGGGGGGCGGTTTAAAAATTTTGAGATTTCGATCGAAATGAGGGAAAGAGAAATTCGTCAAACCCTATATGAAATAAATTAGTGAAGTTGGTCTATACGTCTCTAAACATCACGGATATAATAATATACTGCGACTTAAATACATAAACGTCGCTAAAATTAAAAAGTTAGCAACGTTTAGCGACTACCTAGCAACATATTATATATTTATAATAATTATAGTTGCTAAACGTTGCCCCACGTCGCTATCACCGACGTATTGTGATGTTTTATATGGACGTCGCTAAATACCTATAATTCAGCAAAAATTTATTTGGACGTCGCTAAAAAACGTCGCTAATCCTGCAATTTTTAGTAGTATATAGATATTTGTTACATATAATACAACACTCATCGGTGTGCTAGAAGTGTGTCCCTTATGACGGAGAGCTTTAAATCCATCTGGTGTAGCCGGTATAACGAGATATCAAGTAGCCCAGAAATCTCTCTAAATGATTCTAAGTTATCAATCTAGTTCATTATCCTGGATATTTTATTCAAGGATTTTCGATCGTAGTATCCGAAAATCTGCCTTAGACATGATGTAAGACCGAAAAGTAGCTTGACAAGCACAATCAGGATATGAACAAGAAGTCAGCCATGGGAATGAAATTCCAGTAGTACATGTGTCACAATTCCGGAGTCTAGAGACATAAGTGCGCTACGTCAAGCCATTATTAGGGATATCGGTTCAAGATCATGATATCGAGAAGGTCGAGAATTCGTGATCAATATCGGGTGAAGTCTATAATGTTAAGATCAAGAATATGAAATCAGGTCTCAAAATTATTAGGAAATGCAAGTTCTTAAAACTACACCAAAAATCTATAGTTAACAAAATATACTAGTAGAAGAATACTCAAAGCAAGAAATATTTAATATGTCGTGCTACTAAGGGCATCAGGTGCGCATGAGGAAATATGTGCATAAAAGTAACTCGTGTGAAAACAGGCGTGTTCGCCATTTAAATTCGAAAGTTCTAAGAGAGCTTGATTTAATTAACAAACAAAAAAAAGTACAGAGAAGTCCTAAGAGACAATCTATGTACAAATTTATTTTCTGGGAGGTGACGATAGAGGATTAGGAGTGTAGCAACTATCTTTACTCCATGGACGATCAGATACAAGAGAAGGAAGCTCTTCTCTCTTGCTTAACTGTAGGTTTGCAGATAGCTAGCCTTTAGAACATTCAAGTTGCTCCTATTTATAGTTATCATGCTGATGGGCTATGGATGTCGCATATGCCTCTGTTTGGTGGCCGTATAAGGCTCTTTCAACAGAATATGATTGCAACTGTCGTTGCATGCCATGGGCAGATTGCCACATGTTCTTGGTTGGGATATGCTGTTAAAGAGAACTCGGAGTTATTTTTAACCTATTGTGTGCGTGACTTGGTCAGCAGGACACGTAGTCAGAACCAACTATGCGAAGATCTCTGCAGTTGTAATAAAAAGATCTTGTGAGCTGGAAGCCGCATAACAACTTGGCCGCATGATGGTGAGGCTGCATAGGTTTTGTAGGCGCATACATGCTCTCGTTTGGATCTTGGTCGAATGGACACTCTGGCCGCATGTTAGCGAGGCCGCATAGGGCGTTGCGGCCGCATATGCATCCTTTTTGGCCTTGGTCAGATGGACACTCAGGCCGCATGGAGTCGTGGCCGCATGCTCGTCCAAGCTGCATACGTGCTCTCATCTGGCTTTGGTCGAAAGGACACTACAGCCGCATGTTGACGAGGCCGCATATGACCGTAGCCGCAAATGGTAGGACACGTGACGTGGCGCATCTGTCGAGGCCATCAATATAGATATGACTTTCTGTCTTTTTGCATGCTGTACCTTTCACAAATTTCGAAACTATTAGAACTTTATGTCAGACATTGAAGACTATGTTAGGAGATCTTTATGCGATATCTTGCTACTTGGTTGCTCTGGCCGCATATAGATTATTATGCGGCTTTCTATCTAGCCGCATAGATCATATTTTATACGGCATGATTTCTATGCGGCCTATAAATTTTTTATGCTTCTACAAGACCCTCTTCAAAGTTTCCAAGATGACAAGTTTGGAATAATTTGAATAAAAAGCATGGTCGAGCACTTTTGGCCGCATAGGGACGATATACTGCATAACCATGTTGCCGCATAATAGACTCTTTCAGGTTGTCAAATCATTAATAAGAGGATTTGGCTCAATCTTCGAGGAGATCTTATGGGATTCTGTGCCGTCAGGGGATAAAGTGGCCCAACTACCGAGGATTCACCGTCATCCGTGGTTGTTACGTGGATCGAGGCAACTTGGGATCCGAACAGCCGCCGCTTTATCTCCAACCGCATGTTGCTGCCTATATATATATATAGGGGCAGAGAAGAAAGAAAGCCATTCTTTTATATTTTATCATTTCTTTCTCTTCTTCTTACTACTGCTGCCATGGCCCCCAAAGTTGCTTACTCCACCGCTACCGTCGCCGCTAAAGGTAAGGGGAAGGCCAAGAGCAAGGGGAAGGGCCATACTGCTGAGGCGAACCCTTTGTCGTTCTCCACTGATGTTCAGCCGCCGATTAAGGGTAGGTCTTGAACGAGGAAGATGAACTGATTCTCCAAACTGCAGAGACACATGTGCACAGTTGGACACATGGATTCGTCTATGCGCCAACTTCTTATTGTCGTATGGGTAGCCTCATAGGCGACCATGCCGCATATGAAGCTATGTCGCATAGTGACTTGTATCACATGGGAGACCATGCCGTATAGGCTATGGTGCTGCATAGTCGCTGGATTTGGTTTGGCCGTATAGGCCATCCAGCCACATGATTATACCCTTCTGAATATTTGAAGTTTTGATCATGCTTTTTCATGATTTTTTTACAGTGACTCTGCCCACTGTACCCTCTGGCAAAGTGGTCTTTGGTCACGGTATGCTTTCGTTGAATATGAACCTTAGGGACTTTACCACGGCCGTCAAGACCCAGATCAACAAAAACTTTCCTCCAGGACGTCAACAGAAGATTGTCGAGCAGTCGCCTGGCTTCTTGCTGAGCTAGATAAACTTGGGGAAGATCCTTACTGACGATGGACCGCACTTTTACAAGAAATCGTACTTCTTGTTCGGGGATGCATTAGAATCTTTTCAACCTGAGCTGGGGACAACCAGGGAAATTTGGTCTTTCACCTTCTGTGGGACTTAGATTACGTTTCCTTCTTCACCTGCCTTTGTCGGATCTGAAGGTGATGATGGGTCCTCACCGGATGGGCTGGAACTTGACCCCTGAGCCACAGGGGGCTCCCCCTGGCTACGTTCAGGATAGAAAGAACAAGAGAAAGTTTCATAGCGCGAAGGAGTCATCCTCGTACTCCCTGATTGGATTGAATCCAGGCCTTGTCGAGAGTGATCTAGGACCGAACCTCCGCATATATGCGAGGGCACCTTCCTTCATCGGGTTCCAAGAAGGGAACTTGTCCCCTGGGGCAGTTGCATGTTCTTAGCTTGGCTCATTACAACGAGACCTGGTGCCGCCTGACCTTGTGGATCTTGAAGAAGTATGAGCAAGAGCTCCAGACTGCTGATTTATTTTTTGCCGTGAGGGGTATGTGCCACGGCTTAGAGATGAACCGCCCTTTATTCGTGGCGCTGATGGAGTTATACAACCTTCGTACCAGGACTTTCTTCACGCCTGGTGGCAAGATATGATTAGCTCTACCTGAGATGCACGCCATCTCGAGACTTCCCTGGGGCGATGAAACCTATGAAGAGTATACTCTGAGTAATAAAAAACTTAAGAAACTGGAAGCGGAGAACCCGGAGATGCTGGCGGTGTAAGAGGAACTGTTATGCAATCACAGCATCTGCCAGCGATTGCTCAAGAAGACGAAAAAATCCACCGAGGGTCCTTTTCTCATATTACATCTTGGGCTCGTCATCTTTTCCCGATATCCAAGGAGTCCGCTAGAGTTTGTGTTCGGGTACCACAATCCAAATAGGAAGTGGTCGACTCCATCCGGGAGCTGAGGGAACAGGCCTCTCCCGCGGAGGAGGACGTATAGGGTTCCTCGAAGGAAGAGGAAGAACCCGTTAATGAACTAGGTGACCTGGAGCCGGAGCTCAGCTACTTTCTCATGGATACCCACAAGTTATCCGCTAAGGCTGTACTGGAGGGAGACTTGATGATCCGGTTGTGTAACTGCATGGTCCCTGGAGGGTCTGGGACAATAAAGAGGATCAGCAGCACCCTCATTCTTCGGTTTATGAAGTTGGCTTTTGGCCACAAGTTAGCCCTTATGCCTGCTAAGGTGTGTTGTATCCATCCGGGGCTCCGCAACTTCACCTAGAACCTCAAATACCAAACTAGTAAGGGGCATTTCAACAAAATTGAGCTCTCTTACCATTATATGATGGGTTGGCTTCTTTTGTATCACGGGTCTCTAATGAGCCCTGGGACCGATGAGGGCATGGTGGCTGTTGATGCCCATATTCGCAAGTATCGAGGGATAAAGTGGAAGTATGACACAGTTCCTGCTGGCAGAAGGCAGCTCTCGTTCATGACTGACTGGAGTTTCTTTACGTTTGAGCCAGAGTTTACTGACGATGAATGAAACGTCACTTACCAAGACAACGGGGGACGCCCTACAAATTGTCTGAGAGGCTCTGTCGCTGGCTCCAGGCTATTCGTCCATCCAATCTGGTATACGAGAATAAGTTTACAGTATTCGTAGAGCCTTACTTGCCTAGCCAATTTGCTCCCCAATTCGGCTACACCCAGCTTCTACTGGGTCACCCGTGTGCTTCTCTCGGATATAATGGCAGCTTGCCTGATGGGGCCCGAGTCTGGGCTTACTACAGCGCAACTGGCACTCAGACTCAGTTTTGCCTACTCGTTACCGGTGTCGTATCGAATATATCGTATACGACTATGAAGTACTACTGCATGGCTAAAGCTCTGTAGGCTGGCTTTAACCTAGAGAGGAGTTATATCGAAGGCACCATGTTGATACCTTCGTAAGCGAGGGTGCGTAGGGCGCCCAAAAAAGGAAAGAGTGTTGCCAGGCCTCAGCTCATGGAGTTGGAGCCATCAACTAGGGAAGAGCAGACGACATCCCCTTTTAATGATCCTCCGATTGTGAAGCACAAATCGAAGGTCGGGATCCAGCATGCTCGTTACTCCATGAAGGCGAGGACAGATGTGGCCAAGAGACGGGACCATCGACGAATATTAAGCCCCCCCCCCCCCCCCCCCGTGAAGGGGACCGCAAGCAGAGAGGCAGGACCCCTTGTACTAACGGGTCCTAAAGTAGGACCCAATTTAGATGCTATGGCGGTATTCATAAACCCTCTTAGTTTGATTTCTGATCCTCTTTATGAATATCTCTCTTCTTATCTGTTTGAATTGCAGACACAGGAGAAGATAGACCATCCCTGGCGGGCATCTGCTTCAGTGATTTCTTACGCTAAACCGGAAGAGGAAATCCCTCCGGAGTCCGATATGGGTACCTCAGAACCAGCATATGAAGCTTCGGAAGCTCGGGGCTTGGATACGACTTTGGCGAAGGAGCCTTATACCCCTTTGGAGTACATATCTATGGAAGACATGGAAGCTATGGTAGAGGCTATGACAATACTGGATGAGCCATGACCTACGCCACCTCTTTATGGTAAGTCATTTTACAATTTTACAAGAGATCATATTTTTTGCTTCAGGACATCGTTCATCATTAATGCAATCGGCGCTAAAAAAAGGTTAAAGATGCCCGGCTCCTGGGAATACAGATCCCTGTCACAGATGATAGAGGAAATCATCCCAACAATAGCAACAACGGCAACAACAACCGCGAGAGAAAAGGAAAGCAGGACTTGGTGGCTAACTTAACCAAGAAGCCCGAGCAAAAGTCGGTTAAGGTTCCAAAGCCCCAGAAGACTTACTCATTCGAAGATAACGATGTCATGCCCATCTTCGATGTGTTGATGAAGGGTGGCAAGCTTGGGCTCACCGATGTCAAGCGCCCTGTAGAGGCAGCCGAGTTGAATAATCCAAAATATTGCTACTACCATCGCTACGTCCACCATGCAACAAAGGAATGCTATACCCTCAAGTGGTACATCCAGCGCATGCTTGACACCAAGGCCCTTACCTTGGACTTCGACGACAAAATAGTTGCTGCCAATATGGTGTCCCTCCAGTTCGGTAACTTTTTCGCGATGGAATCCCAGGACGGAGTCAAACCGATCCCGAGGGCAACAATGGAGGTATTCAATCTTCTACCATCTTGTGACCAAGCAGTCGGGCGGATACCTCTTACTACACCTCGGAACGAGATCATGTGGGTCCACCCGGATCTAGTCCTAGACTTGATACAGCAAGCAGCGCCTTCTGTCGTCAAGTCTAAAGCACGAAAAACCAAGTCCTGCCATCTAGTTTCTTCCACCATTGAGGAGGCCTGGGCAGGGGCAGCCAGGTCGGGCCTTACCAACCAGTAGGATTTCGGGGCTCCCGACGTCAAAGCACCTTCAATGACCAAGTCAAAGGGAAGGCAATGCAGGCCAGGCCGCATGATTCTTTCCTTAGAAAACATAAAATGTAGACTTAGGATGCTCAGCATAGCTCAACAAGTCTTCCTGAGCACAAGAACCAAGTCTCGCATGACTCATCAGCAATGGTGTATGATAGGCAGCGTTCCTTTGTACACATTCGGGCAAGTCTTCAGCGCAAGGACTTATCAAGCTTCATGCGCACACGATAGTACTTCTCTTCATAATAAATCTTTATGGGCAACAGGCAATGTTCTTCTGCGTGATATACAAAAACATGCGGCAAGCGGTGGTCCACGGTGTGGTAGACAATCGTGCGCACGCGACAGTGATCCTACGCACACAACTCAGCTAACTCTCTCGTGTATACGTGGCAGTGTTCCCATGCACAAAGCCTCTTATTATCCACAAGCTATGTTATCAATAGTATTAAACGCAACAAATGATGAGCTTCCACAGTTCCATCATTACAGCCAATAATCACTTCGTCTCATGCAGAAGATGGGCTATGACCTCCAAAAAGCTGAAGGTCTGAACTTTGGTAAGGGACGACGTATTCTTTTATAATCTGACAGTTATTACAATAGCACTTGCACAGGGCTAGGATATGAAGATGCTAGTATGCATCATCACTCCAACAAGACGATAAATTGTAGGGCTAAAATTTTAAAATCATAAACTTTCATCCATGGTTGACAAGATGGACATCTAGGACAATGTTTTCTCAATCCAACCTTCTATCTAAGACATCAAGGACAGTGTTTCCTCGATTCAATAGTATATACAGGCTCACAGAGCCTAAGAAAGATTTGCTAATCAGGGCAAAATTTTCCAGCAAATGCAGAATATACAGTACCTACATTTTGCACAGTATGCACTTCTCCTAAACTAATTACCGTAAAAGCCATTATCTGTATTCAGGACTGTATTCAAGAGTCATGAATACGCAACAGATACTGGATACCTAAATATTCCCCAACGGAGCAGTTCTCAGGTCCAGCAAAACACTTTTGTTGAGACTACCCAAAACTCAATTCCTTCCAGCCCTCAGAATTTCTGTACCCAACGTTCGCATCTTGGCCGTTTGAAGTATGGGGGATGGACATTATCAGACCAATCAGTCCATCTTCTTCTAAAGGGCATCGGTTCATCCTGGCTATAACTAATTACTTCTCCAAATGGGCGGAAGCTGTTCCACTCGCTGAAGTAAAAACATCGATCGTGATTAGCTTCATTAAATTACTTCTCCAAATGGCTATAACTAATTACTTCTCCAAATGGCTATAACTATAGCTAATCACGTCATGTACTGCTTCGGCTTGCCATGAAGGATTGTCCACGACAACAGTCCATAGTTCAAAAGTCATGAGTTTTACTGATTTTGTGACAAAAATTGGATTCATAATATAGCACCAACCGCCTATAACCCGGCAGCAAATGGTCTGGCAGAAGCCTTCAACAAGACCATCATAAAGATATTCAAAAAGTTTGTTTCTTTCAATAAGCACGACTAGAACGAGAAGCTGGATGAATATCTCTGGGCCTACCATACAACGATATGAACAGCTACTGGCAACACACCTTTCTCTCTGGTGTACGGAAGCGAAGCGGTCCTCCCGCTCAAGATCCAAATCCCTTCACTCCGAGTAGCCCCCTCCAACCAATTAACCGTCATCGACAATCACCGCCGATGGCTACAAGAGTTAGAAGAACTCGACGAGAAACATCTCTTAACTCAGCAGCGCATTGAGATATACCAAGCGCGTCTCTCAGGAGCCTTCAACAAACAGGTCAAGGAGAGAACTTTCTAAGTGGGAGATCTCATCCTGACCGTAAGAAGACAGATGGTCATAACCTACAAGAAGGTCGGCAAATTCTAGCCTAAATAGGAGGGACCGTTCATCGTAGAGTCAGTATTCTCCAACGGCGCCTATCGGCTCGCGAAATCTAACAGTGACTTGCTCATGATGCCTATCAACGACAAGTTCCTGAAAAAGTACTACGTCTAAACTAGACTTGTACTTCCCATATCCCCAGCAGGGCAATCAAGATGTACAGTCTTCACACTCTTGGTTCTCCTTCCTTAGCAAGGGCCTATGTACGACATTTTTCTTTCTTTACAAATTCCTGTAAAAGTCATTATCTATTTCCCGGAGTCCTGGATACACAACAGATAATGGATCCTTAAAGCTCCCCAGTGGAGCAATCCTCAGGTCCACTTTCACATTCCCGCATTGACCACTCAAAAATTAATTTCGTTAGACACTAGCCATGTTCATACTGCCTATGAGCTATCGTCCTACCAATCTTTCCAGCGGAGCAATCCTCAGGTCTATCCTCATTTTTGGATAGACCACACTCAGCAACTCACTCCTCAGTGAGTTTCTCGGATATTGCTTCACGTCCGTATTACCCCTAAACTATTGTCCTAATATTTCTCTCCGACTGAGTTTGACATGTCTATATTACCTCTGAGCAAACCTCTCAGATTTTGGCTATCGATCATCATGTCCATATTACCTCTGATATCGGTTGTCATTTCCAGTTATCACCCATACTCACTAAGGTATACCAGCGGTGTTAGGTCTACAAAAACTGCCATGTCCATATTACCTCTGGCAGAGCTTGTCTCAAACCTATTACTTGCACTAACATGCACAAAATGTAATGGGCCCACAAAACCTATCACGTCTATATTACCTCTGATAGAAATTATTTTTGAATTTATTATTTGCACTCAACTTGTGCAACAAATAATAAGTTCATCAAGAGTCTCCTAGTGCGATTTCCTCAATGGAAGAAAATAACTACATCCATACTACCTCTGGCGCGCTTCCTTCTTCTTCCATAAAAATACGAGGATCGTACCTAACCTCTTGATATGGCTATTGATTAGCTCGTGTCTACGTTACCTCTGAGCTATCGTCCCCACATCCTCCCCCGATAGTGTGTCATATCCAAGTAACCTTTGAGCAAATCTCTCCCTACGACTATCACCAGTCATCATCTCAACTTATCACCTGCTCTTAAATTTAAGTGCGCCAACGGTGTTAAGTCCACCAAACTTGACACGTCTATGTCACCTCTGGCAAGGCCTATTTCGAACTTATTACTTGCACCCTAGTACGCAAAAAGTAATAAGTCCACCAAATATCTCCCAGCGGGATATCCTTAAAAAGCTACGGTATTACACTACATCCATATTACCACTAGTACAATACCCAAAGGTCCACAACATACAAAATTCTAAAAAAAAGACTTTATTGATTAATATTCAAGATCATGAGTACATATGATAGAAATCCATTACATTAAAGGGTTTTTCATTAGTATTCAAGTTCATGAGTACTTATGATAGAAACATGTTTTAAAGGATTTCTATGAAGTCTGATACAAACCTTTTTCATTAGAAGCGTCCCTCCGTATTGTCGTCGCTACTGACACAAGTCGAGCCCGCAGTAGAACTCAATGCTTTCTGGATCATCCCTCCACAGTGTAAACCTCAGTATATAGAAAAGAATCCATATCGACGGATAGCAAGGGAGGAGCAGGAGCAGGCATTCTATAATCATTCGAGAAGACCGACAATAGGAATGGAAATTAATCCAAATCATGTCATCTACCCCGCAGTCTCTCGGCCGATAGCAAACCACATAAAAGGGAGAAATGTAGCTGGCACGCTGCATAAACAAGGACAGCTCAGCGCACGACACAGGATGTTCATCCTCGTCTCCTGGATTAGTTTTTGCCAAACTGTCCTCATCTCATGGATCAGTTCTTGGTGAACCGCCATATAAAGTTGGTCTTCACCCCAAACAACGGGTGTTAAGATATCCTTCCATACTTTATCATGAGCCATGCGAGGGGGAACAAAGCATGCATAAGGAAAACATATGACATCAGCATACAAAGGCAAAGTTGACGCCTATATGGCAGGGCCTAGTCGGCGCATAAGGTGTCTTCCATGCGATAGAGCCACGATGGTCGCATGTCGTGTCAAGCTTCCATCCATACAGCAGAGTCATGTTTGTCGCATGTCCAGGTCGAGCCTTTATATATGCGGTAGGATCTTAGTTGCCGCATGGTGGTTGCCTATCCATGCGATAGACTGATGAAGAAAGCATGCACATGTTCGTGATGATCTCCCATCCATGCGGCAAGGCTGTGTAAAAAGTCTACACGTATTCTAGACGATTTCTCGTCCATGCAGCAAGACTGTGCATAGGTGTCTCTGTGTCCATGGAAGCCCAATTCGAAGAATGCGGTTCTCCCCTACCTCCGAGTAAAGCACCGGAATCAGGGGGCCAAGGATCAAGACCTCCCCTGACAAACTCCTCGGCGAGAAGGGTCGCAGCTTGCGGCATCCTTTGCAGGAAAATGAGGAAGAAAGCAAAGAGATAAAAGTTCTCTCCCCCCTGACTGCCTATTTATAGGCTCCAAAACTGCGTGAAGGGATCGAGCTAATGAACCGAGCAGTTAATCAGATAAACCTGACACCTTGATCCGCGTGATCCTCTTTAATCTCCTTGAAAACTGAAGTCTCGAGCCCCGTGTTAGGAGATGGCACAAAATTCCAAGAGATCTGGTCAAAGATAGAGCAAATATCCTCATTTAATGTTCGAACAGCTTGTCAGAGACAGTTATGCGGCAACAAGGCTATGCAGCATGACCTACATATGCGGTAAATTATGCTTTTCCATGCTTCCTTCAAAGTATTAAAAACTTATCATTTTGGAAACTTTGAAGGGGGTCTTGTAGAAGCATAAAAAAATTATGCAGGCCATATAAAGGTTATGCCCCCTCAACCGGCCGCAGAAAGCCACATGCGGCCAATCAAGTCACAGAGAGCCATATACGACCTGATCAACCAAATCGCAGAAAAACTCCCATAGTATACTATATGCGGCCTGAACGACCACAGAGAAGGAAGGCCGCATAAGAACCCCCTGAAATAGATTTTGAGGTCTAACAGAAACTCTGACACATCACTCATCACTCGGAGATGCTTCGAGACTCGTGAACACAACAGCTCAGAAAAAGATAATAAGTCACATCAGTGCATTAATTGCTTCGACAAACATGCCATGCCATGTGTTCCCTCGTATGCGGTTATGCCCTATGTGGCCTCACCAACATGCGGCCTGAGTGTCCATAAAACCAAGGCCCAAATGAGAGCACGAATGCGGCTATCAGACCCATGCGGCCTCACAATCATGCGGCTAGAGTGTCTATTCGACCAAGGTCCAAATGAGAGAACGTATACAGCTACAAGACCCATGCGGCTTTGCCATCATGCGACCAAGGTGTTATGCGGCCTCCAGCTCACAAGATCTTTTTGTTACAACCGCAGAGATCTTCGCACAGTTATTCCTGGCTACGTGTTCGGATGACCAAGTCATGCACACAACGGGTTAAAAACAACCCCGAGATCTCTTCAACAGAGATCTATGGCTAAAGTTGCAACCATATTCTGTTGAAGGAGCCTTATGCAGCTACCAAATAGAGGCACATGCGGCACCCATATCCCATCAGCATAATGGCTATAAATAGAAGCAACTAGAATATTCTCAAGGCTGACTTTTTTTTTGCTTCAGGGAGAAAGCATACCACCCCCGGCCAATACAAAAGGAGAGCATACTGAGACGAGAGAAGATAGAACGTAAGCTTTATCACCCTGCGTTTGATCGTCCACGGAGTAAAGTGTCACCCCCACTTTTCCAAATAAGGATATTTTGGTCATTTTAAATATCTATTATTCCTAGTGACTAATATTTATTATAGTGCTATTTAATTATGGTTAGTGGGCTAGCCTATTAGTTAGACTTGACACTTGTGAACCTAATTAGAATTGTCATGACAACTTGTGAACCCAACATGGACCAAGCACAATAGACCCATTGCTACTAATTAATTAGGAGGAATGGAGTTAATTTGTATTAGTTAGAAGCCTTCCTAATTTATCCTTTCATAATTAGAACCTACATGACACTAGTAGGGGGCTAATTAGACATTTGTTAGTAGCTTGGAAGGGGGGAAAGGGGTCGGCCACATAAAGAGGCTTTTCTCTCTCTCTCTCTTCTCTTCATTTGTATTCATTTTAGATCCCTAAATTCATAGATCCCCAATTCTCTTATTCCTCCATCAATTCACCATCAATTTATTTGCATTACTCCTCATTTTATCCCTCAAGGAGGTTTGGAGCTTGGAGTAGCAAGAAGCACAAGGAGAAGGAGCTTTGGTGGAGAGATTGTGTTCGGATCGTGTCAATTATGCTTTTTATTGGGAATCCATCTTCCAATTAGTAAATTCAGAATTCCTCTTCATTCTAGCTTTCAAATCATGCATTTGACTCTTAGGAATACCCCAATGGCATAGGGCTACCTATAGGAACAAGTTCTAGGCTAATTGGTTGTGTATTGTATCTTCTACATAGGTTTTTATGTGTATTTTAGGCGAATTACGAGATTGACATATCAAGTATGTGTCATAAGACTAATTTAGTCAAATTAGACTTAGATCGGGGTTATGAGACTAGATACGTGTCCACAAATGGATACGTGTAGGCCATATCATGGTATTTTGTGATACAAAGTGATACGGAGCCTATTTTGGGTATTTTGCATGATTTCTCTTTAATACATGTTGTAATTAGTTCTAATAACTATTATTATGTGTAATATAAATATGGGAATGGTCATTTGTAGAGAATTGGGTTTTTGGCACTCCAATTGAATAGGTATCACGGTATATTATATACTTATAGCCTATCAAGTGTTTGATCTAATAATTTATAGTGTGTGTGTGTGTGTGTGTGTGTGTGTGTGTGTGTGTGTCTATATATATATATATATATATGTGTGTGTGTGTGTGTGTGTGTGTGTGTGTGTGTGTGTTAGGGGTGCTTTAGGGTGTTAACAGTAAGGGGAGGCTCACATGTTTTAAGTGATTGGCAGTGACATTGTGACTGTAGTGTGCTAGGTGTGCAAATGCACTATGATCAGAGATTGTGTCTGTGTGTGAGTATAATTATAAACTATGCTTAGTGTGTGTGGTTAGATTGTGAAGTGACTGATAATGGGGAGCTCGAGCAGTGATCAAAAATAGCAGTGGGTGGAAGGGTGTGTCAAGTATCAGATGGGAATGACATTTGGGTGTTTAGAACATCAAATATCAACTGTGGTAGCAATTAGAAGTTAACAGTAGCAGGTAACTCTGATACCAAAGTATCAGATCATTAGGTGTAGCAACTTGAGTTGTTGTATGAGAAATTGTGTGAGGATATTGATTCAGCTCTGTATAACAACAGGACGTGTGAACGTATAGGTGTATATAATTTTAGGGAGACTGATACATGGGTATCAATTAGAGATCAAGAGAGTATCTTCTAGCATAAGGTTACTATTGAATGTTAGTTAATAGTGTTAGTAATACGAGTATATTTAAGTATCCAATAGAGATGGGAATTAGCATTTGGTTATTGTAAACCCCCTCACCCAAAATTAGGGCTACTTGGCTTAGATAGTGAAATTAGGGCTAGTTTGAACCCAATTAGAATTAGAACACGATATTTATTTAATTATGAAATAATTTATATCGCGTAGCGCACACTACCGTTGCTTCTATAATTGGAGCACCTCACTAGCCATTTCCTTCCAACATTCTTCACAATCTCATCCTAGACATGTCCGCCTACTATTCTGACCCTTGTACAATTTATAATATTGCTCGCGGATGCTATGTTTTAGCCGCACAATAAACGTTGCGGACGTTATTTCTTAATTCGATATAAATTCTAATTTTGTACCCTCGTGCGTTCCAATCGAAATTGGAGACACAACCTTGACCGTTTTGTGCAACCCAGATTTTATTAATACTCTACACTGTCCTCTCTACGCCCATGATAATTGTGTCCCGCCTGATTTAATCCATGTACTCCTAATTAATTCTAGAATATCGTGCGCGGTTCAATTTAATTAATTAAATCTAATTTCTGCCTTTGCACAAATTTTCCAATTGTCGGAGGGCTTTTATGCAAAAACGCATTTAGGTGTCCCCACCATTGGACAATTCATGAGGAAACTCAATTTTCCCTTCACATGAATTTTTCCTATAATTTTCTGGATGTGCAAACGCGCAACATCGCCCTCCTATTTTAATCCAACCCTTGCAATTAAATAATTGTAAATTATAGCCCCAACACCCTCATGTGAGGCCAAGAACCACTCCAAGGATTGTAGAGCAAGCCCATGGCCATCCCAAGGAGATGTTGACCAAGCCCAACAAATTTAGGTCAAACATTCAACCCTCTCCCATATGTGTATATAATATCTTTTTCCTAACTTTTTCTTTTCTATTTTCTTCCCAACCCCAAACCTAACTTAGCCGACCACCATCAGCCCTATTCCTCCTTCTTCCTCCTCCCAACTCTTCCTTCTCCCTCGCCGGAGTCCGCCGGCCACTGCCCTAACTCGCTGAACCACCTTTCCCTTCCTCCGCCTGTCCCTCGACGAGCAGCCCGCCGTTGCCTGAGCGCTGTTCCCTCTCTCCTTCACCTCGTCGTCCCGGAGCAACTCTCCTCGACCCCGACTGAACTCCTCCCCGAGTCTCCGGTGATCACCTCGACCACCCATCCCCGTCGTATTTTGTTATCTTCCCCGGCCATCATCCCTCTCTCATCAACCTCCCTCGACAACTCAGAGACTGAACCACCACCATTAGCACCTACACGACCCTCGGCCCCATCTCCAGTGAACTTCCCACTCGACTTCCTTCCAGCCTTGACTTCCCTTTCTCCCGCTCGACTCCCCTCCGGTCTTCCCATCACCCCCGTTCCCTGCCACCGCGCCGACAGCCACCACCAGCGCCTCCTCCTCACCCTCAACCTCGACCGCATCACCTGGCAGATTTATTGCATTTGGGTTCTCATTTAATGTTCTACAGCCTTGCAATCCAGCAGTTGGTGGTCCTGCAAAGTCTCAGCTAGTGCACGAAGTAGATGCTCTTGGTGGTGAGATAGGGAAAATTCCTGATAGATGTTATTTACAGAAGCGAGTTTTGAACCTTTCAAAAGGCCCTGCTGTTCGTGCATTGTGGGCTCAGACTGATAAGAGAGAATATGCTATGGAAATGAAAAGTGTTGTTGAGAGCACCCCAAATCTTTTTATCAGAGAGGCTATGGTTACTGACATCTTGGTTGGCAAGAATGACAATGTGGAAGGTGTTCGTACATTCTTTGGGGTCGACTTTTATGCTCCTTCAGTGGTACTGACCATGGGCACTTTTATGAGCGGTAAGATTTGGGTTGGTAGAGCATCAATGCCTGTAGGACGAGATGGCAAGTCAGCTTCGCATGGGCTGACTGAAAGCTTGCAGAATATGGGGTTTGAAGCTGACCGTTTGAAGACCAGCACTCCTGCACGTGTTGACTGCCGTACCGTTAATTTTTCTGGTTTGGAAGCTCAGCATGGAGACGAGGAGGTAAATTAGTTTAGCTTTGATCCTGAATGTCACATAGAAAGAGAGCAAATGTGTTGTTACTTGACACGTACAACAAAAGAAACACAAGACAACTTGCATGAAATGCCAACTTATGGAGGTTGGGTTGAAGCAAAGGGCCCGAGATACTGCCCTTCAATTGAAGATAAGATCGTGAGATTTAAGGATAAAGAATCGTATCAAATTTTTCTTGAACCTGAAGGTCGCAATATCCCAGAGCTATATGTGCAGGGATTTTCAACCGGTCTACCTAAGAGGCTGCAATTAGCACTCTTGAGGACGTTACCTGGGCTTGAAAATTGTTTGATGCTTAGACCTGCCTATGCTGTGGAATATGATTACTTACCTGCCCATCAATGCTCTAGGTCTCTTATGACAAAGAATTTTGGAGGATTATTTTTCTCAGGTCAGATAAATGGTACTACTGGCTATGAGGAAGCTGCTGCTCAGGGTCTTGTCTCTGGAGTTAATGCTGCCAGGCATTCATGTCGGAAGTCTGTTATCATTCTTGAGAGAGAGAGAGAAGCTATATAGGGACTTTGATCGATGATCTTGTTACAAAGGACCTACGGGAGCCATACCGCATGCTAACAAGGATATTGGATTTGTTCTGCGCAACTTCTGGAGCAGGTTATTGGTACATTGCAGTTTCCTTGCCAGGCAAGTATACCTTGCCATTGTACTGTTATTCTTATTCCATATATTGCACACATCTTTATTTTCTGTCTTTAGTTCATATATTTTAATTGTTATATAAAATGCGCGCAACGGTGACGTCGCGATATATTTTTATTTATGTATTGCATTGACCTTGTTCATGAGACTACCCCATTATCATGTAGCATCATTAGGTTCATTTGACTGTGACACATTTTTACACGAGTTGTGAGTCTCATTTAGATCACGGACGCACGTATTGACTGATCATCGGTACGTGTGGGACGTGCGTTAGGAATAACTGCTGTTAGAAACTTTGCATGCTAGTAGACTTGGCAGTTATTAGAGGTCCATGGACATAGTCTATTATAGTACGGTGGTCCCATCCTTGTCCTTGTTTGGTTGCAGGATTGGGCTAGGGTACTAAGAATAGGCTATGGACCAAATCGTGTCATGGATGTGACATTCTTAGAGCATGGGGTGGGGAGAACAACAAGTACGGCATTTGAGCTCCTTTACACTTTTTTTATTGTGCGCCCGGATTCTCCGCCGGAGATACGGGTGGTGATAACCACTATATATTATATTATTATCAGGCGGGCCTCCGGTGTTCGAAAGTCGTCGTGCCTTTTTAGGCCCCTGGATCTCCAATAGAGAACCATGCCAAATCCCAGGTTTTCAGCCAGATAGCTCACTTGTGGGGAAAGTTGTTCTTAACTGCATTCACTTAGATGGTTAGACGACCCTTTGGATATTTATTTCAGTACTTTATTGGCATGTATTTAAGTATCTTGTTATGTCCCTCTGAGGACCTGGTCTGCTGCCAGGTGTACCTGTTCTTGTGTATTTGCAGGAGAGCAGAGTTGGATGGTTATGGATGCTTCGTGGATGTCTTCTCTTCGAGCCGTGATCGATAGCTGGTATACTTATATTGTTTGATTGAGTTGTACTTATTGTAATTACTTTTCCCATTTGAGTTGGTAGTGGATTTGTTTCCATCCAACTATCATCCTTAGATACTTTCTATTGAGATCTAGTTTTATAGATGTTGGTTATTATTTATATTTGATTTTGGTGGATGAGATCTAGATTATACCCTGTGACTTGTGACATATGTTTATACCACTTGTGGATTTGATATTCATATTACAGCGTACGTGTGGATTTGGTTTCCATATATTGGAGTTGCCATGTCCATGCGGCTGGCATGCTTACGTGTCCTAGTCCTACGTATTTTTGGGACTGGGGCGTGACATGTTTTTGTGGTGGCCCATGCAGGTCGAGAGCATATTGTTTCGATTACGTTACTGTACCGAGCAAGCCTGCAAATAGGATTAGAATACAGGATCTCATCCATATTTGACTATGACTCATCTTTCCCCTAATATGTTATATTTTGAACAATTGTATCCTGCTTGATTCCTGTACTTCCCTAATAAGTCCTTGAGTACATATAGCCTTCTGCTAGAATATAGGAACCCCTGTTATTAGGATGATAATTATGGTAGCACACCTATTTAGACTACAACGAGAATATAGAAACACCACTAAGTTTAGAATATCTAGGGAACCCTAGAATTTCTTATCTTTAGATTGGTATACCATTACCCTTTGATGTATTAAGAAGACTTGAGAGTAGTATAGACACTACTAGAGATAGTTAGAAGTTTTACCATAATGATTGCCCCTAGTATTGAGGAACCAATAGGACTACACCTAACCTTCATAGTTAGATAGTATTAGAGAACTATACACTTAGATCATTGTCTTAGGAAGCTTAGAGGAGTGTAGTCAACATTTTTCCTTCATCATGCCTCGAACATAGCAACTAGCCCCCCACTCCCCTTTAGAAACCATGATACTATCTAGAGCCCCTATTTTAAATTTCATATATTGTTCCTCTGAAACCCTAGCGCTCGCCACTCGCGCGACAACTAAATTATGTTCTTCTTTTCTCCATCTTTCAATTCATGCCAATCTGATGCTTTTAATTATAGACCAAGCAATTGTATTCTATGATAGGATATATGGTTGTTAAAGTGATAGTCGTGATCTTGAATTTTGAATTGTACCTTGTCGTTAGAACCTGGTAGTGGAGTTGTTCAATTAGATTGTGATGATTACCCTAGTTGTAGACCACGTAATTTGTACCCCCACCTCGATACAAGTTAGACCCTTCCTCCTTAACGGCCAGTAACTCTTCTATCTTTACCATTGACACTTGCTTATAAGTGCTATGACTAAGACTTAGGATGACCACTACCTACATAAAAAGGATACCCTAATCAGTACCAAGATCTTTCCTCATATACCCTAATACGAGTTTCTGCTCTATTTACATGTACAAGATTATTTTGTAGGACCATCATAAGACTGTCACAGTATTAGTTTAATTATTTTAAGTTGGGTAGTATGCCTCACAACCTAGTATCTCATAGCCTTTTGACCCATTATTGAAGTGTAACTGAATGACATTAATTGTATGCTAGCATAAGATGACAGTGTTTATTCAGACAATAGAATTTAGAGGTCCATGTCCCTATTTGGTCGACTAGCGACTCAGACAAAGAATTAGTATGACAACCGTAGAGATTGTGTAGTTTTTCATTATTATTGCTTATTTTGCTTTTTTTGAACTTGAATTGTTATGAACCTTCTATCATCATAATCTAGCGTATTCATATTTGTTGTACTACCTTGGCTTATGCTGCTATTATAGCCTAGTTTTTGCAAGCTTATTCCTTATCGAGCTTGTTCATAACATATGTATTATTGGGCGCGCACAATAATACATTTCAGAATCAGTGTATTAGGGTCTAGCTAACCTTAGTGTGCTTGATTCGCCTTTCGTAATACTACTTTACGTGGATTGAGATATGTAGTGATTGGTAGACGAATATACTTGCCCTAGACATGTCTAAGCGTATCGTATCGGCTACATAACTGTACTAATACGAGCATGCGAATACGGAATTACCAAATAGGATTTCAGTCCACAACTGCCTTGACAATTCCCATTGGATTCCTTGAAATGCCTTGATCCCTATACTTGCATTCTATTACTTCTCCCTTGAACTCTTATTTATTGATCTACGTCTTTCCTTATTTCGAAAAGACGAAACATCTTGCTTGGTATAAGTTTGATATATAGATAGTACTAGATATCCCCCATAGGCCAATCACATTGTTTGGTGATTATCTTTTATAAATGATTAAGGGCATATCATGGACGATATATTTGGTGTTAAAGACTGGAGGATTCAATAACATGATTAAATAATTTGGGACATAGCCTTCTTAGGTGTATAGCCTTAGATGATAGATGGATAAATTCTAAGTTGGGTAGAAACTACCATGTTAACTTAAGGAGAATTCTTATACTGTAATCAAGTAAGGTTAGATAGAGAAACCCTACCCTAGTCTTAATTTCGAGGACGAAATTGTTTTAAGTTGGGTAGATTGTAAACCCCCTCACCCAAAATTAGGGCTACTTGGCTTAGATAGTGAAATTAGGGCTAGTTTGAACCCAATTAGAATTAGAACACGACATTTATTTAATTATGAAATAATTTATATCGCGTAGCGCACACTACCGTTGCTTCTATAATTGGAGCACCTCACTAGCCATTTTCTTCCAACAATCTTCACAATCTCATCCTAGACATGTCCGCCTACTATTCTGACCCTTGTACAATTTATAATATTGCTCGCGGATGCTATGTTTTAGCCCCACAATAAACGTTGCGGACGTTATTTCTTAATTCGATATAAATTCCAATTTTGTACCCTCGTACGTTCCAATCGAAATTGGAGACACAACCTTGACCGTTTTGTGCAACCCAGATTTTATTAATACTCTACACTGTCCTCTCTACGCCCCTAATAATTGTGTCCCGCCTGATTTAATCCATGTACTCCTAATTAATTCTAGAATATCGTGCGCGGTTCAATTTAATTAATTAAATCTAATTTCGGCCTTTTGTGCAAATTATCCAATTGTTGGAGGGCTTTTATGCAAAAATGCATTTAGGTGTCCCCACCATTGGATAATTCATGAGGAAACTCAATTTTTCCTTCACATGAATTTTTCCTATAATTTTCTGGATGTGCAAACGCGCAACATCGCCCTCCTATTTTAATCCAACCCTTGCAATTAAATAATTGTAAATTATAGCCCCAACACCCTCATGTGAGGCCAAGAACCACTCCATGGATTGTAGAGCAAGCCCAAGGCCATCCCAAGGAGATGTTGACCAAGCCCAACAAATTTAGGTCAAACATTCAACCCTCTCCCATATGTGTATATAATATCTTTTTCCTAACTTTTCCTTTTCTATTTTCTTCCCAACCCCAAACCTAACTCAGCCGACCACCATCAGCCCTATTCCTCCTTCTTCCTCCTCCCAACTCTTCCTCCGCCCTCGCCGGAGTCCGCCGGCCACTGCCCTAACTCGCTGAACCACCTCTCCCTTCCTCCGCCTGTCCCTCGACGAGCAGCCCGCCGTCGCCTGAGCGCTGTTCCCCCTCTCCTTCACCTCGTCGTCCCGGAGCAACTCTCCTCGACCCCGACTTCTTCCTCCCTCGACTGAACTCCTCCCCGAGTCTCCGGTGATCACCTCGACCACCCATCCCCGTCGTATTTTGTCATCTTCCCCGGCCATCATCCCTCTCTCATCAACCTCCCTCGACAACTCAGAGACTGAACCACCACCATTAGCACCTACACGACCCTCGGCCCCATCTCCGGTGAACTTCCCACTCGACTTCCTTCCAGCCTTGACTTCCCTTTCTCCCGCTCGACTCCCCTCCGGTCTTCCCATCACCCCCGTTCCCTGCTACCGCGCCGACAGCCACCACCAGCGCCTCCTCCTCACCCTCAACCTTGACCGCATCACCTGGCAGATTTATTGCATTTGGGTTCTCATTTAATGTTCTACAGCCTTGCAATCCAGCAGTTGGTGGTCCTGCAAAGTCTCAGCTAGTGCACGAAGTAGATGCCCTTGGTGGTGAGATAGGGAAAATTCTTGATAGATGTTATTTACAGAAGCGAGTTTTGAACCTTTCAAAAGGCCCTGTTGTTCGTGCATTGTGGGCTCAGACTGATAAGAGAGAATATGCTATGGAAATGAAAAGTGTTGTTGAGAGCACCCCAAATCTTTTTATCAGAGAGGCTATGGTTACTGACATCTTGGTTGGCAAGAATGACAATGTGGAAGGTGTTCGTACATTCTTTGGGGTCGACTTTTATGCTCCTTCAGTGGTACTGACCATGGGCACTTTTATGAGCGGTAAGATTTGGGTTGGTAGAGCATCAATGCCTGTAGGACGAGATGGCAAGTCAGCTTCGCATGGGCTGACTGAAAGCTTGCAGAATATGGGGTTTGAAGCTGACCGTTTGAAGACCAGCACTCCTGCACGTGTTGACTGCCGTACCATTAATTTTTCTGGTTTGGAAGCTCAGCATGGAGACGAGGAGGTAAACTGGTTTAGCTTTGATCCTGAATGTCACATAGAAAGAGAGCAAATGTGTTGTTACTTGACACGTACAACAAAAGAAACACAAGACAACTTGCATGAAATGCCAACTTATGGAGGTTGGGTTGAAGCAAAGGGCCCGAGATACTGCCCTTCAATTGAAGATAAGATCGTGAGATTTAAGGATAAAGAATCGCATCAAATTTTTCTTGAACCTGAAGGTCGCAATGTCCCAGAGCTATATGTGCAGGGATTTTCAACCGGTCTACCTGAGAGGCTGCAATTAGCACTCTTGAGGACGTTACCTGGGCTTGAAAATTGTTTGATGCTGATACCTGCCTATGCTGTGGAATATGATTACTTACCTGCCCATCAATGCTCTAGGTCTCTTATGACAAAGAAGTTTGGAGGATTATTTTTCTCAGGTCAGATAAATGGTACTACTGGCTATGAGGAAGCTGCTGCTCAGGGTCTTGTCTCTGGAGTTAATGCTGCCAGGCATTCATGTCGGAAGTCTGTTATCATTCTTGAGAGAGAGAGAGAAGCTATATAGGGACTTTGATCGATGATCTTGTTACAAAGGACCTACGGGAGCCATACCGCATGCTAACAAGGATATTGGATTTGTTCTGCGCAACTTCTGGAGCAGGTTATTGGTACATTGCAGTTTCCTTGCCAGGCAAGTATACCTTGCCATTGTACTGTTATTCTTATTCCATATATTGCACACATCTTTATTTTCTGTCTTTAGTTCATATATTTTAATTGTTATATAAAATGCGCGCAACGGTGACGTCGCGATATGTTTTTATTTATGTATTGCATTGACCTTTGTTCATGAGACTACCCCATTATCATGTAGCATCATTAGGTTCATTTGACTGTGACACATTTTTACACGAGTTGTGAGTCTCATATAGATCACGGACGCACGTATTGACTGATCATCGGTACATGTGGGACGTGCGTTAGGAATAACTACTGTTAGAAACTTTGCATGCAAGTAGACTTGGCAGTTATTAGAGGTCCATGGACATAGTCTATTGTAGTACGGTGGTCCCATCCTTGTCCTTGTTTGGTTGCAGGATTGGGCTAGGGTACTAAGAATAGGCTATGGACCAAATCGTGTCATGGATGTGACATGCTTAGAGCATGGGGTGGGGAGAGCAACAAGTACCGCATTTGAGCTCCTTTATACTTTTTCTATTGAGCGCCCGGATTCTCCGCCGGAGATACGGGTGGTGATGACCACTATATATTATATTATTATCAGGCGGGCCTCCGGCGTTCGAAAGTCGTCGTGCCTTTTTAGGCCCCTGGATCTCCAATAGAGAACCATGCCAAATCCTAGGTTTTCAGCCAGATAGCTCACTTGTGGGAAAAGTTGTTCTTAACTGCATTCACTTAGATGGTTAGACGACCCTTTGGATATTTATTTCAGTACTTTATTGGCATGTATTTAAGTATCTTGTTATGTCCCTCTGAGGACCTGGTCTGCTGCCAGGTGTACCTGTTCTTGTGTATTTGCAGGAGAGCAGAGTTGGATGGTTATGGATGCTTCGTGGATGTCTTCTCTTCGAGCCGTGATCGATAGCTGGTATACTTATATTGTTTGATTGAGTTGTACTTATTGTAATTACTTTTCCCATTTGAGTTGGTAGTGGATTTGTTTCCATCCAACTATCATCCTTAGATACTTTCTATTGAGATCTAGTTTTATAGATGTTGGTTATTATTTATATTTGATTTTGGTGGATGAGATCTAGATTATACCCTGTGACTTGTGACATATGTTTATACCACTTGTGGATTTGATATTCATATTACAGCGTACGTGTGGATTTGGTTTCCATATATTGGAGTTGCCATGTCCATGCGGCTGGCATGCTTACGTGTCCTAGTCCTACGTATTTTTGGGACTGGGGCGTGACAGTTATTGAGTTAGAGTATTAGTGCTATTAGTTACTTGATTGTTATACATTGGCTAGTGTGGTGGCAGTGTTGTATGTGATGTGTGCACAGTTTGTGCAAGTTTACAGGTTTTAGTTAGTGATTGAGTTATCAGTTATATATTAGAGTATCAGTGAGTATTTATATAGGAGTATCAGTTGATTTGATAGTAGTGTCAGTTATTAGATGTTAGTGACTGTTAGTTCAGTGGTTTAAGATATCAGTTAGGTGGTTGTGAGGTTTACCAATAGTTAGATTATCAGTTAGCTTATTGATATTATTTGGTATGAGTTAGATGTTAGTAAACTAAGTTAGTTATCAGTTAGTAGGTATCAGTTAGTAGATAACTAAGATATAGTGAGTATATATTAGATATCTGTTAGTTATTATTGATAGTAGTTATTTCAGTGTCAGTTAGTATGTATATAGCAGTTCACATATAGTTAGTATTGGTTAATTGTAAGATAGAAATTAATTATCAATTAGAAGTTTAAGTTTGTCAATACATGTTAGTTAGTTTATATTAGAGTGCTAGTTAGAGTATTAATTGGTTTTAGTTAGTGTATTATTAGGAGTTATATTTATAGAGTAGAGATAAGTTAACTTATATAATTAAGAATAAGTTACTAGTCTATCAGTTAGTTGAGGACAGTTAGTGCCAGGATATCAGTTAACAATAATGTTATAGCTAAGGTTGTAAGTGAAGTTATTTAGTTATCGCCACTACATAGATATATATAACTGATATAGAATGTTATCCTAGTTTTAACACCAATTATAGCTTATACATAGGTAATAACCTAGTATAGCTAAGATTAGATAGTTAGTAATAAATATAGACCAATTAACCTAGTGTGGACCTAGTCTAGCTTAGTTAAACCAAGATGACTTAGAGATTGACCTAGAAGTATGCATTAGTATATTTTAAACCATTTCTCATTCATTACACCCATTTAACCTGATATTTCCTAAATAGGAATGTGTGACACCATCTTGGGCATCAAGAGACACCCTTTGCTCAGGACCAGAAGCGAGTACATCTCCTTGTTAGTTTTTATTTCATGATAGTGTATATATCACTTGTTCTAGTACTGTTTACTTGATTCTGACATAGTGACTACACGGACTAGTACTAATGGATTCTATCATGGGATGTTATCCCCTACTGTGTTCAGCGGGTACTCCATCACACGTATTTTATCATGTGTATTGGGTATTGATTATCGTGTACTTCGTGTTCACATACTGCTCATGTTCAGTGTGCTTATATTCGTATACGTAATGTGTCATGATTGGATCCATAAGTATTGGTTGGGGATGGGGGAGTAGGAGTTGGTTATGTGATCAAGCTAGTGTATTCGTGTACATGTCGATTACATATCACACGTGTAATCGAGTTACCATATTGTATTCATATTCAACCTAACCCGATCACATAACGAACTTGTACTCTATGGCACTTTAGCTAGTTTATATATTTTTATTACTTGCAGTTATTCTATATTGCCTGTTCTTTCATTCCAGTACTTCACATGTTTACTCCAGTTTATTTCCATTTCATATTGCTAGTTACCTTATATTCTTTTCTATAATTTGTCATATATGCTCTACCATGTATTTGGAACTATTTTTAGAGTTTTGTACTGCGCTCATTTCTTGATTGGATATATTTTTCAAATAATTGGCTAGAGGAGCTGTGTCCCACTTATTACGGGCCGCAGGATGGTGATCCATTATAGGATACTCCCCTCGAGCTGGAGAACCTAGTGCCAGTGACCGAAGAGGCATAGTTATATATTTTTGGATATTGTATTAGTCTTATTTCTAGACTCATGGCATGTATATATTATTTTGGGAGTGGCTATGTCTAGACTTATGGATTGGGACTTGTGGATGTATTGTGACTCTTATTTTCTTTCTTTTATTCCATATTGTGCTTTCATCCTCCTTTAGTTTATATTGTAATTGAGTATTGTTTACCATTATTATATACCATATTGTTCCTCCTTTTGGAGTTGAGATAGCATGACAGGTACCCTTTTTATATATTGTGTGAGATGTGTAGATAGTTATATTGACCCAAACAGCGTTCTACCGTCGATGCTGCAGCGTAGGCTGGGCGTTGCTCACTACTCGTCCCCTTATTCCGGGTGTGGATCGTGACATAAAGGAGACGCCATAGTACACTCATTGTCCATCGCCACATCCCAGAATCAAAAATATTGTACTTAGATTGTCGTCCCGGACCCCTTTGTACTTTCTTCCGTTTGTTGATTAAATTAAGCTTTTTTTTAGAACTTTCTAATTTAATGGCGAACACATGCCAGCTGTATGTATATGGAAACTCCAATATATGGGAACCATAACATATACGTACGTTGTATATGAATAAATAATTCATAAGTGGTACATATATATTGTAAACACAAGTCACAGGCAACTATTCTTATCCACAGACACAAGTAGAGAAGTACCAAAATAAATACTAAAAGTCTCAAGTATGAAGCAATAAAAGAAATAATAGTCGGGTGGAGAAAAATCCACGACTAATCGACTATATCAACTAAGATAATAGACGAGGACGAAACTCCCATATAAAAATAAAATGCCAAATAAAGAGAATAACAGCTAAAAGATCCATCAGCGATGAAGTAGTCATGGATACTTAGAGGATAAGACTTTCTCGATAGAAAATGATACGTCAGGCCCAAGTCCGTACTCCTATGGATAATCTTGATCATCTATACATGGAAAGGGACCAGGTCCTCAAAGGAACATAACAAGATATATAAAAGCATGCCAATAATGTACTGAAAGTAAACATCCAACATGATCGCCTAACTAGTCTATGTGATATGCAGTTTAAGAACAAGTTTTTTGTGTATGGACTATCTGGCTAAAATAATAGGATGGGCATAGTTCTCTCGAAGGTCCAGGGGCCTCGGGCATAACGTCTTTCGATCGTCATAGGCCTGCAGTATATATAAGGGGTCATAACACCTCGCGTCTCCAGCGGAGCTTACTGGCAAATAAAGAAAAAGGGTAAAGGAGTCACATAGGCTTACTCATTGTTTTCCCTACCCAATGCTACTACTTGTCACATCCATAACACGCAAAAACATATAGTAACTGCTAAGTACGCTAAAATATTATATCCCTATTAACAGTTATTCACTATCCGTCGTACGACCTTTACGTACAGGTGGCCAGCCTAAAATGTAAGTCTGTGTCCTACATAAAACTCATAACTCGTGTAACAATTATGTCATGGTAAAATAAAACATAAGGATGCCTCAAAATTATGGGGTGGTCTCATAAAAACTAGGTCAACATGCATAATAAAAATAAGAGACAAAAGATGACGCAACAGTCGTTGCACCCAAGTCGTTCTTGGACGCACAATTTTATATATAGCAAAATAAATAAAAATAAACTACAAAAATAAATATGCAAAAAATAAATATAACTAAATAGTACGGTGGCAATGTATACTTGTCTGGCAAGCAATCAGTGTAGTATAGACGTCTAGACGACAAGCACAAGGAACTGAAAAGTAGGGACCTTGAATGAACGTCACCAAATGCTGAAATAAATATCACCAACATCTTCAATATCAGTGAGATAGTCAAAAAATACTATCCTTTCGTCCAATTTGGACACAGGAGCTAAAACGGTAATTTTGGGTCAAAGTGGCATAAAAATGTGGACCACTTTACACAAAAAAATATGACAGGGGTAAAAGGTCTCTAAATTGGACAAATTATAGGTCAAAAAAATCCTAATAGATGATACGAACTCAACCGTATGTCCAGTTTTAGATTATGGCGAGCCGATCACAAAATCGCTCATAAAGTCGAATCATGGGGCCCGCAAAACGATGATTCGTCGACTGACTCAGAATCTAGCGAAACTCGGGTCACAAGATAAGTCAAATATTGTGAGTCCAATGGCACAAGTTTCATGGCGATCCGACAAGCGCATACAAACTAATAGAAAAATTTATAAAATATTAATACGGGAAACTTTTTTCGGATACGGGTTAATTTTGGCGTGCACACACGTCCAAATTAACTTTTGCAAAATTTTACACGTTCGGATATACCATACGCTCTTTTTGGTGCAACTATTACACGACGAGGTAGTCCTGTTTTGTTGGGCGCACTCCGTATCACAAAATTTGGATTTTAGAAAATATGATTTTGGTCGTTTTGGAAACAGAATAATTTGATAAATAAGGCAAACTAAGAAAAAAATAAAAGAATAGAAATAATCTTGGATATGTTGTGAATAAGTCCCTTCAAATAGATTTTGAAAATATTTAAGGAGTTGGTAGAAAATTGGGCATGAACAGGGGTTCTTGGACTGAATTTCTAAATTATTTCAAACAGTTTTTCATCCAACTTTCAACCGACTTTTCAATCATTCCAGGGTACCTAAAATCATTCTAATTGAAGGGGTTCCTCGAGGGTTAGGTTGTCTATAAGCATGGAGAAACCGTTCAAAAAAGAACGAGAGGTGAGAGAGATATGATACCTCGAAGAGAGGGGGTTCGGGATCGCGAGCTGATGTAAGGAGCACGCACGGTCAGTCAGCCAAATCTTACGGCGTACTTTGGTCGACGACGACGGCGGGCAGAGGTCGAAAAGTTGGAGGAGGGGTAGATTTACGGTTAGGGTTAGGGTTTTGGTAGCCTATATATATATATAAATATATATATATATATATATATATATATATATATATATATATATATATATATATAAATTTCTTAAAAAGTTTCTAACACTTACTAAATAATTTTGAACTAAAAAATATTTTTATGAAACATTTGTGGTTATCTAATATCGATATATATTTATATAGTTAAATAAATCAAGAAACTAGATTATCAAAATAGCTAAGTAAATAACTAAAATAAATATCCAATAATTAAATAAAAATACTAAAAAATATAAATTAGAATTAGGGGAGTTTACATTCTATCCAACTTATAAGAATTTTGTCCTCGAAATTAAACATAAGGCACGATTTTAGAAAATAAGATAAAGCAATACGGTAGAGAAATTTAAGATATAAGTCGTACCTTGATCTTCGAACAGACACAGAAAACGTATACCCATGTTGTCCTCACGTTTCCAAGTGGATTCTCCTGGCGAGTGATGCCTTCATGCCACACGAACCAAAGAATAGATTGATTCCTTAACACCTTCTCTCGATGATCAAGAATTTTCGCAAACTTCTCTTGGTAAGCCAAGCTCGGTCCAATGGTGATCTCGAAGTGATCGAGAACATGACTACTATCTGCCACATATCGCCTTAGTTGTGACACATGGAATACATCATGCACTTCCTCAAGTGAAGGTGGTAGTACCAGTCGATACGCAACTTCTCCAACTCGCTCCAGCATGTCAAATGGTCCAATGTACCTTGGACTCAACTTGTCACGTCCTCCAAATCGAAGAGTGCCTCTAGTTGGCGAGATCTTCAAAAAAATAAGGTCACCTTCTATAAACTTCAAAGGACGGTGATGAAGATCTGTACACTGCTTCTTCCTGTCTTACAGGTCAAGGCTAAACACCAAACAATTGTTATAGTAACCCTACTATCTTCTTCTTTATTTTATGCCACCAAAAGTGCTATCGCAAGTCACGGTACAACTTGGTGCCTCCAGATGAATTGAATATATCGAGCTATAAGCCTCTGCCATCAACTCTTACCAAAGCTCTCCGTTGGAAACATATAGACGATCACCACATCTCAATATCCTATCAACATGAATGCACAATCCCGTCTTCTCTCCAGCCTCGGTCCTCTCTCTCAACCTCCTGAATCTAGCATTTTTAGGCAAAGCTGCATTGATCCTCTCAACTAGCGATGACTGCACTTGCAAGTTGGCTAGTGTCTTATCTGTTTCGGGTAATACAACCTCTATGCCAAGCTCCTGCAAGTACTCCAGTAACTCCCTCTGTGTTGTCAAGAAGAGCTCTATGGGCTTACGGCTTAACGCATCTGCTACTGTGTTAGCATTGCCCGGATGATAATACAGCTCTATTTTGAAGTCCTTCATCAACTCAAGCTACCATATTAAGACATACTTGAGACTTTTGTGGTCGGTATAGATCTCCACTCGTTCCCCATATAAGTAATGTCTCCATAGCTTCAAGGAAAAAAAATAACGACTGGAAGCTCCAAGTCATGAGTTGGATAATTCTTCTCACGTACTCTCAACTCTCTAGATGCATATACAATCACCTTGCCATGCTGCATCATTACGTATCTCAATCCTTTTCCTGATACGTCATTGTAGATCACGTAGCTTCCTGATCCTGATGGAATGGTCAACACTGGTGTTGTTTTCAGTCGCTTATTTAACTCCTCAAAAGCGTCTTGACACTCATCCATCCATATGAACTCTCGATCCTTGCACGTTAATCGAGTCATAGGCTTTGCTATCCTCGAGAAGTTTTCTATGAACCGTCTGTAATTTTTCTCAAGTCCAAGGAAACTCTGACGAAGGACTGGGCCTTGTCTTAACTGTAGAGATTTTATCCAGATCTACAGAAATACCATCTCCAGTTACGACATTCCCAAGAAAAGAGACCTTATCCAAGAAGAAGTCACATTTGCTAAGCTTCGTATATAACCCTCTCTCTCTCTTCAATGTCTCTAAGAGCTAATCCTTGAACTGCTTGTGTTTTCACTCGTTGAACGAATGAAAAATTCGTTAAGTCCAAGAGGGGCATCTATGTGGCAACCTGAGCATGCGGCAAGCGAACTTATGCGGCATTGGCACTATGTGCCTCTCCTCTTTTGCCGCATAACTCTGCTTCACCCTTACACATCTTTTTATGATTCTTGTCTTTTCTTCCTGACACACTTTTCGGCCTGTCACATCAATTACTTTATGTCACTTCACTTACACTTCATTATTGATCCATCACTCAGCACTTGTCCCAAGGAGTAGACTTTAACCCTGGGCATGCGGCAAGTGAGTCCATGCGGCAATTGGGTGCATGCAACAAGTGAGTCCATGCAGCAATTGGGTGCATGTGGCCAATGAGAGCATGCGGCAAGTGAGTGCATGCGGCCAGTGGGTGCATACGGCAAGTGAGTCCATGCGGCTAGTGGGCGCATGCGACCATGAATTCTTGTGTGTATTTTGTGTTACCTTTAATTATGTTTATTTAGTAATTTATTTTATTAATTATTGTTGTGTGCTTCCTTATGTCGATACAAGTTTATGTTACCAGACAAATTTTTTATGTAAGTTCACGAGACAAGTTTATGTACAAGTTCACAATCCTTACGACACCGTTGAAATATTTGTGTATAAAAATTTATTGCATTTGGCATCGGACAATCGAGTGTGAGTATCGTCCAATGTATCGCGTGTCACAAATATGATAACTCGTGAAAAGATCATACTCATGACTCGTCATTCTAGGAAGTTCTTAAGTATCCAGGACTCGAGAACTTAAAATAATTTAGTAATGATTAAACAAGGTAAGATTTACCTAGATTATTGGGAGGGAAGAATATTGCGCTACCGGCTACCCCGATCTCCAAGGGCCCCATGCAGCAAGGACCAACCCAGCTAGGCAAGGGCTCCATGACCGACCAAGTTTATGCGTGTTGCGGCACATACAAAACAAGTTTATATACAAGTTTATGTTACAAGATAAGTTTATAAAGCAAGTTTATGATCACAAGTTTAAGTTTATGCTTATAAGTTCAATTTATGTTTATGACAAGTAACAAGTTATGTTATTGTATGGTTGAATGTGCATTTAAGTTTACTAGACAAGCATACCCTTGGCCATCTAGGTTGACTGTAGTATCGGTGGTAGCAATATTCTTAAAACATGTATTTAGTAATTAATGTCTGTGACAACCCTAGCTAGTTAATCGTAGCAAGCCGTAAAGTTGTTTGGTCATACAATAAATGATGTTACTTTCATTATAGCTCGCTCTTCTAGTTTTATTTTCTCCCGGCGCGTAGTTAGGGTGCTAAGTTCTGCTCAGGTGAAGGTCTACAACCCCAATCCTTATTTGGTTTAAGGGTTGTGGTCTCGATCCAGAGTAGGTCCTATGCTCTCTTGCCGCTAGTCGCCTTACTTTTATTTTTGCACTTGTTATCAGTTCTTCCAGTAGTATTCTTGAGACAAGTATATTGGTATTGTACAAGTCTCGATCAATATTTATTTCTTTTATGTCTCTTTTTGCTTATGTTATGATATGTTTGGTCTACCACCTTGAGCTCCTTTGTGGTACTTGTTGCTTGGGGTTCTGAACCCACTAGCTTTTCATGGCCAGGTTACCCCAAAGAGAACTAGGATCCACCACACTTCCAGCAAGATGGCTCACACTCGTAGGACTGCGGCTGAAGCTTACGAGTGGGTTTCCTTCTTCCACCCCTCGTCTTGATTACTTCATTTTGTGGTGTTTAGCAAGGGAGAGAGTTAGCTTCTTATATTTTAAGACTACGATCAACATGATGTATATATTAGACCATGGCTGGTATATTTGATCATGTATTATTATACTCTGCTAGTGCAATATTTTGTATTCACTAGCTTCATGATTATATGTGACATATAATTTGGGATGCCTCTTTACTTTTGTGTATGATCTACTTTTGCAATTATTGTTGTTGGATTGGAAAAATAGGATTTGTCGGCCTTAGGACTGATGACATAGCATGCTAGAGTCCATCCATCCATCTTCTAGACAACCTTAACACATTGCGGCTTACTTTGGTATTCAGCAAGGTACGGTTGGCCTTGTCAGTCCCCGTATTTATCCAATATTCTGGGAGCGAGGCGTGACAATCTGCTATGTCTCCTTTAAAAGGAGCTCATAACTTCTCGCTTCCTCCAGAACTGCCGTATGGGATATCCTCGATTGCGCGCTAGTAAAGCGCCTAAAACTATAACACATACGTACGATGTATATGAATAAATAATTCACAAGTGGTACATATATATTGTCAACACAAGTCACAGGCAGCTATTTCTCATCCACAGACACAAGTAAAGAGTACCAAAATAAATACTAAAAGTCTCACGTATGAAGCAATAAAAGAAATAATAGTCGGGTGGAGACAAATCCACTACCAATCGACTATATCAACTAAGATGATAGAAGAGGACAGAACTCCCGTATAAAAATAAAATGTCAAATAAAGAGAATAACAGCTAAAAGATCCATCAACGATAAAGTAGTCATGGATACTCAGAGGGTAAGACCTTATCGACAAAAAATGATAAGTCAGTCCCGGGTCCGTACTCCTGTGGATAATCTTGATTGTCTATACCTGGAAAGGGACCAGGTCCTCAGAGGAACGTAACTAGGTACATAAAAGCATGCCAATAATGTACTGAAAGTAAACATCCAACATGGTCGCCTAACCACTATATGTGATATGCAGTTTAAGAACAAATATGGACTATCTGGCTAAAATAATGGGATGGGCATAGTTCTCTCGAAGATACAGGGGCCTCGGGCATAACGTCTTTCGATCGCCATAGGCATGTAATATATATAAGGGTCATAACACCTTGCATCTCCGGCGGAGCTTACGGGCAGATAAAAGAGAAGTGTAAAGGAGTCACATAAGCTTACTCATTGTTCTCCCCACCAAATGCTACTAACGTGTCACATCCATAACATGCACACACCTCTAGTAACTGCTAAGTCTGCTAAAATATTATATCCCTATTAGCAGTTATTCCTTATCCGTCGTACGATTTTAACGTACAGGTGGCCAGCCTAATACGCAAGTATGTGTCCTACATGAGACTAATAACTCATGTAACAATTATATCATGGCTAAATAAAATATAAGGATGTCTCAAAATTATGGGGTGGTCTCGTAAAAACTAGGTCAACATGCATAATAAAAATAAGAGACAAAAGACGACGCAACTGTCATTGCACCAAAGTATTTCTTGGACATGCAGTTTTATATATAGGAAAATAAATACAAATAAAATATAAAAATAAATATGCAAAAAATGAATATAACTAAACAGTACGGTGGCAAGGCATACTTGTTTGACAAGCAATCAGTGTAGTATAGACGTCCAGACGACACGCACAAGAAACCAAAAAGTAGGGACCCTGAATAAATGTCTCCGGATGCTGAAATAAATATCATCAATGTCTCCAGTATCAGGGAGATAGTCAAAAAATACTACACTTTCGTCCAATTTGGATAGAGGAGCTAAAATAAAAAATTTGGGTCAAAGTAGTATTTACTTATGGGCCACTTTACACAAAAAATGTGCTTGTGGTAAAGGTCTCTAAATTGGATAAATAATAGGTCAAATAAATTATAATCGACGATACAAACTCAACGGTATGTCCATTTTTGGATTTTGGCGAGCCGATCACAAAATTGCTCGTCAAGTCGAATCGTGGGGCTCACAAAATCGTAATTCGTCGACTTACTCGGAATCGAGCAAAACTCGGGTCATAGGACAAGTCAAATGCTGCGAGTCCAATGGCACAAGTTTTATGGCGATTCGACGAGTGCACACAAACTAATAGTAAAATTTATAAAACACCAATTTGGGAGACTTTTTACAGATATGGGTTGATTCTGGTGGGCACATGTCCAAATTAACTTTTGCGAAAGCACACACGTCCGGATATACCATACTGTCATTTTGGTGTAACTGGTACGCGACGAGGTGGTTCCGTTTGGCGGCGCAAATTCCGTATCATAAAATTTGGGTTTTGGAAAACATGATTTTTATTGTTTTTGAAACAAAATAATTTGTTAAATAAGGCAAACTAAGAAAAAGTAAAAGAACATAAATAATCTTGGATATATTGTGAATAAGTTCCTTCAAATAGATTTTAAAAATATTTAACGAGTTTGTAGAAAACTGGACATGAACATGGGTACTTGGACTGAATTTCTGAACTATTTCGAACAGTTTTTCGTCCAACTTTCGACCAACTTTTCGATCAATCCAGGACACCTATAATTATTCTACTTGATGGTGCTCCTAGAGGGTTAGGTTGTCTATAAGTACGAAGAAACCGTTCAAAAAAAGAACGAGAGGTGAGAGAGATATGATACCTCGAAGAGAGGGGGTTTGGGATCGCGGGATGATGTCAGGCATGCACGCGGTCGGTTGGCCAAACCTGGCGATGCACTGTGGTCGACGACGACGGCGGGCAGAGGTCGGAAAGGTGGAGGAAAGGTAAAGTTAGGGTTAGGGTTTTGGTAGCATATATATATATATATATATATATATATATATATATATATATATATATATATATATATATATATATATATATATAATAAAAACTCAAAAAATTTATTGAAAAGTTTTTAACACTTACTAAATAATTTTGCACTAAAAAAATATTTTTATGAAATATTTATGGTTATCTAATATCGATAAATATTTATACAGTTAAATAAATCAAGGAACTTGATTATCTAAATAACTAAAATAAATATCCAACAATTAAATAAAAATATTATAAATTATAAATTAGAATTAGGGGGGTTTACAGGGTGAATAGAGTGCAGCAGAACAATTATCAATAAAAAAAATTAAGGCTAAGAACCAACTAAACTATAGTAGTAATATAAAAAGTATATATAGAAAGTAAAAGTTCAGATATCACAAATGTAAACATCGTGACGTATACTGGTTTCTCTCGTGGAGGATTAATCCAGTCCCGAGAACTCTTGCTTAGAGTTAATACACTATTATCACAAATAACGTCATGTGCTTTGATCCGAAGGGCACGTCGACTTCTTACAACACGAGCTTTGATCTGAAGGACTCACCAACTTCTTACAACCACAAGCTTTGATCCGAAGAGCTTGTCGACTTCAAACAAAATAAAAATCAAGTTTACAACTCAAACAGACTTCTAACCAAGATCATACTTGGCACTAGAAGGCTGGGAGTTGCTCTTGGGAATATGAAGATTTAAAGCTCAGAATAAAATAGGTTTTAAAGTAAGAGATACATAAAATGAATGGAATTTAACATCTATTTATAGGGGGTTTTTTTACAGAGATCTGACAGAGTTTGGTCCCCAAATATTCAAAAATCTGAACGTTAGAGCCTGGTCTTCAGGAAGGAAGAGGCTGACTAGGGTTTCTGGTTTGGGCTGACCGAGTTCGGCCAGAGTTCGGGCAGAACTCGGTCCGAGTTTGGTCATCCAAAATCCATAATGTTTCTAGTTTGGTTTCAGGCTGATTTGAGTGGACTATGTTCTGGTTTAATATATGTTTGACCTTCCTAGTGCCAACTGCGAACCCGATGTATATTTGTCTTATAAATAAAATAGAAAATATATAACAAATGATAAAACTATGAGCACTTGTTGACGCCAAACTTCTGACATTTGAGCAGACTTGAAGACGCCTTTTTTTACGGTAGTTGTCCAAAGATAAACATATATAAAAATATGTATACCTTTCGGGGGCTTCGCCCCAGAACCCCCACGGGGGGCGTTGCCCCCTCGACCCCCGTCTTCTGACCGTCTTTGGATCAGAAGATGTAGTAGATAGTTCAGAAAAATCTTCTGGTATAACGTCATCTTTGGCTCATCATATTTTCTTTATTGCATATGTCCATATCTGTTCTTGCTTATTTCTTGTCTACAAATATATATTAGACGAACAAAATAATCTACACAGTAGAAATTATTACAACATTAATGCATATTTGGACAATACTAAGTTTAAGTAAAAATTACTATTGTGTTTGCACGATTATCATAATGATAAACTTAATTTATTAGCCATATTCAAAAACTCAACTTAAACATTGATCTAACATTATGTTTGACGTTGAACCTTATTTAAAATGGTATATTATGTAATGCTTCGCACCGTACGGTGCATTGCGATGGTTTAAATGATTCAAAGAGGTATTGATTTGGGTTTGGTTTTATGTGAATGCTTTACGCAAAATTCTCTAAGGTCAATATGTATCCCTATTGCAGACTGAATCACGGTGTTGGTCTCGTGGATGGAATCATCGGTCTAGTTTAGAATAGTGCGAGAGAATGTGCATCGCATCATATCGTGTAGTCAGAGTAATAGGCTGTATCGGCTCGGCAGAACGATAGACAGATCTGGAAAAGGTAGGTAGGCTCTGGCCCTATCTTCTCTACTCCTTCATGCCTTACTAAAGCATACCCTTTGCATGAGTGTAACATCGAAGAATTAGTATGCGTAGTTTAGATAAATAGAAGTCGTAACTTATGTTGAACACTAAGATAAAACATTGAACAGTATCAGAGCGTGAATCAGTGCACGAGTATCAAGTAGTACTCTTCATCAGCGAAGCGATGTATGTCATGACCCATCCCTGAATAATCAGGCATGGGTCGTGGGTACGTCCAGCCTATGCCATGGTATCAGTGGTAGAAAGTTATCTTGGTCTTCTAAACTATCTAACAATAATGATCCACAAGATATAATAACATCTCAATATCAATGAATATGGATACTCAATCACAGAATCATAAGAAAGAACAACGCACGAATATAATATAAAGAGAACAGAAATAAGAGTCAATACATCTCACAATATAAGTCTAGATGCTAATAATATCCAAATAAATCTCCAAATAAAGGTAAAAAACTAATGCCATAGTTGGAGACAAATCCAATACATAATGAACTGTCTATCTACTGAACTACCTCTAAGGTATCCTCGACCTCAACTGGGATGAGTCCCTCCCGAGCCACAGTCTCTAGCTCTATATCTACTACATCCTGAGGCCCATAGTGAGCAGGGTACCACTCATCTAAGTCATCTAGAAAAAATATATTTAGTCATGATTGGAGCGAAGCACACATCTAACAACAGTTCCAATAAATGATAAAGACTATGTAACAGTAAATAGAGAGAAATATAAGATAAGTAGAGTAAGAGCAGGAAATAATATACAAGATATAAAATGCTGTAAATAAATACAAGAGAGGTGAGCATTATATACAAGAGTCAAAAAATACAACTAAATGCAGACTAGTCTTTGTCATGGACCAGTCTACTTTAATGTTTATCCCAATCTAAGTCTATCCCTTACAGATACAAATTTACTGGATGCAGTAACTTTTAATCTGAAGACTTATGGATATAACTTTAAGCATGGTTCAGAAACCATTGCTATACTCTATCGAATACACTTTAAAGTTTTGTCTACTTTGGCTCCTAAAGCTAGACATCTTACCAAATCAGGTAAGACAACTTTGATTGAAACAAATCTGTTGACATCAAACGTTGCGGCTAATAAAATTATCAAATGGAATGAAATCCAATTCCCTGATAGATGGGTATTAAATCAGGCGATTCCGCCTAGACCCATAATGGATACTGAGCTAGATCAGATAATCCAAACTCCAGATGGAGATGTGGAAGTTAGATTTACTCCACAAATCAAAGCTAGAATCTCATCCTCTAGTTTTCGTTCCCCTTCAGTTACTGAAAAGGGAGAAAACTCTTCTCAGACATCTAAGAAAGATGATGACATTAAATATATGAAAATAAAAAATAACTTATTAAGTGAGTGAGTACTAGTTTCAACATGTGATCGACTTGAAAACTTGCACATGAATATGGCCTGGTTAATCATACGTGAGGTGTATGATTAACACTTACAGGAAAATAGAAACTGCAGGAGGGTATGATCACATATCTACACTAATACTTTCTGCCTCCGATTGGTATAGTGGATCCAACCATGG